>JAUPFX010000027.1:0-337088 GCA_036937225.1 Sebastes paucispinis | reverse complement strand
CTTCCAGTATAATGTAAATGGTATATAAACATAGAATTGAAGTCAGTATCGGCACGATATCCGATCCAGTATCAGTGCCCTCCTACTCCTTGTCTGCCCCTTATTCACCTCCAAATCTCACCCCAATTCTCCCATAAGCCTTGTTGCATTTTTTTCCCCACCTACAGACGTAGGCAAAATTGTTGGTACCCTTCCGTTAAAGAAAGAAAAACCCACAATAGTCACTGAAATAACTTGAAACTGACAAAAGTAATAATAAATAAAAATTTACTGAAAATTAACTAATGAAAATCAGCTATTGTTTTTGAATTGTGGTTCAACAGAATCATTTTAAAAAACAAACTAATGAAACTGGCCTGGACAAAAATGATGGTACCCCTAGAAAAGATGTAAAATAGTTTGACCATAGGGACATGTTAAACTAAGGTGTGTCCTGTAAATAACATCACAGGTATCTTCAAACTTGTAATCAGTCAGTCTGCCTATTTAAAGGGTGAAAAGTAGTCACTGTGCTGTTTGGTATCATGGTGTGTACCACACTGAACATGGACCACAGAAAGCTAAGGAGAGAGTTGTCTCAGGAGATCAGAAAGAACATTATAGACCTTCATGTTAAAGGTAAAGGCTATAAGACCATCTCCAAGCAGCTTGATGTTCCTGTGACTACAGCTGCACATATTATTCAGAAGTTTAAGGTCCATGGGACTGTAGCCAACCTCCCTGGACGTGGCCGCAAGGGGAAAATTGATGACATATTGAAGAGACGGATAATACGAATGGTAACCAAAGAGCCCAGAACAACTTCCAAAGAGATTAGAGGTGAACTCCAAGGTCAAGGTACATCAGTGTCAGATTGCACCATCCGTCACTGTTTGAGCCAAAGTGGACTTAATGGAAGACAACCGAGGAGGACACCAAATCATAAAAAAGCGAGACTGGAATTTTCCAAAATGCATATTGACAAGCCACAAAGCTTCTGGGAGAATGTCCTTTGGACAGATGAGACAAAACTGGAGCTTTTTGGCAAGTCACATCAGCTCTATGTTCACAGACACAGAGATGAAGCATCCAAAGAAAAGAACACTGTACCTAATGTGAAACATGGAGGAGGCTCGGTTATGTTATGGGGCTGCTTTGTTGCATTTGGTACAGGGTATCTTGAATCTGTGCAGGGTGCAATGAAATCTCAAGACTATCAAGGCATTCTGGAACGAAATGTGCTGCCCAGTGTCAGAAAGCTTGGTCTCAGTTGCAGGTCATGGGTCCTCAAACAGGATAATGACCCAAAACACAGCTAAAAACACCCAAGAATGGCTAAGAACAAAACATTGGACTATTCTGAAGTGGCCTTCTATGAGCCCGGATCTAAATCCTATTGAACATCTGTGGAAGGAGCTGAAACATGCAGTCTGGAGAAGACACCCTTCAAACCTGAGACAGCTGGAGCAGTTTGCTCATGAGGAGTGGGCCAACATACCTGTCGACAGGTGCAGAAGTCTCATTGAGAGTTACAGAAATCACTTGATTGAAGTAATTGCCTCAAAAGGTTGTGCAACAAAATATTAAGTTAAGGGTACCATAATTTTTGTCTAGGCCAGTTTCATTAGTTTGTTTTTTTAAATGATTCTGCTGAACCATAATTCAAAAACAATATCTGATTTTCATTAGTTAATTTTCAGTGAATTTTTATTTATTATTACTTTTGTCAGTTTCAAGTTATTTCAGTGACCATTGTTGGTTTTTCTTTCTTTAACGGAAGGGTACCAACAATTTTGCCTACGTCTGTATATGATTCCTTTCCTCTTTTCTTCTTTTCTCTGCGGTATTCATGCTCCATTCATTCTTTTCACATTCATCCCTCTCTTCTTCTTCTCCTCTGGATGTGGACCAACAGGTGGCAATTCTCCTCCTCCAGGTTTCCTTTCAGCTGGCACATGCACACATCTCCTTCCTCAACCCCCCCACCCCCCTCTTTGCACCTCCTTACTTAATGTATCTCTGCCTTCGTCCTGTCCTTTAGGTGGAGAACTCCACCTTGAGCTCGAAGAGTGCGGCCCTCATGGCTCAGAACGCCCAGCTGCAGAGCCAGCAGAGCAGTGTGGAGGGCGAGCGCGAGGGAGCTCTGAAGGAGAAAGAGGAGCTGAGGTCCACCTACGAGCTGCTCCTGCGCGATCACGAGAAGCTGGCGGCGCTCCACGAGAGGCAGGCGGCCGAGTACGAAGCCCTGATCGGAAAGCACGGGGGCCTGAAGAGCTCCCACAAGAGCCTGGAGCAGCAGCACAGGGACCTAGAGGACAAGTGAGGCTGGCTTTAGCTGCAGGGGATGGGCACTCGCTCACGTCTAATTACAGTTCATGCGTCACTCATGACTTTATACTCTACTGTGACCTTCTTTTGTACATTGTCTGATGACAGCAATATTAAACAATCATAACAACAATCATGCTGAGTAACTAGGGGAAACTGTAGACCTGTGGGGATAATGAAGTTATTAGTGCTTTGTATTCCTTCCTGTCTTATTTAAATCCTTTTGTTTATGAAACTAATTGAACGTTTTCTAATGTGTTTGTGTGTTTTTAATGTTTGCAGGTACAAGCAGCTCTTGCAGAGAAAGGGAGAGCTGGAGGATCTGGAGAAAAATCTGAAGGAGCAGCAGGACAAAATAGCGCTGGAGAACCAAACTCACCAAGCCACAGCTGACCAGTACAAACAGCTCAAAGAAGAAAATGATAGGTCAGATCCACCTGTATCAATATTTTTGCCTTAAACACTAAACAAACGTATGAATAATATGTTAATAAAGTGACTCATCCTTTTAAAGGTCCCGTATTATGCTAATTTTCAGGTTCATTACATGCTGTAATGTTCAAAAACCCTTTATTTTCCTCATACTGTCAGCCTGAATATACCTGTATACCTCTGTCTGAAACACTTTGTTTTAGCGCATTTTGACGGAATTGCAACAGAATTGCGTTGCTAGGCAACAGCTTGGGTCCATGTGTACTTCCTGTCGGCTGATGACATTCACATACACTGCAACCAGGAATAAACTGGGACACATTTAGAATGTTTATGTTTAAAATTGTGTAAAGGGTTTAAATATTGTATATTTGTGACATCACGAATGGACAGAAATCCTGACAGCTTGTTTCAAATGCAGAGTTTCTGAATACGGGCCGTGTGTATTTCCCTGTGGATTGAGTGTTTCGATACTTTCACAGTATTTATACAGAACTTAAGCCTGCTTCATAATAAAAAAACATGAAAATCTCACTAATAATATGGGACATTTAATCTCCTGATATTTTCTTTAGATTACACCTCATGTTACTATGAATTTAGAAAATCCCAGTGCTGGCCCTGACAAATTTGGTGTCCAAGGCAAGATTTTAGCTGGTGCCCTTAACAGTGATTTTTTTGTGTATACAGGCACAATGACATAGCCTCTTAACCTGCTTATAACATAGCTATCATATTGACCTTGATTATGAGACAAAAAAATGATGCGCGTGTGCTTAGCGCCGGCGCCGGAAATGTCTATATATTGAGGAGTCCTTCTGCTCTCTCCTCAGGCTGAATAACACCTACCGTCAGCTGGTGAAGGACAACGACAATCTCCAGCTGGACCATAAGAACGTAAAGAGCCAGCTGAATAGCGCCAAGCTGGACCAGACCAAGCTGGAGGCCGAATTCTCTAAACTGAAGGAGCAGTACCAGCAGCTGGACATCACCTCCACCAAGCTCACCAACCAGTGTGAGGTGAGGAGACACACATGTATCTTCTCTGTATTTGGGAGCAGGGTTTAGGCTAGACAATTTTTTGACAGATAATATGGCTGTTAATATTCCAGAATTCCGGCCATATAGAACAACTACTGGACATATATTTTAAAATAACCATATAATAGCCTACATTTGACACAACTTGAAAATAAGTTCAATTAAGAAGCGGTCTAAAAAATAAGATAACAGGCTCGTCGGTCCGATTTCTTAGATATTTTGAAGCATCATTCATAACATTGACATTCAAATTATTATTAATAACTTACCGAAACATTGCATGCCGTCCACCTTCTCTAACCCTCTCTGTCTCTCAATCACGCACACACTCATAGCGAGCCCAGAGCCCCGCTCTTCGTCCTGTCGAGCTGTCTTTTTGCTGGTTTACCTCTTTTAACGTATCATATTTGTAGTTGAGCCAGGTGTCTAAGCATCTCTTTGATATACATCTCTCTCTGTGTGTGTGTGTGTGTGTGTGTGTGTGTGTGTGTGTGTGTGTGTGTGTGTGTGTGTGTGTGTGTGTGTGTGTGTGTGTGTGTGTGTGTGTGTGTGTGTGTGTGTGTGTGTGTGTGTGTGTGTGTGTGTGTGTGTGTGTGTGTGTGTGTGTGTGTGTGTGTGTGTGTGTGTGTGTGTGTGTGTGTGTGGGTGGGTGGGTGGGTGGGTGGGTGGGTGGGTGGGTGGGTGGGTGGGTAGTTGTTGAGCCAGCTGAAAGGAAACCTGGAGGAGGAGAATCGCCACCTGTTGGACCAGATCCAGACTCTGATGCTACAGAATCGCACGCTGCTGGAGCAGACCATGGAGAGCAAGGACCTGTTCCACGTAGAGCAAAGACAATACATGTAAACCCCTGATGATACGCTTTCTTTAAAACGGACAGCAAGCATGTCCCTGTCTACAATTATTTATGTTTGATCATAGGATATTCAAATCAAATTGGTTGAATTTATATTTGGATTGTATGCATTTCACTCATCTCATCAGAGACAAACTGAATGAACTGAGGAGACAGAAAGAGAAGCTGGAGGAGAAGATCATGGACCAGTATAAGTTCTATGACCCCTCACCTCCACGCAGGTAATAAGCAGCTTCATCTACACATAGGGCTGAACAATTAATCCAATATTAATCGCAATCACGATTCAAGATCACGGCTTCCCACAATGAAATGAACATGATCGACTATGATATTGACGTTTAAAATGTGTGCTCCGCTTATAGAAAACTGTGCTGCATAAATCAAGCGCTTCCTAAACTAACAGCTAGAGATGCACCGTCAATCAGAAGTCCCATATCAGATTTTTTTTTTTAAATGAAAACACTCACACTGCAGCCTCAGGAAGGGATACATCAATATGAATGGTCTGCAGAGCTTTAAACAGCTGAATACTGCAACATTTAGTAAACATATGGAACAAATGAGACAGTTGGAATCCAGCCTTCATATTCTTTATATGTCAGTATGTGATGACTTTATATCCCATGTTGTTTTCTCCTCGTGTTGCTGATGGTCTCCCTGCCTCGGCTCTCCTTTGTAGGCGTGGCAACTGGATCACTCTGAAGATGAAGAAGCTGATCAAGCCGAAGAGCCGGGAGAGGATGCGCTCTCTCACGCTGACTCCCTCCCGTTCAGAGTCCGGCGACGGTTTCCTGGTGTTTCCACCGGATAGCCAGGACAGCTCGTCCATAGGCTCTGGCTCCAACTCGCTGGACGACACACTCACACAAAAGAGGAGCAGCAGTGAGTACAACGGAAACACACGTACACACACGGAGGTAGACCCAACAATCAAGATCTGAGTAGTTACATGACTGAAAGAACTTGTCCCGGCATGCTCAAGATAAATCATATAAATGTACACTCACCTGCCACTTTATTAGGCACACCTGTTCAATTGCTTGTTAACACAAATAGCTAATCAGCCAATCACATGGCAGCAATACAATGCATTTAGGCATCTAGACGTGGTGAAGACGACTTGCTGAAGTTCAAACCGAGCATCAGAATGGGGAAGAAAGGGGATTTAAGTGACTTTGAACGTGGCATGGTTGTTGGTGCCAGATGGGCTGGTCTGAGTATTTCAAAAACTGCTGATCTACTGCAATTTTCACGCACAACCATCTCTAGGGTTTACAGAGAATGGTCCGAACAAGAGAACATATCCAGTGAGCGGCAGTTGTGTGGACGGAAATGCCTTGTTGATGTCAGAGGAGAATGGGCAGAGTGGTTGAGATTATAGAAAGCCAACAGTAACTCAAATAACCACTCGTTACAACCAAGGTATGCAGAATACCATCTCTGAACGCACAACACGTCCAACCTTGAAACAGATGGACTACATCAGCAGAAGACCACCCGGTACTAGCAAGGTGTACCTAATAAAGTGGCCGGTGAGTGTATACTCAAACTACAGTATCAAACAATGCTTTACTGGTCATGGTCTGATACTATAGGGTAAGAGGCTGTGATCAGATATCAAATACTGAGACAGTATTTCATACACAAATGTACATGCAAAGAGCTAGTTCCATTAATGCTGAATACTCTTTCACAGACACACACTCAACCACTCACACACACACACACACACTCAACCACTCACACACACACACACACACACTCACACACTCACACACACACACACACACACACACACAAACTCACACACAAAAACACACACACACACACTCACAAACTCACAAAACACACTGCTGCTTGGGGTGCGTGCGTGCGTGCGTGCGTGCGTGCATGTGTGCGTGCATGTGTGTCTTTCCTCCCCTAACTGCTCCTCTGCTTCTTTATGTCTCTCTCTCTCTGCAAAGGGAGGAGAGGGCAGCAGTCCCATGCCCAGGGGCAGGGTTCCACCAATGGTATGCTGCGGATGGGGAGGGTGGGCGGGGTTTGTGACACGACTGTCACGTCTCTCGGGGCATGTTTTCGTGAGTCCATTGTCTGTGTCACTCGGCTGTCCTAGAGGTTACGGTTGAGCTGCGCAGCACTCCATGGTTGACTCTCAATCTCTGGCCTGGTTTGAGGAGTAGATGTGTTTCATGTGTTCAAAACAACAGAGGAAGCGCTTGATTTCTGTAACCTCATGTAATTGGATACCAGAATTATGGAAAATACCACCACCATTAGACGCTTCATTTTAGTCCCAAGAACAATATCTTTTTATGTATTTAGTGACACTAAATTTTAAAGGGGAGCTCCATCGATTTAATCCATCAAGGCTCGTTTACAGGTCTTAGCGAGTAATACCAAAGAACGCATATTGATAAGGAGTGAAAGCCAGTTTGTCGTTCTATTGCAGCACCAGAGCCCAGCAGCAAAGCCATGCTTCCGCCATTTTGGATGTCCGCCTACAGAGTGCCGTACAAAAGTAAAACAAAATTATTTCTAATCCATTGTCATATTTAATGTCTCTACCGAAATGGCCTGTATTGAACAATTAAAATATGGTCCAGTAGCTAGTAGTGCTAGGTTGTTCCCGGTTGTTTGGGAACAGAGACGTTAATACATCCGCCACAGTACAGGCTGACGGCATACAGCCCATGGGTGCATTAGAAGATAATAAAAGTGATGAATTATATATATATCTGTTATTACACCCGCATACAGCTAGCAGGAAGCTGGCAGAACCAGATATGTCATATGAGTGTATGGAGCGTCCCGTGGGTCTGATAAAAATAATAATAACTCTGGATTCAGCTATTAGTTCATTTTACAACTTTTCAGACATCATGATTTAAATGAGGGGTATTTAAGTGTTCCTACTGGGAAGGTGATTTATATCCTCTGATCTACAGACGTCTCTTTATACATCCATGGCCATGGTGTCATTGGCAATGGCATCTAGCGGCTATTGGAGTGTCTCTTTGCTTCTATACTCTTTGATAATAATGCATATGTGAAAAAAAGCCTTTTGTGGCTCAAGTGAGAGCTGTGTGAAATCTGATAAATGGTCTCAAGTGATGTCAAGTGTTGGTTGGGGCGGAAGATTACAAGTTTGAAAATGAAAAGAGTTGTGGTCTGGGAGTTAGAAAGAAGTGATGTTCCAGACCTCTGTAGCCCTCATCTGTGCTTAAGGCTACATTAGCCGCTACTAGCATAACGCATCAGATTCTCCAACCGAATTATCGACGGTCAATTTGCATTGTGGGTAATGTAGGTGTCAGGTTTTGACAAGGAAGGAAAATGTGTGGAATAAAAAAAATATATATCTTACATGTGAGTCCAACAATGTTGTAGGAGTGCGATGCTAAATCGGTGGAGTCCCCTTTCAACGGTGTTTAGGTGTCAAGCTGAATCAAGTGCATCTCATGTGGTTGAAATATTAGACAACACTTGAGGTATATGTTGTTGCAGGTTCAGTTCACTCCTAATTTATCCCCAACAGGTCTAAGGCTCATTAGCTCTCTGTCACAGTCAACCTGCTGATCTGTGCAGTTCACTTGTAAATAACAAAGAGACGCACTCTAGTGTAGCAACCAACCTATTAAAAGGTGCAATGCATTGTAGCTGACCTCCAGTCAATGCAGTGTGTCAAGATCCGGGTTGTCTGGATTTGGTAGAAGATATAGAATCAATAATACAGGTTGGACATGGGATAGTAGGTTTACATTGTCAAATTATAAAGCAGGTCTGTGCTTCAAGATTAAACTGTCGAGTTGTGTAGTGAAAATATCTGTTGTGTAAAATCAAGAAGCTATAGCCAGCGTAAGTAAACTAGTATAAGCGAGTCAGTATATTTTTCACACAAGGACCACAGAAATGAGTGGCTAACACACACATTAAAGTACATATTTTATACATTTTTTAAATTTTCATTTGAAGTAGACAGTAAACACTATAAGAGAAAGAAAAAGAAGCTTTTATCATGTAGTATAATGTAATTAAAACAAAATAGATATGAATCAAACATGAAGACATGTACCAAAGACATTACACAGTCAGATGTTCAATAATACAGCTGGTGATGTGTATGAAGACACTGCAGTCCTCCCTGATGCTGACCTCCGACCTTTTCACTCTCCTGATTGCACCCTTTAATATTCTTCATCCTCCGTGTTTCATGTAGCTGGTAATGTGTTGACAGTTGTGTCGTGTATAATGTGTATTACAGAATACAACACTCATGACCATGCACATGAGACAGTGCTTGTGTGTGTTGTTGTGTGTAGATAAAATGTGCGCAGGTGTGTTTGCATAATATGTTTACATGTTTGTGTTTGTTTGCATAATGTGTGTTTGTACAGAAGTCTGCTCTTAAGTCTTCTTCAGGGTTCAAAGAAGTCTATGGGAGTCCATCAAAAAAGCTCTATAAATGGAGAATAAATTATCATATATTAACAATGCTTGTAAAAATCAGTGGGGCTGAATACAATCTCTCTGGGGAAATGAAAGATAAAAAATGTACATAACCCCCTTAACACAAGCTTCACAATACCAACCATCTATATGTTTTTGTTAGGACTGTCAAAGTTAACACGATAATGCGTGAACGCATATTTGTTTTAACGCCACTAATTTCTTTAACGCATTAGAGTGAAGATACTGGTATCATCTGAAACTATAAAACCTGACGAATCCATCAGTACCAACCATGTCAGACTAGCTTGTCAAGAAGGAGGATAAATAACGCTCCAAACTTTTGCTAAATTTTGGCGAGGAAAAACTGTTATGGCCATTTTCAAAGGGTCCCTTTTCCTATTAAATACTTGACAAATCTCCCTTTTAAGGTTCATTTAGAACAGATAACAAATGTGGGAGTAATTGGCGACACGATTAACTATGGATAAAAAAGACGATATCTTACATTATGTGTCCGACAATGTTTTGGAGTGCAGTTCTCTCTCTTTAAGGTGGAGAGCTAAAAAATTAATTTGCGATTAACTATTTAATCGATTGTCAGTTTTTGTAGAGAAATTGTTTACAGCTCCATTAACTTCTTCATCTAGCATTGCTAATATATTATTAAAAATATATATTTCCATGAAATACCGAGAAGGGAGTATATTTGTATAGATTGAAATCCCTTACACTTGATGATAAATTGAATATGCTTTGTAATAATATGATCCGCCTCAAGTTCTGAGTCCTATATTGTAGTGTGTCTATTGCATTGTTTGTCTGTTGTCCGGTTGAGTGTCCAGGGTCTCAGCTCTCTCTCTGCAGCTCTCCCCTGGTTCTCTTTGTGAAAACATTAACCTCATCCCTCTGTTCTGCCCTCCTTTTTCTTTTGTTTTCTTTCCTCCACCTCCCTCGGGCTGGTTTCTGTCTCTCTCTCTCTCTCCCCTGTCTATCTGTCTGTCTCTGGCTGTGTTCTTGACAGCTATAAAAAGGTTGCCTTTCATGAGGAACAGATCCAAGGACAAAGACGAGGCCAAGGCCATCTACCGGCGCTCTATGTGTAAGACCTCCGTTAGCCGCCACGCTAGCCTTCCTCCGCCTCCTCTCCCTCTCATCGCCACTCTAGGAGAAACAAAGGAGGAAAAGCCACTGATGTCAGGGTGGCTGCAGTGGGCAGGGGGGGCGGTATGGCAGTTTCAGGTTTCAATCACAGCTCTTCAGTTATTAAATATCCATTTAATATTGGAGACAGAGTTTTAGTATTTCACAGTGGTAATGTAATCTGATATATTTTAGAGATTGACCAAAGATTCAAGTTTAACTTTTGTTACATAGTCACCGAACCCCCATGCTGCTGCATCTGTTGACATCAGTGACTTGTCCTTCTACTTTCTGCCTAGTAACCCCCATCCCTCCGTCAACTCCTCCGCCCTGCGTCTGCCACCTGCACTCCCTCCTGTAGTATCTGCTCTTAGCTTTTTATCAGCTTTCACCAGTGTAATGTCATTATGTTCTCACTATTAGCAGATGAATGATTAACACAAACTTCACTAACATTGCCTCAAAGAAAAATGTAGGACTAACCTCAAAAAAGCAGTAATGCCAAAACTGATGTGTCAGTTGTTTCTCTTGTAGTGTGATGCAGTTTCATCTCTCTTGGTCCTGAGTGTCAGCTACCAAAGTCTTATTTTTCAGTCTGCTCACTGTGGGGATAACTATGCAGCAGGGACACTATCGTGCAGCTTTGTCACGTGCTCTGTGCTTTCATTGTATTTGTGTGTACTGAATGAAAGGCTGTGTGTGTTTGTGTTGTGTATGAGGGTGTGTGGTCAGGTGAGATAGTGGGAGAGACTGCAGGTTTGCCTTTCATGCTCTTGTGATGTGTTTGCCTCCATATTTGATTACAGCATGACTTAAAAAATAAATCACCAACCGCCTGATCACCTCCACTCAAACTCACACTCACCATGGAGGACTGGAAATGGAGCCTTTACTCTCTCTCTCTCTCTCTCTCTCTCTCTCTCTCTCTTTCTCTTTCTCTTTCTCTTTCTCTTTCTCTTTCTCTTTCTCTTTCTCTCTCTCTCTCTCTCTGTCTGTCAGTGTGCTGCATTTCAGATCTTATTCTGATGACATGGACTCTTGCTGTGATCTGTTGTGTGCAGCGCCGCTGTGTTTGCATACCTTCATGCTTCTTTACTGTCGCATACGGCTCAGTAAATGAAGTGCATAAAGACAGTGGCCTCTTAAGGTTATCTGTTCAAAAAGGATCTGAAGGATGACAAATCATGCAGCTGCCATCTTTATGCACTTTGGCTGATATTTATAAAAAAGAAAAAAAAGAAAAGTGTAATACTGTATGCTTGCGCGTGCCTCAATTTCCAAAAAGGCTAGACTTGATTTTATTGTTTTCTAAAAAAAAAAAAATTTTTCACTGACTTTATAAAATAATAATTTTCTTTTTTTTCTATTTACTTTTGGAGTGGAAGCTGCTTTTTAAAGGGATACAAAATGTCTCTCTGACGTTAAGTTAAAGTTAACAGTTCTTTTGGGTAGGGATGCACGGTCCAGATAGCGATACCTGGGCTTTGGATATCAACCAATACCGAGTACCCATCCAAAACCAGTGTTTAATTAATAAGCTGTATGTCTCACTGTGTGGAACAGATAAATATAAATAAATACATAGTGTGGATATAAATTTACTGAATTGTGTTAAAATCATAAATCATACTCCAGCAATTTGGTAAAAAATCTTCAAAATTAATAGGAACTAGAATGGCACTCGGAGAGCGCAGACCTCCGCCAAGGTGCGGGACTTTAAAAACAGATCCCAGCTCCCAGCTGGCGGTACCGTGAGGTGGTCGTCTTGTTATTAACACGGTGTGTTTCCGTGTAACGTTTCGGCGGATGCCTCTCTCATTCAGCAGCCTTGTTATGTCTGTATAACGTTACACTACGTTGTCTCTCATCCCGTCATCTACCGCTTTGTTCTTTCTTACCGCGGACGGACAGCAGCTCCACACACACATCCACACACGTATCTCTCTGCTCTCAGAAGGAGGCGGGGTCATGCGTCATCAGTTACTCTGCACATGTGTTCTACCCTGTGGTCTTCATGCTCAGGCTGAACAGAATCCTTAAAAAAATTCCTGAATCCGGATCATCACTAAAATATAAGGGATTGTTCATTGTGCCACACACACACACACCACTCAAAAACATTTCATTCAAAGCAAACTTTTGGACAGACAGACACAGACAGACAGACACCGGTGAAAACATAACCTCCTTGGCCCAAGACCTTTGGCATGGCAGAGGTAATTACAATTCAAGTGTGAACCTTTTTAATGGAGCAACATCTTGTTCAAAACTTAACAGGAATTCAAATTCCAGTATGTAATGTATATAGTATATACATATAGAACTGAACTGAATAGATCGGCCCCATTGTCACCAATACCCGATTCAGCTATTTGAGCCAGTATCGGCCCGATATCCGATCCGTTATTGGTGCATCCCTACTTTTGGGTACAAAAAGCTGGACAAGCTTGACTTGAGGTGGATGGCTAATGTCCCTTTCATGGCCTAACTGCCGTCTCTCCGTTCATCCATTCAGCCATGAATGACCTGTTGCAGACCATGGCGGTGGCAGGTGGTCCAGGGGCTCAGTGGGCGAGCAGCATCGAGAACCTAGACGGCGCCGAGGCGGGAGATGCCGGCATGACAGGGAGCAGCAGGCGCGGCGGGCAGCGCATGAAGGAGCTCGCCTTTTCCACCAACGCCATCGACTGTGCCGCCCTCACCTTGCCCACCGCAGGGCATAGCAGGGCCAAGCACCGGCTCCAGGTCAAAGGTCAGGATGCTTGTTTATGTGTGGGGGAAGGGAGAAACGAGCATATTGAGAATCTGACACTTTTTTTGGCGTTTTACTGACCACATTTCAGGTAATAGAATGGGTCTGCAGATATGAAATATATATCATTTGATATGTTCATTTTTCCCCTGTTAATGTCCATCTTTAGTAGACTGGACTCATTTGTGTGAAGATTCATATGAAGGTGGGGATATTTTTGTGAGATCAGAATGAAAAAAGCAGATGTAGTATCACTCTCTTCTGTGTCTCAACAGATAATGCTTCCTGTGAGGATGTCGCCGGCTCCTTAGACGACCCCAAGAGTCAAGGTAAGACTTGACATGACCTTAGAGAAGTAAAAGGATGGGTAATTGCAGCAGCTTCTCAACACCAGCCGGCCTTTCAAACGAGGAATAAGAAAAGACTGAATAGTCCCAAAAAAAGCAGGTCATGTCATCAGCAGTCCCACTGCTAATCTTTTGGCTGCCTTCCTGCACTTCCATTAAGCGTGATCTGCAGTTGGAAAAGCAATTTTAGTGGAGAGCAAAAGAGAGAGAGAGATCAGCCTCCATTGAAAGTAGGATTGACTCTAATTCAGGCTTTAGAACGTTATCCAGGGCAGTTAATCTGCGGCCAACCAACGATTCATTAGTTCTGTGCTGCTCTAATGAAGATGACCCGGTTGTTAAACAGCCACCAAACTACTTACACACATTCCTGGCACTTAAGCTAAGTCCACACCCTGTTGCCATCAGTTTGGTCTCTTAAAATGCTTTAATTATTAGTTTTAAGCAATTTATACCTTTTAGTCTGCAAGCAGTTAGTTGAGTTAAGTTTATACTAGGGCTGTCAATCAATTAAAATATTTAAGTGTGATTAATCATAAATAAATCACCCATTTTTTTATCTGTTCAAAATGTACCTTAAAGGGAGATTTATATACAAGTACTGTATTTAATACTCTTAACAACATGGGAGTGGACAAATAAGCTTGCTTTATACAAATGTATGTATATATTTATTATTGGAAATCAATTAACAAAACAATGACAGATATTGATCCAGAAACCCTCACAGGTACTGCATTTAGCATAAAACAATATGCTCCAATCAGAACATGGCAAACTGCAGCCCAACATGCAACAACAGCTGTCAGTGTGTCAGTGTGCTGACATGACTATGACTTGCCCCAAACTGCATGTGATTATCATAAAGTGGGCATGTCTGTAAAGGGGAGACTCGTGGGTACCCATAGAACCCATTTACTTTCACTGATCTGGAGGTCAGAGGTCAAGGGACCCCTTTGAAAATGGCCATGACAGTTTTTCCTCACCAAAATTTAGTAACTTTGGAGTGTAATTTAACCTCCTTCATGACCAGCTAGTCTGACATGGTTGGTTTTCTAGTTTCATATGATGCCAGTATCTTCACTCTAGCTTTAAAACTGAGCCGCTACAACCTAAAAAATTGCAGGTTACGTTATTATTGCATTAACTTTGACAGTCCTAGTATATGCCAGACTTAATACTCTTTTGCATCAAAGTACTGTATGTAAAGGACATCCATTCCCAGGACTTTGGCAAAGCATTAGTGCCCAACCTGGCTTCTACTTAGCTGATGAGTTCCGAGAATGCACTCATAAAATCCAATGTATTGTTGTGAGACCCATTTCTCAGTACGTCTCATAGGCTGTATATAAAGATACCGGTATATATAGTATACAGTATATACAGTCTCTGGCTGGAGAAAACTCTCACTACCACTCCGGACATTGCTTCTAATGTATCAGCCATTAGGCCATCTCCTCTCTCCTACGTGTTTCTATCTGTGCTTCCAAGCATGAATAGATATTAAAGCACTGTAGGCAGCATTAATGAGTAGTGTGATGTACCCTTCAAACATGTCACGAGTCATAACCAGGGTGTGTTGAGTTGTGTATGTGTGTGCTTCATCAGACCTGCAGGTGTATAGCAGTGCTCTGTGTCCTTCTCCTGTTGAGCTGGGCGTTATGTGCAGAGTGCCCTTTAGCATCTGTTGTAAATGACCACTACTCGGCACTTAAGGCCCACACACTCCAAACCGACATCAAAGTGGCGATGAAGGCCCACTATTGTGTCGCCTCACGTTGCCTTTGTCTTGGCCGACAAGTTGCATTTGAACACACCGCAAAGACTACAGCCGACGGCCAACTACCACGTACGTTCTGCGCCTGCGTGAGAGGAAATAACTCTCCACACCAGCAGGTGGCGGTAGTCTGTATTCGTCATTCTAAAAGGGAAACCAGAAGTCCGAGGACGGCGGATACACAAGCCTTTGTTTTGATAAGTACATGAAATAAAGCAGCGTTTGCCGACTATTTTCACACCGTTCACCACTTAGCTTCATTCCAGATGTTCATGTCGTGAAAATATCTGTGTGTTGGAACGATCGGATGAGATGATGATGAAAAAGGAGAAGAACCTTTTGTGTGTGTCCTCTTGACTTTACTCGTTGGCTTGCTTTCCTCACTTCCATTTCTCTTCTCTGCAATGATGGGTTTAAGCTGTACAGCCAATCAGAGTGATTTTTCTCACCAACGGGCTCCGCTGCCGATTCAACATGCTGAATCGGCCGAAAAACCTCAGACACGGGCAGAGTAGGGCCAACGGTGCGGCACACACGGCAAAAACTAGGCCGAAGGACGCTCACCGGTGGCCCCAAACTGTCTGACGTCTGACGGACGGCGTGTCAGGGCCTTTAAGAAACTGGGATTACAACACACACAGAGGTAGAGTTGTTTGCTGCTATATTAACGCTCTGGATATTGTATAGAGCACCTTTAATTTTAAATTCTAATTTGATGTCACCCATGTCCTGAAAACCAGTTTGAAATGGTAAATGGACTTGCATTTATATAGCGCTTTTCTAGTCTTCCGACCACTCAAAGCTCTCTACATGTCAGCATTCACCCATTCACACACACACATTCATACACTGATGGCAGAGACTGCTAAAGTGCCAACTTTGCCCATCAGGATCTGATCTATATACTCATTCACACACCGATGGCTTTGCCTTCGGGAGCAATTTGGGGTTAAGTGTCTTGCTCAAGGACACATCGACATGTGACCTGGAGCAGCCGGGGATCGAACCACCGACCTCCGATTGATGGCCGACTTGCTATACCCTCTGAGCCACATATGTTTTGAAATGATTTCACAGTCACTGGTTTCCAGCTGAAAATTTGTCACCACCTCTTTTCTTTCCTTTCTTCCTTCTCAATCCTCCTCTTCAGTTTCACAGTCACCCGTTTCTCCTTTTTATTACTAATCTTACTCTATCGTCCTCTGTTATTCACTATTGTCTCCATCAGTTCCCCCTTTTCACAAGGTGGGTTGGTCCTTGGATTGAAGCACCCCTGTCGTCTCCGTCAATAGTTTCTTTGTTTACTGACTGGACATATTGGCGCTGCAGCCTGGCACTGGGCCACCCTTCCTGTCCCTCTGCCTGACCTGTGCCATCTGCTGCCCCAGCAGGAGACATTCTGTCAAACTGTTAGCGTACTTCTACGTGTTACTCTTTGTGTTAGTGCATGTTTGTGTGGATACATGGAAGTGTATATCTATAAATCCTAACTGTGTGTGTGTGTGTGTGTGTGTGTGTGTGTGTGTGTGTGTGTGTGTGTGTGTGTGTGTGTGTGTGTGTGTGTGTGTGTGTGTGCGTGTGCGTGTGTGTGTGCGCGTGCGTGTGTTCCCTCTTGTCCCTTACCCAGCCTGCAGACCCACCAGTCTCCATAGCAACAGGACCACCAGTAGTAATATTAACAATAACTCCCACCTCACTTCTCCTTTGGAGGGAAAAGGTATGCTCCTCCTCCTCTCAACTAACCTTTCTGTCCTTCCTCCTTTGCTCCCTTTATCTTTTTCTTTCACGCCTACTTCAATGTGTCTTCCTGTGAAAATTGGATCAAGTCGGTTTGTCCTGATTTTAAAAGTTAAGGTTTAAGTTTTTATTTCAAAATCAATATATTGGGGTGATCAAGTGCCATTTAAGAGAGTCTGACTGCTAGCTATGTTTAGTCTCTAATGTGTTAATGACACTGATCACTCATTTAGTAAGTCCAAATGGGTTACAGGTGCACTGTTATTGCACGAAGGATATAGTTAATAGTCAATGTATGTTTTGATGTACCTACAACAGATAGCTTATTGAAATGTCATCACACTCCTAAAATCGTCCTCTTTTCTCTCGTTTTCAAGTCGTCAGTGATGGACAATGTTGTAAATGAGCTATCAGATAACTACAATACATATCAGTTATGAAGGCTTAATAAGAAATCTCACTCAGCAAAAGCAAATCAAGCAGTATATTACAGTATTTAGTATTTTACATTTTGCTTTTAAATGATACTGTAGCCCCGTTTCCAACACAGGACCTTTTCCAAGGAACTAAGAACCTTTTGAGGAACCCATGGCCTGCAGACTGCAGGGACCAGGGTCTAACTTATGTTCTGGGGACATGTTATGGGTCTTTTTTACCCCCCAAAAAGTTCCTGGTCGGGGGGTAGTACTTTCTGAAAGTACCGGAACTTTCGGGGGGGAGTTTGCAGGGATGACCGTTGGGGAAACACACACAGCGCTGCTGCTTCAACTGTACCTCTTCATTCATAAACAACGAAGTACTCAAGTATTGATTTAGGAGCATTTTAGGACAAGGGGAGAAGATTTCTCTTTGTTTATAAAATTCAAAGTAAAGTTAGGCTCTGCTGTCGGCTTCCCGACTCATTTGAAAAAGACAGAGAGAAAAAGAGAGAGAGATCGTGCAAGCGAGAGGGCGATCGGTAGAAGAGAGAGAGACGTAGCGCGGTGGTGTTGTGTTATTTTCTGATTGTTTCACGGCGTTAACGTTCTAAAGCACAAATAGGAGTGTAGGAGAAGAGGTGTACTAATTCCTAGCGGTGAATGTTAAGGTCAGTAAAGATCCCCATGTTCTCATCGCTGCCTCCCCTCCCACAGGGACGTTGAACGGCAGCCTCAGCAGGCCTCACAGTGAGAGCAGCGGAGAGTTCAGCCTGAGTCTGGACCAGGAGGTGTGGTCCAGCAGCGGCAGCAGCCCCGTCCAGCAGCCCAACTCCTTGCGCTCCTCCCACCAGAGCCCCCTGCAGCTGCGCAGGTTACTCGACCCGCCCGCCGCCGCAGGCAGCCCCGGCCAGACCCAGGTCAGGAAGACGGGATCCCCAGCTAACGAGGTGCTTTCCCTGCAGCAGTTCCTGGATGAGGGTATAGATCCTGCAGAGGTGAGGTTCAGGTTTAATGTTGCTGTTCTGATTGACTAAAACGTGCAGATGAAGTAGATCAAGCTTTTATGGAAACTTTGTCTCAGTTGTGACCATGCTGGATTCATTCAATCATATAGGGATCAATTTAGAACTGAGGATTATTTTCATGAACAATGAATCTGCTGATTATTTTCTCCATTATTGGTTTTTATCTGTAAAGGGTGATTAACAACCAAAACCCAAAGATATTTGGTCTACTACCTCCTAAGAAAAGCAGCAAATCCTCAATTTCGAGAACCTGGAATCTGTTTGGCAATTTTAGTTTAAAAAAAAAAAATGGTTAATACATTTTAAAATAGTATGCTGATCAATAATAAAAAAGATTAAAAAAAAATAAAGGCTGTCAATTGTTTAAAATATTTAATTGCAATTTAATCGCATGATTGTCCATGATTAATCACGATAAATTGCAAATGAATCACACATTTTGTATCTGTTCAAAATGTACCTTAAAGGGAGATTTGTCAAGTATTTAATACTCTTATTGACATGGGAGTGGACAAATATGCTGCTTTATGCAAATGTATGTATATATTTATTATTTAAAATCAATTAACAACACAAAACAATGACAGATATTGTCCAGAAACCCTCACAGGTACTGCATTTAGCATAAAAAATATGCTAAAATCTTAACTTGGCAAACTGCAGCCCAACAAGGATTCCTTATGTTGTCTAGTTTCATATGATAGTACCTTCACTCTAGCTTTAAAACTGAGCCCACTACAACCTAAAAATCACAAGTTGCGTTAATGCAATGAGAAAGTAGTGCCGTTAAAACAAATTTGCGTTAACTTTGACAGCTCTAATAAAAATACCTTTAATATGAAAGGATTGTACAACAGGATGGTACTTTACTTGATACTGTTTGTTTTCTCTGTCCTCTGCAGTCTGGCAGTCAGGAGAACCTCACTGTAGACTCTCCTCGCCTCTCCACTTTCTCTGAGCATGTGCAGAAAGAACTTACTTCCACCAAGGGACGAGGCATATTACGCTCATCCAGTGGGAAAGCAGCGCTCATCAGCTCTGATCGCCCACCGAGATCCACCGGACCACCAAGTCGCCCAACCCTGCGTAAGGCGGAGAGCACCCGTGTGAGAGGCTCTGCCCCGGTCCGCTCCAGCCTGTCATCGCAGGGCAAAGCCACGTCCGTGTCCGGACGCCTGGATGTGGCTTCCTCCACGCTGCCCCGGGCCAGCAGCGTCATCTCCACTGCCGAGGGCACCACACGCCGCACCAGCATCCACGACCTGCTGTCAAAGGACAACCGGCAGCCCGTGTCCGTCGACCCCTCTCCTCCCGTCGCCTCCACCGAGGCTGGGGTACGCTCCCAGCCTACACCCAGTGAGTACCACCCCAACAGCACCAGCCTAAAGGGACCCCTCACCATCACCACCCCTCTGCCCAAGTCACTCAGCTTACCTTGCCATAGCTTGGAGGATCCCGACCTCTCCACCCTCAAATCTTTCCTGGGCCCTTCCTTCACTGTAGAGTCGGTGTTCATGGACTCCATTTTTAGTGAGTCGGCGGGCAAAAACCTCCCCTTCCTGTCTCTAAACCCCACCCTAGTCAGCAACATCAGTGGGCCTCCTGCTACTAATAAAACACACCCTCCTCCTGTCCCCAGCCATATATCCACCCAAGACCAGGCCCCTCACAGCCAATCAAATGGCCAGATGAGATTCAGCCCAGCCAGTCTGGAAGAGTGTAACGAGGGTGTTGATCCCAGTCGTGTGAATAATTCGGAGCAGTCACTGAGCCCAGAGGACAAGCAGTCTCTGTGGTATGAGTATGGCTGTGTGTGAATGACAGGCAGATCTTTTCACCAGACTTGGCGTAAAGAGGGGAGAATGAAAAGATGACAAATTCTCCTCCTCTGCATGTATTTATTGGAGCACTATCTCTGTGTGGTGTAATTGTTTCGTTCTTTTCTGTTTGCCATGGTGCTGATTGGTCAATCGCTGGGTTTTTTTGTTGGTTTTTTTTGTCACTTCCTGTTTTCTGCCTTGTTTTTTTCTCCACGGTGGGATTTTGATGAATGTTCTTTCATCCAACAGCCATATTATTGTTTCCTCATCAGATCTGTTTCACTGGCTAACACTATACTATTATCTGCAGTTTGGGGTTAATACATCACAGTTGAGGTGTAGTATTTGTGTTTATAGCTTAAAGGGGACATATCATGAAAAACTCACTTTTTCAGTGCTTGTGCACATCCGTCTGGAGTGTCTACCAACCCACAAACTGTGAAAGAAGACAACCCAGTCAGTTTTTTGTCTAGATCAGAAAACATGTGATTTCAACAAGCCAATCAGATTTGTCTCCCCTTCCTATGTCACATGCAGGAACATTAGAATATACCGCCCACAGCTGGAGAACTACCTTGGCAAAGGTGCTCCCATAGAAATAGAATATAGGAGTAGAACGGACATTCTCGTTTAAATCAACCAAGCAGGATGGTCAGAGTGGCGACCATTTTTATGTGTACCGTTGCCATAGCGACCGTTGTAGCAGGCTGCCTTGCGCAAAAACTAAGCCAACTAGTGGCAAGTCGCAGACTCACTGAGATGACTAAACAAGCAGTAGAGTAGTAACGTTATGAAGCACAACTTAATGTTTCATCCACACACTCACAGCAGAGGAAAGCTCATTGAGTGATCATCTGAGTGATCATCTTTGTCCGCTCGTTTTCTGTATGCAGTCCACACTGCATACAGAAAACGAAGCATGGTGGAATTAGCAATAGCTAGCTAGCGGACAGCTGGCCGGTTAGCTCTTGCGCCAGGCTTTGATGCTGCACTGATTACGGAAAAATGAGCAGAATAGCGGGCTGGTGGCTGGCATGCCGGTGGCCGGCAGGCCGGTGGCCAGCGGCAACGCCAGGTCTAAACGATCCCTTTACCTGGAGACAAGCTACCTAGCTAACTAAGCCAGTTGTCTCTGGGAGCTGCGTCCGTTCTCTTCCTGGCAAGCTGTGACCACACACTTCACTGCCCACTTCTGTCGGCTCCGTTATCACCATAACAACTAACAATTATCGGCGTTTTCTTTTATACTAGTCAAATTACCCCAGCAAACAGTTCAGTGACCCTTCTACTCCTATTTTATTTCTATGGGTGCACCATATTTCTCTAACAAGCCAATCAGAACAGACTGGGGGTCTTGAAGAGACAGACGCTGAAATGGAGCATTTCAGACAGAGGGGGAATCCAGGTATATTCAGACAGACAGGAGGAGAAAGACTGGGTGTTTTTGAACATTACAGCATGTAAACATGTTCTACTAGAAACCCAAACTACAAGTATGAACCTGAAAATGAGCATGATATGTAGAAATAGTAGTCTCTGATAGAGCAAAGCATTGCGGGACAGATCTCGTAGCTGCAATTTCTTCATTACAAATCCTAATGAAAATGTTTCCATGTGTCAGATAATAGATTGACTTTCTACCCACTCTCTGTTTATGATGATGTTTGGGTGACTGTCTGGTTCACTGCTTTCTAACTCGGTTGCATCGTCCACTAAATTGCACGGCTTTGTTCTGTCCGACCTGGAATGCTAATTTTGATTGCTGTGATCAAAATGGTTGTCATGTTTATCTTCTTTTTGTTTGTATTAATGGTAGTTATGGTTTGTTTTTGTATATTTGACACCTTTTCTGTATTTTCTTTTATATAATATTAACGGGAGCATTTGCTCTGCGGGTTTTGATCTGGTGGGTCTTAACTGACATCTTGGGCTGATGACAAAATGATGAAGCTTCATTCCCTAAATGATCTGAGGGAAGGTATGGTTGGTTAGTGAAAGGTGACAGATAAGGTAGTGGAGGGTGACCAGGGTGTAGGGCTGTCCAGAATACGAGTGATGGCGAGATAGAGCTTCATGAAGCTATGAAGCTCTCCAGCAAATAGATTTTCAAAAGGGTTCATTTCACGAGGCTTCATCTGGGCTTCATGTGCACACAAAACAGTAAAACAGGCCGATATATTCCAGATATGTGGCAGTGGTTTAACCGGGCACAGGGCAGTGAATGTGCTTGTGTAACTATAGGAAAATGACTAGAGATGTTTTTATTCAGGAATAGTAAATTCTCAACTGTATTTCATCTTCGGGCGTCTTCAATGACATCATTAGTCTAAAACGATAAAGCCTCGATACGCGCTTCACAGAAAACTTCCTGGATTACTCGACACGCTGCGTAGCCTCGGCACAGCCCGTAACATCACTACAGAATACAATTTTGGCCTCAAAACTTCGGTGAGAAATATATGAATGTATTGGAAGTTTTGTGTTCTTCTTACTGTCTCCAACACTACTATACACACGTGCACGTCTAAACACAACAAACAGCGATATCCGTCTGAGAATAACTACTAACAATTAATGTTGAATATGAGTAATGAATAATGTTATGGATTATTCATTATTTCATGGGCATTTGGGAATTTATACATTATTATTACATACTTTTATATAAAAAAGAGGAAGAAAAAAAACCCTGAAGCATTTGAATAGTGATTTGGAGATTGATTACCATGGCAACGGTCAAAGCTTGGAAGCATTTGGGTCATCCCTACCAGGGTGATTATTATGTTTTCATTTAAGGCAACCATTTATAGTTATTATATAGTAAGTTGAGAATAGTTTTCAGTGGTCAGATTGTTTTGTGAATGAAGCAAACATCATTTCTTTTGGTGTCTGGAAACTTGTATTTACTCACTGCGACGCACCACAACTTGAGAATGGATCATTTTTGATTATGTATTTTAGACTGACAAGATCTTGTACAGATTGTTGTAATCATTAACTTCTAATCAAAGACGAGCACTGCTTCCTGTGCCGATACTAGTAGTCCTGTCCTCCTCTACATCCTTATTTATTTCTGCTTTGTACTCTACTTGCTGTTTAGAAGCTGTTTTAATGTATTTATCTTAATCCACAGTATATGCAGTAAAGTGTAAATGGACATTTCTTGTCACTGTTTACAGATGTAACATAAACACTGCCTTTGTCCTACAGATGTGGAGGGCAGAAAGGCTAAAAGCAGGAGCGGGGAGCCGCAGCAAAGCTGCTAAGCCCCGCCCCCACCACCCTCGTCTGTCTGCTACCATGCTGTGAGTGCGTGGTGAGTGAGCGCTGCTCGAGCGGGAGGAAGAGGGATCGGGGTGGGGGGGGGTCGTTCTTGTCTCCATGGGAACATAAAACATGGTGTAACAGATGTCGTCCATCCTGCCGTGCACTTGCTTCCCCTGCTTCTCCCCCTGTCCCCCTCACTGTCTTGTCCGTCGCCCCACCGTCCCTGTGGTGCCAAACGCCTGTTCACAGAGCCTGATGGGACCCCGGTCTGCATGGCATATGGGCCGCTGTTACTCTGAGGGGCTGAACGCTTTGCCTGTTTGTGTCCCCAAATCCCAACAAGAGGAGGTATGTGACTCCAGTACGTCAGCGTGTCCCTCCTCCATGATGCTCCTTGTGTTGTTGGTGAAGGTGACTGCTGAGTGATGGTCCTACTGGTGAACAAAATAGACCCTTTGTTGTTTTCAGGCTGCTTGTTGTTGCTGCATGGCTTCAGTGTAGTGCTGAAATCCTTCCCCCTTCTCGTTCCCCTGACAATGCATGTAGATCCAGGCTGGCTGCTTCCTTCTGTCTCCTCTTGTATATCACTGTCTACGGATACACTTTCTGACTTTTAATCTTCTTTTTTCTGTCTCTTTTACTTTGTGTAATGTTCTTTTTTGTTTCTTTCAACTTTCTAATCTGTGTCCTTTTCTTTCTTCTCTTACTCTTTCATCTCCTATTTGCTTGCCTGGGACTCAAAGAGAAAGGTGGCCTTGGAGCTGTGTGTCTGAAGCCTAGTAAAGTTAATCTGCTGAGTCTGTCTACAGTGAGAAAAGATTGTATATCCAAGTTTTCCTCCCTTTTTGTTTGTTTTTTTCAACCCGGGACACTTCAGTAGAGAAAAGTGGCTTCCTTCTCTGTTTACTTTTTCTTCCTTGAATCAAGGAAACAGAAAAATCCTAGGAAATGTTGCTGTGACAGTTTCTTTTCTTCTATAAAGACTAAAGCTGTGGCAGATTCCACTGCCACATGTCCTTCAGTGTGACGGACTGCTAGATGTGCACTAGTCTCTACGGACTAAAATACATGCCAATGTTCACACAACAGCCAAAAGGGCGATCTTAAACCAGACTGATGGATCATCTGTGCAACTTCAAAGTCAGCCGGACCTCCCTCTGCCCAACGCCATGATCATAAAATGTCTTTTTATTAGTGGGCAGCACGGACAAGCAAAGACGACTTTCAGTCAGACTCGTACACATCATTTTCAGAGCATGTCTGCACCGAACATTTCCCACTCAACCTGCTTTCGGACTGAAGAATCACAATCTGCATAGAGCAATCAATCAGCCCACTTCCTTTGTCCAATCAGAGAGGAGGACGACGTTCAGTGGGGACTGCACTTGGACAGGAAGCCATGACCGCGTGATTGGCGTCTGTTGCCTGCCAATCACAACTGATGGCTGTGTGATCTGAGAGAGACTAATCATGGGAGTTTTCCAGGTCACCTATATAACAGTTGGCAGCCATGGCTCATGCCACCACACACACACACACACACACACCCTGAAATAAACTACACACTCTTCATCCTACAGTAGCTTAAATCATATATCATCTAAATCATCTCATTTATCGCTCCCCATCCTGCCATGAGAAGGAAAGACAGTGAAAGCACACTTCCAGTTAACTTCATACAGTATGGTGCATTTACTTCCCTCAGTATACTGTAGGTGACCTGTGACCTACCCTGTACGTGCACATTGCTGTTGCTGTGTTGAACATGATGGTGATGATGAGACCCAGTGTTTTCCTCCTTTTCCACTTTTTACATAAATCCATTTGATGTAATTAAAATCCATCAAGACTACTGTGTGGCTCTTGTTGTGTTTTATATGCTGAGCCCATCCAGAACACACAGACCCAAATGTTTATGTTATTTTCAGGAACGTGGGCAGAAGATCCCCCTGTTCCTCACCAAAACCCTATTTTAAAGAGTGAGAATGATGGAAGAAAGCTCCACTATTTTCTTGCTCTTTTTCAGTGTTGCACTAAATTGAGAAGTGCACATGTGGAAATGGAGAATTTCCCTTAAAAAGTTTTGTTTCTCTTTAGTCTGATCCATTTCACCTCAGACACTAAAATTGTTGATGTTGTACAAACGCTCACTGTATGTTAGAAATGATGCCACTTGCCTTGTAACTTCTGTTCAGCTCAACTTTAGGTTGATTTGTTAGTCTTTGGCACTCCCTAGAGGTGACTGTTGGTACTTTAGTTAGAACAGATGTAATAATTAATAAATATGACAGTAGATATTGGTCTGTGTGAATGGAAACCTCAGTGTAAATTAACTGTTTTTTGGGTTGATATCATTTGTTACACAGATTTGGTGCTAAATGTAACCATTTTTTACCACTGGAGAATTGCTAAAAATGATCAATAATCCCTCCAAAATCCCACATTAAGACACCAAGACCTTGAGGAACACCATAGAAAAAGCCATGCTGTGATTTGGGATAAAAAACATTTGATATTTGGAGATTTCTGCAAGAATTGCATTTTTTGACGATTGAATGGTTAGCACTTGTGTTATGTAAACTGCTCAGAAACCCCTTTATTGTCAATCTAGCTAGGAAAGCCATCCATCCTCTGAATGCTCTAGGTCTCTAGTCTGATCCATCCATCCTCTGAATGCTCTAGGTCTCTAGTTTGATCCATCCATCCTCTGAATGCTCTAGGTCTCTAGTTTGATCCATCCATCCTCTGAATGCTCTAGGTCTCTAGTCTGATCCATCCATCCTCTGAATGCTCTAGGTCTTTAGTTTGATCCATCCATCCTCTGAATGCTCTAGGTCTTTAGTTTGATCCATCCATCCTCTGAATGCTCTAGGTCTCTAGTTTGTGGCTGTAAAGTTTCATGAGGCTGTGAATTATCCTAGAGGTTTTTTATACAGTGAGGTCAAGTCTCAAAAAATGGTAACTTGGTAGCGTTATTGAGTTTTCTAGTTTCATTTGAGGGCAGTAACTTCACTCTAGCTTTAAAATTGAGCCCACTACAACCTCAGAAAGAATACTTAAATATGTATAATTAAACAATACCTTTTTTCATAACATTTTTCAACATACAATTGTATGACTTTTTTTTTTTTTTTTTAATTTCAACATACTATACTATGACCTTTTTTCAAGAAACTTTTCGTCATACAAATATTTCGACATACTAACGTTTTTTCAGGAAATTATAGTATGACTTTTCAGGAATTTTTTAGACATGTTCTAACAGCAGCTAGGTGTTGTCTCACATTCTGCAATGCGTATCTCATGCTGTACACATGTATGCACTAATAAATATTTGAACACACTCCATCATGCGAACAAAGCATAAAACACAAATAAATACTGTAATACTGTATAGCTTCACATTACGGTAAACAGTAGTGACAAATGCCCCCGATACTGATTTACAGTTTTGTCTAGGTCACCAAGTGGTGCCAATCCTTACTATTTTAAATACACCATATAGTTTAATTAATTTACCTGGAGAGCCATAGGGAGAGGGAGTCATATAGCTCTGCACATGACAACACACTGAAAAAGTTACTTTAAGACAGTGAGTGGTTGCCACTGCCTCTATTCTAGTATTTCTAATGCAAATATGATGGCAGCCATGCTGCCAAGGTAGGCGAGTACTGCTGTAGTCTTTCTGGTGTATTCTAGAAGAAAACTAAGGAGTTAGTAAAATATTTTTTGACATAATTTGTTCAGTTTCCCCACAAAATAGGCAGCAATAACAGGCTGTGTTCATATTCTACAATTATACGCACTGTGGCTCCTTGACAAACTGCTTGATTCGCTTTCCAACATATGTTGACATTAAACAGTTAATCTACATATCCAATTATCCAAACATGCAAAAAATATATAAATTGGAAATAAGTGAGAAGTGCACCAACCAGACTTGTTTAGTTTAAGAAATATTGGTTGTACAGTAGATGCATGCTTGCGACAAACAGTAATAAAGCAAACATCTTTTTAAAAAATGATTTTGTCAATACAGATTACTTAGAAATGTCAATGTCTTTAGAGTACACGCATACAAGGAAATACAGGACGCATGTCTGTTCACTTTTCAGTCAAATATATATTTTTATGAGCATTTCAGATATCCTATTTATACCTTTAATAGACTGAAAATAAAGTAAATAAAAAAATTTACAAAAATAAATTTACCAACGGCATCATGTACAGTCCATAATTTTAAGTATCGTCACTATCAGAGTCAGAGGAAAAAACAATTTAAATTAAGCTGAATACAGACGCCACCACCTGTAAGAGCACAGAGAAAGAGAGAGTGGTTGTTACAGAACACATGCAACAACATACAAGCACTGTAAAGGTAACCTTAAAGGATAGTTCAACATTTTGGGAAATATGCTTATTTACTTTCTTGTCATGAGTTAGATGATGGTGTCAACTGCCTTTATGCTGTCTTTATTCAGAATTGATACAAGACCAATCATTTCAAGCCAACAGTTGCTGCAAGTCTGCAAATTATGGCAAAATCAGTTCATTGAACAGAGGTGGGTCGTACCAGGCTACACTGACTAAAGTGTCAATAAACAAGTTTTTTATTTCAACTTATCCTTATGAAGTAAATGTTGATTGCACAATGTAATGGCTATAGAATAATGACACCATAGGCTTCGGTTCCCTATAAGCATCACTTTCACTATGCAATTCTGTCTGCCACCGGGTACGATCTCCCGGGAAAATGAAGGCTCCATCTACGGCATAAAGGAGCAGTTGCGCCTATACATATGAAGGTAATAAAATAATGCCACAGAGGCTCCGTAGTCTGAACCAAGACGACAAACTCTTTATTGCTTTCCATATTGTCAAATGCGATATTTGGGAGCATTTCTATTGCCTCTCCATGGCTCTCAACATAGCAATGGCTGAGCCGGGGGCTAGTAGCTAACGGTGCTAACAGCGCTAGCAGTACAAACTACTACAATAGTTCTGACAAAGCCAACAGTGTTTACCTGTGGGGGGTACCGCATTGTGGGGGCTATGCTTCCACGCCAACGCTGTCGGTCAGGACGGCGTTATCAGCTGTAATCGGCGTATGAGACCAGTGCAGAGCGGCAGCCTTGAGCTAGCCAGTGGGGCACGCACACATGCACTAAAAGGACAGAAAAGCTCTGATTACAACATGCGGAGAGAGAGACTGCATTCTCTGCTCAGGTAGACATTTCTCCTGTCTTTACATTGACAATAGTTAATGATGATATATTAATGCTGATATCATAGACTCAGGTAGATATTACTCCTCTATATCTATATATAGACAATAGTTGATGATATATTAATACTGATATCATAGACTCATAGACATTACTCTATATATTTACATAGATAATAGTTAATGAGGATATATTAATGTTGATATCATAGACTCAGGTAGACATTACTCTATATATTTACATAGACAATAGTTGATATATTAATGCTGATATAGACTCAGGTAGACATTACTCTATATATTTACATAGACAATAGTTGATATATTAATGTTGATATCATAGACTCAGGTAGACATTACTCCTCTATATCTTTAGTTGTTGATATATTAATGCTGATATCATAGACTCAAGTAGACATTACTCCTCAATCTCTTTACATAGACAATAGTTAATGATATATTAATGTTGATATCATAGACTCAGGTAGATATTACTCCTCAATCTCTTTACATAGACAATAGTTGATGATATATTAATCCTGTGATATCATATTTAGCACCTTTAACAGTAACTGTGGAAACTCTACCCAGCAAAGAGGCCCCGTTGATGAAGGAGGCAAAGAAGGCAAAGATGTAAAATCTTTCTACTAAGCAAGATCAGTAAGTAACATAACCTGCCTTCCTATTAATACTACTGGGTGTATATTCTGCCTTTGACACTGGGATCTGGGTCTGTAGTTTTCAAACAATTTGAATAGATAAAGTGGGGGAAAACAGCTGTGGAGCCAGAATATTTTCACATCCAATTAAAGCTAAAGTAGACAGATTGGAGCAAATATGATTGAAAACAGTTATTTTTATAAAATGGTCGCTATATCCTGACAGGTAACCTGGAAAAAATCATGTCCCTCTGTGTCCTTCGGTGTCCCCCAGTGCTCCTAACAGCATCTGCCAGATTTCACAGACCAGAGGAAAACAAGCAGTCAGAGCTGATCTGAGGTCTGCTGTCCAGCTGCTGTCTATGAGAGCCAGCTGTCAATCACTCTGAACTCCGACCAAACGGTCAAACTAGACAGCGCTGATCAAATATAATTCAATATTCTGTTACGTAAATGCCTATTTCTCTCCTCAGATGTTCTCAGAATCATCTTGTAGTGCACGGTTTAGCTGTATTTTCTCATGTGCTACCAGCTCATGGAAAATTGATTCCTTTTGCTAATAATAAGCCATTTAAGTGAAATATATCTGGTTACTTTAATTCTCATTATATTGTGGCACCTTTGTATTTGTTCTTCTTGTTATAGACCACACATCCTTCATCTGGACACCTTCAAGCCTCTACTGTTGTGTTAAGATAAATCAGTAAAGAGGAATCAACCATATCTGAGCGTCATGTGTGTTCTAACCGACACACCGCAACATCGCTACTGTTCAACAAACACCTATACAGTCCTAAGTGAATACCTATTCAATAACATTACATATTTTAAAAAGCCCTCATACTTTAAGTTTTACCTGTGCTGTTTTCAACCTGTCCTATATCGGAGCATGGCTGCCCTGAGTGCCGCTCCCCTTAAGGCCCAGACACACCAAACCGACAGTCGGCCATCGGACAGTTTCAGACAGTTTGGGGCAGTTTTTTTCGGTGTGTTCTGCACACACAGCTCTTGTCTGCCCGTGTTGGAAGCTTTTCCGCTGATGAAGTGGCAGCGGGGCCGGCAGAGCTCGTTGGTGAGAGAAATCCCTCTGATTGCCGGTTCAGCTTCAGTGCACAAGAAGAGAAACGTAAGTGAGAAAAGCAAGAAAACGAGTGAAGTCAAGAGGAAAAACACAGAAAGCTTTTCAAATTTTTTCATCGTCATCTCATCTGATCATTCCAATACACAGATATTTTCACGACATTAACATCTGGAATGAAGCTAAGTGGTGAGTGAGAGCGTTGTGGAAATGGTCGACAAACGCTGCTTTGTTTCATGTAAGTATCAAAACGACGTATATTCGCCGTCCTCGGTTTTCCTGTTTCCCTTTTTGATGATGAATTCAGACTACTTGGTCGGTTGTCCTTGTATTAGGGATGCTAATTTTGGATTTTTTCTCTAACCAATAACCAACCCTCGTTAACCGATTATTAACCGTTATCCGACAAGATTAATGTGTTTCTATTGCGTTTCATGCAGCGGTGCTGTGGTTTTAGTGCCAAACAAGCCACCCTGCTGCAATGATAAGCACAAACAGGTTAAATCCATCATTTATCATCAGCTGCAGTGTATGCGCAAAACAAACAACTGAGTCCCCAGTTCACCCTACCAGGAGAGTTACTGTAGCAGCCATGACGCTGCATAGTGTAGTGGACACATGCAGTGCACACTCCCTGCCTTGGTGCAGAACGCCTCCAGCTTCCTGGAGAGCGAATAATGGGCCTGAGCTTTCTTCAGAGTGTTCTCGGTGGTCTGCAGGACCGTCCTCCACTGCTCATCTGAATCCTCCAGGTCCTCCTGGTCTGACAGGCTCTGTCTCCTCAGTTCTGTCAGCTTGGTCTCTTTCAGGCTTACAGCTCAGGATAGTCTGAGCAAAAAAAAAAAAAAATACACTTTTGAAACAAAGTGTTATGCAAACAAAAGATATATTGTTAACAGACCAGTTGTGATCTTAAATCAATTTATAAAAGTTGTTCTTTCAATTTGCATGATCTTAAAGACAACAATCTCATGAGAATCTCTCAAGTGTATATAAAGTATATACTGTATATGTGTATGTGTGTGTGTGTGTGTGTGTGTGTGTGTGTGTGTGTGTGTGTGTGTATGTGTATGTGTATGTGACATCTTTGTTATTATCTTTTTGCTCATGTGGGTCAGTTCAGGACCTTGACCAGCTCGCACTGGATTCTGATATTGGTCACATTTAAAAAAATCGTAGATCTGAGCAAAAAAAAATCAGAATTGAGCACTAGTGTGTGTATATGTACTGTTCCCTAGTGTGCGTGTAGCCTACTTAATTAATTTTCAATTCAATCAAATTTAATTTATACAGCCCAATAACACAAATTTGCCCCAGGGGTACAACCTGTACAACCCCTCTGTCCTTTGACCCTTGCAGGATAAAGCTAAAAACAAACCCACAATGCAACAGTCTCGCCGGTATCTCTCCATTAAAAAATAATAAAATATATATTTTATATAATATATATATTCCCACAAATATACAGTATATTGTATACTAATTAGTATGTTGTCAACACATTAAAAACTACAGCATCACAGCTGTTTTCAACACACACACACACACACAGTAAAAAAAAGTCTTTGGCTTGTGCATTCAAGCCTCCCCGAACGGCGGGAAAAAAAACTTTTTAAAACATCAGAGTGGTCTTATTAGTAGGATTATTCAGAACAATAATGGTGGGTCAATGGAAATATGTAGTGATTGTATTGCATTATTTAATAAGTGAAAATGTGTAATTTCTGTAGTTTAGATTAAATAGCTGTAACACTTGCTAACATTTGTTTAACGTTACACTAATGTCCCCTAACATTAGCTGTAGTATTATTATGTAGAAGTATTATTTGCATTCATTAAAAACTGAATTTGAGGACTTCCGGGAAGATGGCGGAGAGAGTAGACGCATAGTGAACTTGCTCTCCCGAGTCGGTTAAAATAAACCCTCAAAACAAATGTAACTCGACAGTCAAAGTAAGATATGAGAAGAAAATATAATACAAGAAGTCAGAATAACAATAAAAAGCTAAACAAAACGCGAGAACAACCTGCAATGAAAGCTAACTCCGAACACGAAGCTAGCTAACATGAGGAGGATGCAATGGAGAGAATGGAACAAGACCACACAGAGATGCTGCGAGTGGGATTCGCTACCATCAGTAAAGATATAAAAGAGCTCAAACAGGAGTTACGACACAAACTAAACACGTTTAAAGTCGAGCTGAAGAGGGAGATGAAAGAAGAAATCACCAATCTCCGGCAAGAAATAGACTGTAAGCTAACAGAAAACCACCGCGAGCTACAGGCGCAACAGGTGAGCATCACAGAAGCACAGACCCGCATAGCTGAGCTGGACGAGTGGAAGATAGACGCCAACGAGATACTGACGGCGGTGTGGGAGCAGACACGTCTGAGGCAAGGGAAACTAACTGACCTCGAAGGAAGATCAAGAAGAAATAATATCTGAGTTTTCGGCTTACCGGAGGACACTGAGGGTAGCTCCACATCCAAATAACTGGAGCAACTCCTGAGCGCTGAACTCGAGTTACCAGACGGGACCAATCTCCAGATCCATCGGGCCCACAGGGCGCTTGCCCCAAAACCGAGCCAGAGTACCGCCGCACTCAGATCAGTGGTGGTCAACTTTCTGCTGTTCGACAAGAAGGAGATGATTTTGAGGAAAGCGTGGCAGAAGAAGATACACGTCTGAGGTAAACAACTTTTCTTTGACCATGATTATCCCACTGAAATTGTCCAGAAACGAAAGGCATATGCAGGCATCAAAAAGGCGCTCAAGGAAAAAGGAATCTGTTTCCAGACACCGCTCGCTAAAATACGGATTCATTGGAATAACGGAGTGAAGACATACGACAGCGCCAGGGAGGCAGCCCGGGACATGAAGGAGAGAGGGTTCACGGTAGAGGTGCCAGGCGGTGACCCGGGACCTGCAGTGGAGGGGAGGATGCGAGGAGCGGTGGAGTGGAAGGACCAGAGGCTGGGTACAGTGCATCGGGTGAGGGAGAAACTGCAAAACTACCAGTGGAGATCATGCTTAAGGAAAGAGATCTCACTGTGGACCAGGAGAAAAGCAGGTATGGTTATGGACTGCAACAACATATAGCTGGATGAGAAGAGATGATGAAATATTCGAAGCAGATTTTGCATCAAAGACTAATTAATAAACATTGAACCGAGCTTTCCCATATTCAACAGAAAAATTACTATACAAAAGAACTGATACACAGTGGAGATTTCTGAATATCTGAATTTCAGACTTCTTTGGTTTAAAGATTACATTGAGGACAGGCTGGAAGAGGTCAGGTTGTTTAAGTTGGACTTATCTAGACGCTGTGAAACCCCACTAGTTGGGTGTAGTTCTGGGTCTAGGGAGGAGCCCTCAGTAGAGATGGGGATTTCCCCTCCACCCACCAATGGGGATTTGTGGATGACGGGAGATCACCCCACATTTTGAAGTTCCTTGTATTTCTGGTTTGTATTATGTTAATAACTGTTCATGAGTGTGTTGTTATGTTTTTGAGGGGATACAGTGAAATCAATCACACTAAGTGTAATGATGCAGTGTTGGGGACTTAAAAGTCATGCCGCGGCATGTCGAAAATCGAAAAAAAAGTCATGTCAAAAACAAATAAAAAGTCATGTCGAAAATAAAAAAAAGTCATTTAAAAAACAAATAAAAAGTCATGCAGCGGCATGTCAAAAATCATAGACTACAAGTCATGTAAAAAACAAATAAAAAGTCATGTCGAAAATAAAAAAAAAAGTCATGTCAAAAACAAATAAAAAGTCATGTCGAAAATAAAAAAAAAAGTCATGTCAAAAACAAATAAAAAGTCATGCCGCAGCATGTCGAAAATAAAAAAATACAAGTCATGTCAAAAACAAATAAAAAGTCATGTCGAAATTTTAAAAAAAAGTAATTTCAAAAACAAATAAAAAGTCATGCCGCGGCATGTCAAAAATTATAAAATACAAGTCATTTCAAAAACAATTAAAAAGTCATGCCGCGGCATGTCAAAAATCATAAAATACAAGTCATGTCAAAATCAAATAAAAAGTCATGTCGCAGCATGTTGAAAATAACAAAAAATAGTCATGTCAAAAACAAATAAAAAGTCATGCTGCGGCATGTCGAAAATCATAAAATACAAGTAATGTCAAAAACAAATAAAAAGTCATGCCGAAATTCATAAAATACAAGTCATCTCAAAAACAAATAAAAAGTCATGCTGCGGTATGTCGAAAATCTTAAAATACAAGTCATGTCAAAAAAAAAATAAAAAGTGATGCCATGTCGAAAATCTTAAAATACAAGTCAAGTCAAAAACAAATAAAAAGTCATGCCCCGGCATTTTCAAAATAAAAAAAACAATAGTCATATCAAAAACAAATAAAAAGTAAAAAATCATAAAATACAAGTCATGTCAAAAAAAAATAAAAAGTCATGCCTCCGCATGTCGAAAATAAAAAAAACAATAGTCATGTCAAAAACAAATAAAAAGTCATGTCGAAAATAAAAAAAAATATATTTAAAAAAAAATAAAAAGTCATGCAGCGGCATGTCAAAGATCATAAAATACAAGTCATGTCCAAAACAAATAAAAAGTCATGCCGCAGCATGTCAAAAATCATAAAATACAAGTCATGTCAAAAACAAATAAAAAGTCATGTCGAAAATAAAAAAAAGTCATGTCAAAAACAAATAAAGTCATGCCGCAGCATGTCAAAAATCATAAAATACAAGTCATGTCAAAAACAAATAAAAAGTCATGTCGAAAATAAAAAAAAGTCATGTCCAAAACAAATAAAAAATCATGCTGCAGCATGTCAAAAATCATAAAATACAAGTCATGTCAAAAACAAATAAAAAGTCATGTCGAAAATAAAAAAGTCATTTCAAAAACAAATAAAAAGTCATGCAGCGGCATGTCAAAAATCATAGACTATAAGTCATGTCAAAAACAAATAAAAAGTCATGCCATGTCGAAAATCATAAAATACAAGTTAAGTCAAAAACAAATAAAAAGTCTTGCCCCGGCATTTTCAAAATAAAAAAAACAATAGTCATATCAAAAACAAATAAAAAGTCGAAAATAAAAAAAACAATAGTCATGTCAAAAACAAATAAAAAGTCACGTCGAACGTAAAAAAAAATTATTTAAAAAAAAAATAAAAAGTCATGTCAAAGATCATAAAATACAAGTCATGTCCAAAACAAATAAAAAGTCATGCCGCAGCATGTCAAAAATCATAAAATACAAGTCATGTCAAAAACAAATAAAAAGTCATGTCGAAAATAAAAAAAAAGTCATGTCCAAAACAAATAAAAAGTCATGCCGCAGCATGTCAAAAATCATAAAATACAAGTCATGTCAAAAACAAATAAAAAGTCATGTCGAAAATAAAAAAAAGTCATGTCCAAAACAAATAAAAAGTCATGCCGCAGCATGTCAAAAATCATAAAATACAAGTCATGTCAAAAACAAATAAAAAGTCATGTCGAAAATAAAAAAAAGTCATGTCAAAAACAAATAAAAAGTCATGCCGCAGTATGTCAAAAATCATAAAATACAAGTCATGTCAAAAACAAATAAAAAGATGTCTTACCTTCCTCCCCTCCTCCTCCGTGAGAAGTGTGTAACAACGGCATTGTTGTGTACACCGTATGTATGAAATCCTCAGGTCCCAAATGAGCCTTAAGTCTTCTGATTAGTTTCCATGTTGTTGTTATTGTCGAAAATAAAAAAAAGTCATTTCAAAAACAATTAAAAAGTCATGCCGCAGCATGTCGAAAATAAAAAAATACAAGTCATGTCAAAAACAAATAAAAAGTCATGTCGAAATTTAAAAAAAAAGTCATTTCAAAAACAAATAAAAAGTCATGCCACGGCATGTCAAAAATCATAAAATACAAGTCATGTCAAAATCAAATAAAAAGTCATGTCGCAGCATGTTGAAAATAAAAAATAGTCATGTCAAAAACAAATAAAAAGTCATGCCGAAATTCATAAAATACAAGTCATCTCAAAAACAAATAAGAAGTCATGTCATGTCGAAAATCTTAAAATACAAGTCATGTCAAAAAAAAATAAAAAGTGATACCGCGGCATGTAAAAAAAATAAAATACAAGTCATGTCAAAAAGAAATAAAAAGTCATGCCGCTGCATCTCGAAAATCCTGAAATACAAGTCATGTCAAAAACAAATAAAAAGTCATGTCGAAAATCATAAAATACAAGTTAAGTCAAAAACAAATAAAAAGTCATGCACCGGCATTTTCAAAATAAAAAAAACAATAGTCATATCAAAAACAAATAAAGTCATACCACGTCATGTCAAAAATCATAAAATACAAGTCATGTCAAAAACAAATAAAAAGTCATGTCGAAAATAAAAAAAAAGTCATTTCAAAAACAAATAAAAAGTCATGCCGCTGCATGTTGAAAATAAAAAAATAGAAGTTATGTCAAAAACAAATAAGTCATGTCGAAAATAAAAAAAAGTCATGTCAAAAACAAATAAAAAGTCATGTCGAAAAAAAAAATGAGTCATGTCAAAAACAAATAAAAAATCATGTCAAAAAAAAAAATGAGTCATGTCAAAAACAAATAAAAAGTCATGTCGAAATTCATAAAATACAAGTCATCTCAAAAACAAATAAAAAGTCATGCCGCTGCATCTCGAAAATCCTGAAATACAAGTCATGTCAAAAACAAATAAAAAGTCATGCCCCGGCATTTTCAAAATAAAAAAAACAAATGTCATATCAAAAACAAATAAAAAGTCATGCCACGTCATGTCAAAAATCATAAAATACAAGTCATGTCAAAAACAAATAAAAAGTCATGTCAAAAATAAAAAAAAGTCATGTCAAAAACAAATAAAAAGTCATGCCGCGGCATGTCGAAAATCATAAAATACAAGTCATCTCAAAAACAAATAAAAAGTCAGGCCTTCGAAATGTCGAAAATAAAAAAATACAAGTCATGGAGAAGCAACACGGAGGCTCAACATATAGGAGTGAAATTGAGGAATGACATTGAAGGGCGACATGGAGGCTCAACATGGAGGAGTGACATAGAGGAGTGATGTGGAGGGGCGACATGGAGGAGTGACATGGAGGAGCGACATGGAGGAGTGACATAGAGGAGTGACATGGAGGAGTGACATTGAGGAGCAAGGAAGAGTGACATGGAGGAGTGACATTGAGGAGCAACATGGAGGAGCGATATGGAGGAGCGAAATGGAGGAGTGAAATGGAGGAATGACATGAAGGAGGAGTGATGTGGAGGAGCGACATGGAGGAGTGACATGGAGGAGCGACAATGAGGAGTGACATAGAGGAGCAAGGAAGAGTGACATAGAGGAGTGACATGGAGGAGCTTCATGGAGGCGTTACATGGAGGAGTGACATTTAGGAGTGACATGGATGATCGACATGGATGAGTGACATGGAGTAGTGACATGGAGGATTGACATGGAGGAGTGACATGGAGGAGCGACATAGAGGAGCGATATGGAGGAGCGAAATGGAGGAGTGACATAGAGGAGTGACATGAAGGAATGAGATTGTGGCTTGTAATGGCGGAGTGACATGGAGGAGTGAGAAGGAGGATTTACATGTAGGAGTGACATAGAGGAGCGATGTGGAGGAGCGACATGGAGGAGTGACATGGAGGAGCGACAAGGAGGAGTGACATTGAGAAGCAAGGAAGAGTGACATGGAGAAGTGACATGTAGGAGCGACATGGAGGAGCGACATAGAAGAGTGAAGTGGAGGAGCGACATGGCGGAGTGACATGGAGGAGTGACATTGAGGAGCAAAGAAGAGTGACATGGAGGAGTGACATGTAGGAGTGACATGGAGGATCGACATGGAAGAGTGACATGGAGGAGTGATATGGAGGAGTGTTAAGGAGGAGTGACATGGAGGAGTGACATAGAGGAATGAAATGGAGGAGTGACATTGAGGAGCAAGGAAAAGTGACATGGAGATGTGACATGGAGGAGCTTCATGGAGGAGTGACATGGAGGAGTGATATGTAGGAGTGACATGGAGGATTGACATGGAGGAATGACATGGGGGAGAACATGGAGGAGTTACACGAAGGAGTGACATGGAGGAGCGACATGGATGAGAGATATGGAAGACATGGAGATATGGAGGAGTGATATGCAGGATCGACATGGAGGAGTGACATGGAGGAGTGACATGAAGGAATGAGATTAAGGCTTGAAATGGCGGAGTGACATGGAGGAGTGAGAAGGAGGCATGACATGGAGGAGTGACATAGAGGAGTGATGTGGAGGAGCGACATGGAGGAGTGACATGGAGGAGCGACAAGGAGGAGTGACATTGAGGAGCAAGGAAGAGTGACATGGAGGAGTGACATGGAGGAGCTTCATGGAGGAGTGACATAGAGGAGTTACATGTAGGAGTGACTAGTAGGATCGACATGGAGGAGTGACAAGGAGTAGTGATATGGAGGAGTGAGATTGAGGAGCAAGGAAGAGTGACATGGAGGAGTGACATGGAGGAGTGACATGTAGGAGTGACATGGAGGAGTGAAATGGAGGAGTGACATAGAGGAGTGACATGGAGGAGTGACATTGAGGAGCAAGGAAGAGTGACATGGAGGAGTGACATGGAGGAGCTTCATGGAGGAGTGACATGGAGGAGTGACATGTAGGAGTGAAATGGAGGATCGACATGGAGGAGTGACATGGAGGAGTGACATGGAGGAGTGACAAGGAGTAGCGACATGGAAGACGGACATGGAGGAGTGTATTTAAGGATCGTCATGGAGGAGTGACATGGTGAAGTGACATGTAGGAGTGACATGTAGGAGTGACATTGAGGAGCAACATGGAGAAGTGACATTGAGGAGTGACGTGGAGGAGTGAATAGAGGAGTGACATAGAGGAATGACATGGAGGAGCGACGTGGAGCAGCAAGAAGGAGTGATATGTAGGAATGATATGGAGGAGTGACTTGGAGGAGCTTCATGGAGGAGTGACATGGAGAAGCAACACGGAGGCTCGACATATAGGAGTGATATTGAGGAGTGACATTGAAGGGCGACATGGAAGCTCAACATGGAGGAGTGACATGGAGGAGTGACATGAAGGAGGAGTGACATGGAGGAGTGACATAGAGGAGTTACATGGAAGACATATAGAAGTGACATGGAGGAGTGATATGGAGTAGTGACATGGAGGAGTGAGTTGGTGTAGCGACATGGAGGAATTACATGGAGGACTGACATGGAGGAACGACATGGAGAAGTGACATGAAGGAGTGAGTTGGTGTAGCGACATGGAGGAGTGAAATGGAGTAGTGACATGGAGGAGTGACAAGGAGTATTGAGTTGGTGTAGCAACATGGAGGAGTGACATGGAGTAGCCAACATGGAGGAGTGACATGAGGAGTGAGTTGGTGTAGCGACATGGAGGAGTGAAATGGAGGAGTGACATGGAGTAGTGACAATGAGGAGTGACATGGAGAAGCAACACGGAGGCTCGACATATAGGAGTGATATTGAGGAGTGACATTGAAAGGCGACATGGAAGCTCAACATGGAGGAGTGACATAGAGGAGTGACATGGAGGAGTGACATGAAGGAGGAGTGACATGGAGGAGTGACATAGAGGAGTTACATGGAAGACATATAGAAGTGACATGGAGGAGTGATATGGAGTAGTGACATGGAGGAGTGAGTTGGTGTAGCGACATGGAGGAATTACATGGAGTAGTGACATGGAGGAGTGACAAGGAGTATTGAGTTGGTGTAGCAACATGGAGGAGTGACATGGAGTAGCCAACATGGAGGAGTGACATGAGGAGTGAGTTGGTGTAGCGACATGGAGGAGTGAAATGGAGGAGTGACATGGAGTAGTGACAATGAGGAGTGACATGGAGGAGTGACATGGAGGAGCAACATGGAGGAGTGACATGGAGGAGCGACATGGAAGAGTGACATGGAAGACATATAGAAGTGACATGGAGGAGTGACATGGAGAAGTGACATGGAGGAATGACATGGAGGAGTAATATAGAGAAGTGGCGTGGTGGAGTGAAATAGAGGAGTGACATGGAGGAGTGAGTTGGTGTAGGGACATGGAGGAGTGACATGGAGTAACGACATGGAGGAGTGACATGAGGAGTGAGTTGGTGTAGCGACATGGAGGAGTGACAAGGAGGTGTGACATGTAGGAGTGACGTGGAGGAGTGACATGGAGGAGTGAGTTGGTGGAGCGACATGGAAGAGTCACATGGAGTAGCGACATGGAGGAGTGACTTGGAGGAGTGACATAAAGGAGTGACATGGAGGAGTGACATGGAGGAGTGACAAGGAGGATTGAGTTGGTGTAGCAACATGGAGGAGTGACATGGAGCAGCTACATGGAGGAGTGACAAGGAGGTGTGACATGGAGGAGTGAGGTGGAGGAGTGAAATGGAGGAGTGAGTTGGTGGAGCGACATGGAGGAGTGACATGGAGTAGCTACATGGAGGAGTGACAAGGAGGTGTGACATGGAGGAGTGACGTAGAGGAGTGACATGGAGGAGTGACATGAGGAGTGACGTAGAAGAGTGACGTGGTGGAGTGAAATGGAGGAGTGACATAGAGGATTGACGTGGAGGAGAGACATGGAGGAGTGACATGGAGAAGTGACAGAGTTCATCAGGAAGGAGGGTTGATATGGTGGAGTGACATGGTGGAGGGACATGGATGAGTGACATGGAGGAGTGACAAGGAGGATTGAGTTGGTGTAGCGACATGGAGGAGTGACATGGAGTAGCGACATGGAGGAGTGACATCAAGGAGTGAGTTGGCGTAGCGACATGGAGGAATGACATGGAGGAGTGACATGAAGGATTGATATGGAGGAGTGACATGGAGGAGTGACATGAAGGATTGATATGGAGGAGTGACATGGAGGAGTGACATAGAGGAGTGACGTGGAGGAGTGACATGGAAAACATGTGGAAGTGACACAGAGGAGTGATATGGAGGAGTTACAATGTGGAGCTACACGGATGAGAGACATGACATTGAAGACTTGGAGAAGTAACATGGAGGAGCGACATGAAAGAGTGACATGGAGGAGTGACATGGAGTAGCGACATGGAGGAGTGACATGGAGGAGTGAGATGGTGTAGCGACATGGAGGAGTGACATGGTTGAGTGACAAGGAGGTTTGAGTTGGTATAGCGAAATGGAGGAGTGACATGGAGTAGCGACATGGAGGAGTGACATGAGGAGTGACGTAGAGGAGTGACGTGGTGGAGTGAAATGGAGGAGTAACATGGAAGAGTGAGTGGGTGTAGCGACTTGGAGAAGTGACATGGAATAGCGACATGGAGGAGTGACTTGGAGGAATGAGTTGGTGTAGGGACATGGAGGAGTGACATGGAATAGCGACATGGAGGAGGGACAGGGAGGAGTGACATGGAGGAGTGACATGGAGGAGTGACTTGGAGGAGTGACATAAAGGAGTGACATGGAGGAATGACATGGATGAGTGACATGGAGGAGTGACAAGGAAGATTGAGTTGGTGTAGCGACATGGAGGAGTGACATGGAGTAGCGACATGGAGGAGTGACATGGAGGTGTGACATGGAGGAGGGACCTGGAGGAGTGACATGGAGGAGTGACATAGAGGATTGATGTGGAGGAGAGACATGGAGGAGCGACATGCAGGAGTGAAATGGAGGAGTGACATGGAGGAGTGACATGGAGTAGTGACAATGAGGAGTGACATGGAGAAGCAACACGGAGGCTCGACATATAGGAGTGATATTGAGGAGTGACATTGAAGGGCGACATGGAAGCTCAACATGGAGGAGTGACATAGAGGAGTGACATGGAGGAGTGACATGAAGGAGGAGTGACATGGAGGAGTGACATAGAGGAGTTACATGGAAGACATATAGAAGTGACATGGAGGAGTGATATGGAGTAGTGACATGGAGGAGTGAGTTGGTGTAGCGACATGGAGGAATTACATGGAGGACTGACATGGAGGAACGACATGGAGAAGTGACATGAAGGAGTGAGTTGGTGTAGCGACATGGAGGAGTGAAATGGAGTAGTGACATGGAGGAGTGACAAGGAGTATTGAGTTGGTGTAGCAACATGGAGGAGTGACATGGAGTAGCCAACATGGAGGAGTGACATGAGGAGTGAGTTGGTGTAGCGACATGGAGGAGTGACATTGAGGAGTGACATGGAGGAGCAACATGGAGGAGTGACATGGAGGAGCGACATGGAAGAGTGACATGGAAGACATATAGAAGTGACATAGAGGAGTGACATGGAGAAGTGACATGGAGGAATGACATGGAGGAGTAATATAGAGAAGTGGCGTGGTGGAGTGAAATAGAGGAGTGACATGGAGGAGTGAGTTGGTGTAGGGACATGGAGGAGTGACATGGAGTAGCGACATGGAGGAGTGACATGAGGAGTGAGTTGGTGTAGCGACATGGAGGAGTGACAAGGAGGTGTGACATGTAGGAGTGACGTGGAGGAGTGACATGGAGGAGTGAGTTGGTGGAGCGACATGGAAGAGTCACATGGAGTAGCGACATGGAGGAGTGACTTGGAGGAGTGACATAAAGGAGTGACATGGAGGAGTGACATGGAGGAGTGACAAGGAGGATTGAGTTGGTGTAGCAACATGGAGGAGTGACATGGAGCAGCTACATGGAGGAGTGACAAGGAGGTGTGACATGGAGGAGTGACGTGGAGGAGTGAAATGGAGGAGTGAGTTGGTGGAGCGACATGGAGGAGTGACATGGAGTAGCTACATGGAGGAGTGACAAGGAGGTGTGACATGGAGGAGTGACGTAGAGGAGTGACATGGAGGAGTGACATGAGGAGTGACGTAGAAGAGTGACGTGGTGGAGTGAAATGGAGGAGTGACATAGAGGATTGACGTGGAGGAGAGACATGGAGGAGTGACATGGAGAAGTGACAGAGTTGATCAGGAAGGAGGGTTGATATGGTGGAGTGACATGGTGGAGGGACATGGATGAGTGACATGGAGGAGTGACATGGAGGAGTGACAAGGAGGATTGAGTTGGTGTAGCGACATGGAGGAGTGACATGGAGTAGCGACATGGAGGAGTGACATCAAGGAGTGAGTTGGCGTAGCGACATGGAGGAATGACATGGAGGAGTGACATGAAGGATTGATATGGAGGAGTGACATGGAGGAGTGACATGAAGGATTGATATGAGGAGTGACGTAGAAGAGTGACGTGGTGGAGTGAAATGGAGGAGTGACATAGAGGATTGACGTGGAGGAGAGACATGGAGGAGTGACATGGAGAAGTGACAGAGTTGATCAGGAAGGAGGGTTGATATGGTGGAGTGACATGGTGGAGGGACATGGATGAGTGACATGGAGGAGTGACATGGAGGAGTGACAAGGAGGATTGAGTTGGTGTAGCGACATGGAGGAGTGACATGGAGTAGCGACATGGAGGAGTGACATCAAGGAGTGAGTTGGCGTAGCGACATGGAGGAATGACATGGAGGAGTGACATGAAGGATTGATATGGAGGAGTGACATGGAGGAGTGACATGAAGGATTGATATGGAGGAGTGACATGGAGGAGTGACATAGAGGAGTGACGTGGAGGAGTGACAATGTGGAGCTACACGGATGAGAGACATGACATTGAAGACTTGGAGAAGTAACATGGAGGAGCGACATGAAAGAGTGACATGGAGGAGTGACATGGAGTAGCGACATGGAGGAGTGACATGGAGGAGTGAGATGGTGTAGCGACATGGAGGAGTGACATGGTTGAGTGACAAGGAGGTTTGAGTTGGTATAGCGAAATGGAGGAGTGACATGGAGTAGCGACATGGAGGAGTGACATGAGGAGTGACGTAGAGGAGTGACGTGGTGGAGTGAAATGGAGGAGTAACATGGAAGAGTGAGTGGGTGTAGCGACTTGGAGAAGTGACATGGAATAGCGACATGGAGGAGTGACTTGGAGGAATGAGTTGGTGTAGGGACATGGAGGAGTGACATGGAATAGCGACATGGAGGAGGGACAGGGAGGAGTGACATGGAGGAGTGACATGGAGGAGTGACTTGGAGGAGTGACATAAAGGAGTGACATGGAGGAATGACATGGATGAGTGACATGGAGGAGTGACAAGGAAGATTGAGTTGGTGTAGCGACATGGAGGAGTGACATGGAGTAGCGACATGGAGGAGTGACATGGAGGTGTGACATGGAGGAGGGACCTGGAGGAGTGACATGGAGGAGTGACATAGAGGATTGATGTGGAGGAGAGACATGGAGGAGCGACATGCAGGAGTGAAATGGAGGAGTGACATGGAGGAGCAACATGGAGGAGTGACATGGAGGAGCGACATGGAGGAGTGAAATGGAGGAGTGAAATGGAGGAGTGACATGGAGGAGTGAAATAGAGGAGTCACATGGAGCAGTGAGTTGGTGTAGTAGCGACATGGAGTGACATGAAGTAGCGACATGGAGTGAGTGACATGGAGGAGTGACATGGAGGTTTGAGTTGGAGGAGTGACATGGAGGTTTGCGTTGGTGTAGCGACATGGAAGAGTGACATGGAGTAGCGACATGGAGGAGTGACATGAGGAGTGACGTAGAGGATTGACGTGGTGGAGTGAAATGGAGGAGTGACATGGAAGAGTGAGTTGGTTTAGCGACATGGAGGAGTGACATGGAATAGTGACATGGAGGAGTGACATGGAGGAGTGACATGGAGGAATGAGTTGGTGTAGGGACATGTAGGAGTGACATGGAATAGCGACATGGATGAGTGACATGGAGGAGCAACATGGAGGAGTGACATGGAGGATCGACATGGAGGAGTGACATTCAAGAGCAACATGGAGGAGTTACACGGAGGAGTGACATGGAGGTTCTACATGGAGGAGTGACATTGAGGAGTTACATGGACGAGCGACATGGAAGATCGACATGGGGGAATGAAATAGAGGAGTGATATTGAACCGTGACATGGAGGAGTGACATGGAGGAATGACATGGATGAGTGATATGGAGGAGTGAAAAAGAGGATTGAGTTGGTGTAGCGACATGGAGGAGTAACATGGAGTAGCGACAACGAGGATTGAAATGGAGGAGTGAGTTGGTGTAGCGACATGGGGGAATGACAGAGGAGTGACATAGAGGAGTGATATTGAAAAGTGACATGGAGGAATGACATAGAGGACTGATGTGGAGGAGTGACATGTAAAACATGTAGAAGTGACACGGAGGAGTGATATGGAGGAGTGACAATGTGAAGCTAAACGGATGAGATTGACATTGAAGACTTAAAGAATTGACATGGAGGAGCGACATGGAAGAGTGACATGGCGGAGTGACATCGAGAAGTGACATGGAGTAGCGACATGGAGGAGCGACATGGAGGAGTGAGTTGGTGTTGCGACATTGAGGAGTGACATGAAGTAGCGACATGGAGTAGTGACATGGAGGAGTGACATGGAAGACATATAGAAGTGAAATTGATGAGTGACTTGGAGGAGTGACATAAAGGATTGACATGGAGGAATGATATGGAGGAGTGACATAAAGGAGTGACATGGAGGAATGACATGGATGAGTGACATCGAGGAGTGACAAGGAGGTTTGAGTTGGTGTAGCGACATGGGGGAGTGACATGGAGTAGCGACATGGAGGAGTGACATGAGGAGTGACAGGGCGGATCAGCAAGGAGGATTGATATGGTGTAGTGACATGGAGGAGTGACATGGAATAGTGACATGGAGGAGTGACATGGAGGAGTGACATGGAGGGTTGATATGGAGGAGTGACATGGAGGAGTGACGTGGTGGAGTGAAATGGAGGAGTGACATGGAGGAGTGAGTTGGTGTAGCAACATAAGGAGTGACATGGAGGAGTGACAGAGGAGTGACGTGGAGGAGTGACATGAGGAGTGAGTTGGTGGATCGACATGGAGGAGTGACATGGAAGACATATAGAAGTGACATGGAGGAATGACTTGGATGAGTGACATGGAGGTGTGACAAGGAGGATTGAGTTGGTGTAGCGACATGGAGAAGTGACATCGATTAGCGACATGGAGGAGTGACATGTTGAGTGAGTTGGTGTAGCGACATGGAGGAGTGACATGGATGAGTGAAATGGAGGAGTGACTTGGTGGAACTACATGGAGGAGTGACATGGAGGAATGACTTGGATGAGTGACATGGAGGAGTGACAAGGAGGATTGAGTTGGTATAGAGACATGGAGGACTGACATGGAGTAGCGACATGGAGGAGTGACATGAGGAGTGAGTTGGTGTAGCGACATGGAGGAGTCACATGGAGTAGCTACATGGAGGAGTGACATGGAGGTATGACATGGAAGAGTGAGTTGGTGTAGCGACATGGAGGAGTGACATGGAATAGCGACATGGAGGAGTGACATGGAGGAGTGACATGGAGGAGATCAGGAAGGAGGATTGATATGGTGGAGTGACATGGAGGACTGACATGGAGTAGCGACATGGAGGAGTGACATGAGGAGTGAGTTGGTGTAGCGACATGGAGTAGTGACATGGAGTAGCTACATGGAGGAGTGACATGGAGGTATGAAATGGAGGAGTGACATGGAAGAGTGAGTTGGTGTAGTGACATGGAGGAGTGACATGGAATAGCGACATGGAGGAGTGACATGGAGGAGTGACATGGAGGAGATCAGGAAGGAGGATTGATATGGTGGACTGACATGGCGGTGAGACATGGATGAGTGACATGAAGGAGTGACATGGAGTAGTGACATGGAGGAGTGAGTTGGTGTAGCGACATGGAGGAGTGACATGGAGTAGTGAGTTGGTGTAGCGACATGGAGGAGTGACATGGAGGAGCTACATGGAGGAGTGACAAGGAGGTGTGACATGGAGGAGTGACATAGAGGAGTGACGTGGAGGAGTGACATGGAGGAGTGACATGGAGGAGTGAGTTGGTGGAGCGACATGGAGGAGTCACATGGAGTTGCGACATGGAGGAGTGACTTGGAGGAGTGAAATGGAGGAGTGACATATAGGAGCAACATGGATGAGAGACATGTAAAAGCAAGGAGGAGTGATATGGAGGAGTGACATGAAGGATTGACATAGAGGATCAACATGGAGGAGCGACTTGGAGGAGTGACATGGAGGAGCGACATGGAGGAGTTAAATGGCAGACATATAGAAGTGACATGGAGGAGTGATATGGAGTAGTGACATGGAATAGCGACATGGAGGAGTGACATGGAAGACATATAGAAGTGACATGGAGGAGTGACATGGAGAAGTGACAGTGCGGATCAGCAATGAGGATTGATATGGTGGAGTGACATGGAGGAGGGACATGGAGGAGTAACATGGAAGACATATAGAGGTGACATGGATGAGTGACTTGGAGGAGTGACATAAAGGAGTGACATGGAGGAATGACATGGATGAGTGACATGGAGGATTGACATGAAGGAGTGAGTTGGTGTAGCGACATGGAGAAGTGACATGGAATAGCGACATGGAGGAGTGATATTGAGGAGTGACATAGAGGAGTGACATGGAGGAGTGACATATAGGAGTGACATGGATAAGGAACATGGAGGAGTTAAACAGAGGAGTGACACGCAGGCTCGACAGTGAGGAGTGAAATACAGGAATGACATAGAGGAGTGACATGGAGGAGTGACAGTGAGGAGTGACATACAGGAATGACATAGAGGAGTGACGTGGAGGAGCAACATAGAGCAGTGACATAGAGGGGATACATGGAGGAGCGATGTGGAGCAGCAAGAATGAGTGACATGGAGGAGTGACAAGGAGGATTGATATGGAGGAGGAGTGACAAGAAGGATTGAGTTCGTGTAACGACATGGAGGAGTGACATCGAGTAGCTACACGGAGGAGTGAAATAGAGGAGTGAAATGGAGGAGTGACATGGAGTAGTGACAGAGGCTTGATGTGGAGGAGTGACATGGAGGAGCAACATGGAGGAGCGACATGGAGGAGTGAAATGGAGGAGTGAAATAGAGGAGTGAAATGGAGGAGCGACATGGAGGAGTGACATGGAAGACATATAGAAGTGAAATTGAGGAGTGACTTGGAGGAGTGATATAAAGGAGTGACATGGAGGAATGACATGGATGACTGACATGGAGGAGTGACAAGGAGGTTTGAGTTGGTGTAGCGACATGCAGGAGTGACATGGAGTAGCGACATGGAGGAGTGACATGGAATAGTGACATGGAGGAGTGACATGGAGGAGTGACATAGAGGAGTGACATAGAGGATTGACGTGGAGGAGAGACATGGAGGAGCGACATGGAGGAGTTAAATGGCAGACATATAGAAGTGACATGGAGGAGTGATATGGAGTAGTGACATGGAATAGCGACATGGAGGAGTGACATGGAAGACATATAGAAGTGACATGGAGGAGTGACATGGAGAAGTGACAGTGCGGATCAGCAATGAGGATTGATATGGTGGAGTGACATGGAGGAGGGAAATGGAGGAGTAACATGGAAGACATATAGAGGTGACATGGATGAGTGACTTGGAGGAGTGACATAAAGGAGTGACATGGAGGAATGACATGGATGAGTGACATGGAGGATTGACATGAAGGAGTGAGTTGGTGTAGCGACATGGAGAAGTGACATGGAATAGCGACATGGAGGAGTGACATTGAGGAGTGACATAGAGGAGTGACATGGAGGAGTGACATATAGGAGTGACATGGATAAGGAACATGTAGGAGTTAAACAGAGGAGTGACATGCAGGCTCGACAGTGAGGAGTGACATACAGGAATGACATAGAGGAGTGACATGGAGGAGTGACAGTGAGGAGTGACATACAGGAATGACATAGAGGAGTGACGTGGAGGAGCAACATAGAGCAGTGACATAGAGGGGATACATGGAGGAGCGATGTGGAGCAGCAAGAATGAGTGACATGGAGGAGTGACAAGGAGGATTGATATGGAGGAGGAGTGACAAGAAGGATTGAGTTTGTGTAACGACATGGAGGAGTGACATCGAGTAGCTACACGGAGGAGTGAAATAGAGGAGTGAAATGGAGGAGTGACATGGAGTAGTGACAGAGGCTTGATGTGGAGGAGTGACATGGAGGAGCAACATGGAGGAGTGACATGGAGGAGCGACATGGAGGAGTGAAATGGAGGAGTGAAATAGAGGAGTGAAATGGAGGAGCGACATGGAGGAGTGACATGGAAGACATATAGAAGTGAAATTGAGGAGTGACTTGGAGGAGTGATATAAAGGAGTGACATGGAGGAATGACATGGATGACTGACATGGAGGAGTGACAAGGAGGTTTGAGTTGGTGTAGCGACATGCAGGAGTGACATGGAGTAGCGACATGGAGGAGTGACATGGAATAGCGACATTGAGGAGTGACATGGAGGAGTGACATGGAATAGCGACATGGAGGAGTGACATGGAGGAGTGACATGGATGAGTGAAATGGAGGAGTGACATGGAGGAGTGACATAGAGGAGTGACGTGGAGGAGTGAAATTGAGGAGTGACTTGGAGGAGTGATATAAAGGAGTGACATGGAGGAATGACATGGATGACTGACATGGAGGAGTGACAAGGAGGTTTGAGTTGGTGTAGCGACATGCAGGAGTGACATGGAGTAGCGACATGGAGGAGTGACATGGAATAGCGACATGGAGGAGTGACATGGAGGAGTGACATGGATGAGTGAAATGGAGGAGTGACATGGAGGAGTGACAAGGAGGATTGAGTTGGTGTAGCGACATGGAGGAGTGACATGGAGTAGCGACATGGAGGAGTGACATCAAGGAGTGAGTTGGCGTAGCGACATGGAGGAATGACATGGAGGAGTGACATGAAGGATTGATATGGAGGAGTGACATGGAGGAGTGACATGAAGGATTGATATGAGGAGTGACGTAGAAGAGTGACGTGGTGGAGTGAAATGGAGGAGTGACATAGAGGATTGACTTGGAGGAGAGACATGGAGGAGTGACATGGAGAAGTGACAGAGTTGATCAGGAAGGAGGGTTGATATGGTGGAGTGACATGGTGGAGGGACATGGATGAGTGACATGGAGGAGTGACATGGAGGAGTGACAAGGAGGATTGAGTTGGTGTAGCGACATGGAGGAGTGACATGGAGTAGCGACATGGAGGAGTGACATCAAGGAGTGAGTTGGCGTAGCGACATGGAGGAATGACATGGAGGAGTGACATGAAGGATTGATATGGAGGAGTGACATGGAGGAGTGACATGAAGGATTGATATGGAGGAGTGACATGGAGGAGTGACATAGAGGAGTGACGTGGAGGAGTGACAATGTGGAGCTACACGGATGAGAGACATGACATTGAAGACTTGGAGAAGTAACATGGAGGAGCGACATGAAAGAGTGACATGGAGGAGTGACATGGAGTAGCGACATGGAGGAGTGACATGGAGGAGTGAGATGGTGTAGCGACATGGAGGAGTGACATGGTTGAGTGACAAGGAGGTTTGAGTTGGTATAGCGAAATGGAGGAGTGACATGGAGTAGCGACATGGAGGAGTGACATGAGGAGTGACGTAGAGGAGTGACGTGGTGGAGTGAAATGGAGGAGTAACATGGAAGAGTGAGTGGGTGTAGCGACTTGGAGAAGTGACATGGAATAGCGACATGGAGGAGTGACTTGGAGGAATGAGTTGGTGTAGGGACATGGAGGAGTGACATGGAATAGCGACATGGAGGAGGGACAGGGAGGAGTGACATGGAGGAGTGACATGGAGGAGTGACTTGGAGGAGTGACATAAAGGAGTGACATGGAGGAATGACATGGATGAGTGACATGGAGGAGTGACAAGGAAGATTGAGTTGGTGTAGCGACATGGAGGAGTGACATGGAGTAGCGACATGGAGGAGTGACATGGAGGTGTGACATGGAGGAGGGACCTGGAGGAGTGACATGGAGGAGTGACATAGAGGATTGATGTGGAGGAGAGACATGGAGGAGCGACATGCAGGAGTGAAATGGAGGAGTGACATGGAGGAGCAACATGGAGGAGTGACATGGAGGAGCGACATGGAGGAGTGAAATGGAGGAGTGACATGGAGGAGTGAAATAGAGGAGTCACATGGAGCAGTGAGTTGGTGTAGTAGCGACATGGAGTGACATGAAGTAGCGACATGGAGTGAGTGACATGGAGGAGTGACATGGAGGTTTGAGTTGGAGGAGTGACATGGAGGTTTGCGTTGGTGTAGCGACATGGAAGAGTGACATGGAGTAGCGACATGGAGGAGTGACATGAGGAGTGACGTAGAGGATTGACGTGGTGGAGTGAAATGGAGGAGTGACATGGAAGAGTGAGTTGGTTTAGCGACATGGAGGAGTGACATGGAATAGTGACATGGAGGAGTGACATGGAGGAGTGACATGGAGGAATGAGTTGGTGTAGGGACATGTAGGAGTGACATGGAATAGCGACATGGATGAGTGACATGGAGGAGCAACATGGAGGAGTGACATGGAGGATCGACATGGAGGAGTGACATTCAAGAGCAACATGGAGGAGTTACACGGAGGAGTGACATGGAGGTTCTACATGGAGGAGTGACATTGAGGAGTTACATGGACGAGCGACATGGAAGATCGACATGGGGGAATGAAATAGAGGAGTGATATTGAAGCGTGACATGGAGGAGTGACATGGAGGAATGACATGGATGAGTGATATGGAGGAGTGAAAAAGAGGATTGAGTATTTTGTAGCGACATGGAGGAGTAACATGGAGTAGCGACAACGAGGATTGAAATGGAGGAGTGAGTTGGTGTAGCGACATGGGGGAATGACAGAGGAGTGACATAGAGGAGTGATATTGAAAAGTGACATGGAGGAATGACATAGAGGACTGATGTGGAGGAGTGACATGTAAAACATGTAGAAGTGACACGGAGGAGTGATATGGAGGAGTGACAATGTGAAGCTAAACGGATGAGATTGACATTGAAGACTTAAAGAATTGACATGGAGGAGCGACATGGAAGAGTGACATGGCGGAGTGACATCGAGAAGTGACATGGAGTAGCGACATGGAGGAGCGACATGGAGGAGTGAGTTGGTGTTGCGACATTGAGGAGTGACATGAAGTAGCGACATGGAGTAGTGACATGGAGGAGTGACATGGAAGACATATAGAAGTGAAATTGATGAGTGACTTGGAGGAGTGACATAAAGGATTGACATGGAGGAATGATATGGAGGAGTGACATAAAGGAGTGACATGGAGGAATGACATGGATGAGTGACATCGAGGAGTGACAAGGAGGTTTGAGTTGGTGTAGCGACATGGGGGAGTGACATGGAGTAGCGACATGGAGGAGTGACATGAGGAGTGACATGGAGGGTTGATATGGAGGAGTGACATGGAGGAGTGACGTGGTGGAGTGAAATGGAGGAGTGACATGGAGGAGTGAGTTGGTGTAGCAACATAAGGAGTGACATGGAGGAGTGACGTGGAGGAGTGACATGAGGAGTGAGTTGGTGGATCGACATGGAGGAGTGACATGGAAGACATATAGAAGTGACATGGAGGAATGACTTGGATGAGTGACATGGAGGTGTGACAAGGAGGATTGAGTTGGTGTAGCGACATGGAGAAGTGACATCGATTAGCGACATGGAGGAGTGACATGTTGAGTGAGTTGGTGTAGCGACATGGAGGAGTGACATGGATGAGTGAAATGGAGGAGTGACTTGGTGGAACTACATGGAGGAGTGACATGGAGGAATGACTTGGATGAGTGACATGGAGTGACAAGGAGGATTGAGTTGGTATAGAGACATGGAGGACTGACATGGAGTAGCGACATGGAGGAGTGACATGAGGAGTGAGTTGGTGTAGCGACATGGAGGAGTGACATGGAGTAGCTACATGGAGGAGTGACATGGAGGTATGACATGGAAGAGTGAGTTGGTGTAGCGACATGGAGGAGTGACATGGAATAGCGACATGGAGGAGTGACATGGAGGAGTGACATGGAGGAGATCAGGAATGAGGATTGATATGGTGGAGTGACATGGAGGACTGACATGGAGTAGCGACATGGAGGAGTGACATGAGGAGTGAGTTGGTGTAGCGACATGGAGTAGTGACATGGAGTAGCTACATGGAGGAGTGACATGGAGGTATGAAATGGAGGAGTGACATGGAAGAGTGAGTTGGTGTAGTGACATGGAGGAGTGACATGGAATAGCGACATGGAGGAGTGACATGGAGGAGTGACATGGAGGAGATCAGGAAGGAGGATTGATATGGTGGACTGACATGGCGGTGAGACATGGATGAGTGACATGGAGGAGTGACATGAAGGAGTGACATGGAGTAGTGACATGGAGGAGTGAGTTGGTGTAGCGACATGGAGGAGTGACATGGAGTAGTGAGTTGGTGTAGCGACATGGAGGAGTGACATGGAGGAGCTACATGGAGGAGTGACAAGGAGGTGTGACATGGAGGAGTGACATAGAGGAGTGACGTGGAGTAGTGACATGGAGGATTGACATGGAGGAGTGAGTTGGTGGAGCGACATGGAGGAGTCACATGGAGTTGCGACATGGAGGAGTGACTTGGAGGAGTGAAATGGAGGAGTGACATATAGGAGCAACATGGATGAGAGACATGTAAAAGCAAGGAGGAGTGATATGGAGGAGTGACATGGAATAGCGACATGGAGGAGTGACATGGAGGAGTGACATAGAGGAGTGACATAGAGGATTGACGTGGAGGAGAGACATGGAGGAGCGACATGGAGGAGTTAAATGGCAGACATATAGAAGTGACATGGAGGAGTGATATGGAGTAGTGACATGGAATAGCGACATGGAGGAGTGACATGGAAGACATATAGAAGTGACATGGAGGAGTGACATGGAGAAGTGACAGTGCGGATCAGCAATGAGGATTGATATGGTGGAGTGACATGGAGGAGGGACATGGAGGAGTAACATGGAAGACATATAGAGGTGACATGGATGAGTGACTTGGAGGAGTGTCATAAAGGAGTGACATGGAGGAATGACATGGATGAGTGACATGGAGGATTGACATGAAGGAGTGAGTTGGTGTAGCGACATGGAGAAGTGACATGGAATAGCGACATGGAGGAGTGACATTGAGGAGTGACATAGAGGAGTGACATGGAGGAGTGACATATAGGAGTGACATGGATAAGGAACATGGAGGAGTTAAACAGAGGAGTGACACGCAGGCTCGACAGTGAGGAGTGAAATACAGGAATGACATAGAGGAGTGACATGGAGGAGTGACAGTGAGGAGTGACATACAGGAATGACATAGAGGAGTGACGTGGAGGAGCAACATAGAGCAGTGACATAGAGGGGATACATGGAGGAGCGATGTGGAGCAGCAAGAATGAGTGACATGGAGGAGTGACAAGGAGGATTGATATGGAGGAGGAGGAGTGACAAGAAGGATTGAGTTCGTGTAACGACATGGAGGAGTGACATCGAGTAGCTACACGGAGGAGTGAAATAGAGGAGTGAAATGGAGGAGTGACATGGAGTAGTGACAGAGGCTTGATGTGGAGGAGTGACATGGAGGAGCAACATGGAGGAGTGACATGGAGGAGCGACATGGAGGAGTGAAATGGAGGAGTGAAATGGAGGAGTGAAATGGAGGAGCGACATGGAGGAGTGACATGGAAGACATATAGAAGTGAAATTGAGGAGTGACTTGGAGGAGTGATATAAAGGAGTGACATGGAGGAATGACATGGATGACTGACATGGAGGAGTGACAAGGAGGTTTGAGTTGGTGTAGCGACATGCAGGAGTGACATGGAGTAGCGACATGGAGGAGTGACATGGAATAGCGACATGGAGGAGTGACATGGAGGAGTGACATGGAATAGCGACATGGAGGAGTGACATGGAGGAGTGACATGGATGAGTGAAATGGAGGAGTGACATGGAGGAGTGACATAGAGGAGTGACGTGGAGGAGTGAAATTGAGGAGTGACTTGGAGGAGTGATATAAAGGAGTGACATGGAGGAATGACATGGATGACTGACATGGAGGAGTGACAAGGAGGTTTGAGTTGGTGTAGCGACATGCAGGAGTGACATGGAGTAGCGACATGGAGGAGTGACATGGAATAGCGACATGGAGGAGTGACATGGAGGAGTGACATGGATGAGTGAAATGGAGGAGTGACATGGAGGAGTGACATAGAGGAGTGACGTGGAGGAGTGATATGGTGGAGTGACATGGAGGAATGAGTTGGTGAAGCGACATGGAGGAGTGATATGGAGGAGAGACAATGTGGAGCTACGCAGATGAGAGACATGACATTAAAGACTTGGAGAAGTGACATGGAGGAGCAACATGGAAGAGGGACAATGCAGGATTGACATGGAGTAGCGACATGGAGGAGTCACATTGAGCAGTGAGTTGGTGTAGTGACATGGAGGAGTGACATGGAGGAGTGAGTTGGTGTAGCGACATGGAGGAGTGACATGGAATAGTGACATGGAGGAGTGACATGGAGGAGTGACATGGAGGAATTAGTTGGTGTAGGGACATGGAGTAGTGACATGGAATAGCGACATGGATGAGTGACATGGAGGAGTGACATAGAGGAGCAACATGGAGGAGTGACATGGAGGATCGACATGGAGGAGTAACATTCAAGAGCAACATGGAGGAGTTACACGGAGGAGTGACATGGAGGTTCTACATGGAGGAGTGACATTGAGTAGTTACATTGACGAGCGACATGGAAGATCGACATGGGGGAATGACATAGAGGATTGATATTGAAGCGTGACATGAAGGAGTGACATAAAGCAGTGACATGGAGGAATGACATGGATGAGTGACATGGAGGAGTGAAAAAGAGGATTGAGTTGGTGTAGCAACATGGAGGAGTAACATTGAGTAGCGACTACGAGGATTGAAATGGAGGAGTGAGTTGGTGTAGCGACATGGAGGAGTTACATGGAGCGACATGGGGGAATGACAGAGGAGTGACATGGAGGAGTGACAAGTTTGATCAGGAAGGAGGGTTGATATGGTGGAGTGACATGGCGGACGGACAGGGATGAGGTCGTTGGTGTATTGACATGGAGGAGTGACATGGAGGAGTGACATGGAGGAGTGAGTTGGTGGAACGACATGGAGGAGTGACATGGAAGACATATATAATTCAATTCAATTCAATTTATTTTTGTATAGCGTCAAATCACAACAGAAGTTATCTCAAGACGCTTTATATATAGAGCAGGTCTATGACCGTACACCATAGTTTAGAGACCCAACAGGATCCACCAAGCGCACTGTGGCCAGGAAAAACTCCCCGATTACTGGGAAGAAACCTGGAGCAGAACCGGGCGCAGGGCGGGCGGCCATCTGCTGAGACCGGCTGGGGGGATAGATAGATAGAGTGAGAGAGAGAGAGAGAGAGAGAGAGAGAGAGATAGAAGCAGCCACAATAGCAGTCTAGCAGCTGTAATAGCTAATACAAGTAGGGCTGATAACACAAAACCAATAGTGGTGGATGGAAAGAGTGATAATACAACTATCGGAAAGCCAGCACTGTCCAGCACTGCCAGCACTGTCCAGCATCTCTCTTCAGTACGTCCATGTGTATTGGTGTGGGACGTCCCTGCGATCGATGCCCGTGCGTTGGTTCCTGCAGCATCAGCATGCTTGCTGGGAGCTCTTGATGTCTTTGGCAGTGATATAAGTGACATGGAGGAGTGACTTGGAGGAGTGACATAAAGGAGTGACATGGAGGAATGACGGATGAGTGACAAGGAGGATTGAGTTGGTGTAGCGACATGGAGGAGTGACATGGAGTAGACATGGAGGAGTGACGTGGAGGAGTGACATGGAGGAGTGAGTTGGTGGAGCGACATGGAAGAGTGACATGGAGTAGCTACATTGAGGAGTGACTATGGAGGAGTGACATGAGGAGTGAGTTGGTGTAGAGACATGGAGGAGTGACAAGGAGGGTTGAGTTGGTGTAGCAACATGGAGGAGTGACAAGGAGGTGTGACATGGAGGAGTGACGTGGAGGAGTGAAATGGAGGAGTGACATGGAGGAGTGAAATAGAGGAGTCACATGGAGCAGTTAGTTGGTGTAGTAGCGACATGGAGTGACATGAAGTAGCGACATGGAGTGAGTGACATGGAGGAGTGACATGGAGGTTTGAGTTGGAGGAGTGACATGGAGGTTTGCGTTGGTGTAGCGACATGGAAGAGTGACATGGAGTAGCGACATGGAGGAGTGACATGAGGAGTGACGTAGAGGATTGACGTGGTGGAGTGAAATGGAGGAGTGACATGGAAGAGTGAGTTGCTTTAGCGACATGGAGGAGTGACATGGAATAGTGACATGGAGGAGTGACATGGAGGAGTGACATGGAGGAATGAGTTGGTGTAGGGACATGTAGGAGTGACATGGAATAGCGACATGGATGAGTGACATGGAGGAGCAACATGGAGGAGTGACATGGAGGATCGACATGGAGGAGTGACATTCAAGAGCAACATGGAGGAGTTACACGGAGGAGTGACATGGAGGTTCTACATGGAGGAGTGACATTGAGGAGTTACATGGACGAGCGACATGGAAGATCGACATGGGGGAATGAAATAGAGGAGTGATATTGAAGCGTGACATGGAGGAGTGACATGGAGGAATGACATGGATGAGTGATATGGAGGAGTGAAAAAGAGGATTGAGTTGGTGTAGCGACATGGAGGAGTAACATGGAGTAGCGACAACGAGGATTGAAATGGAGGAGTGAGTTGGTGTAGCGACATGGGGGAATGACAGAGGAGTGACATAGAGGAGTGATATTGAAAAGTGACATGGAGGAATGACATAGAGGACTGATGTGGAGGAGTGACATGTAAAACATGTAGAAGTGACACGGAGGAGTGATATGGAGGAGTGACAATGTGAAGCTAAACGGATGAGATTGACATTGAAGACTTAAAGAATTGACATGGAGGAGCGACATGGAAGAGTGACATGGCGGAGTGACATCGAGAAGTGACATGGAGTAGCGACATGGAGGAGCGACATGGAGGAGTGAGTTGGTGTTGCGACATTGAGGAGTGACATGAAGTAGCGACATGGAGTAGTGACATGGAGGAGTGACATGGAAGACATATAGAAGTGAAATTGATGAGTGACTTGGAGGAGTGACATAAAGGATTGACGTGGAGGAATGATATGGAGGAGTGACATAAAGGAGTGACATGGAGGAATGACATGGATGAGTGACATCGAGGAGTGACAAGGAGGTTTGAGTTGGTGTAGCGACATGGGGGAGTGACATGGAGTAGCGACATGGAGGAGTGACATGAGGAGTGACAGGGCGGATCAGCAAGGAGGATTGATATGGTGTAGTGACATGGAGGAGTGACATGGAATAGTGACATGGAGGAGTGACATGGAGGGTTGATATGGAGGAGTGACATGGAGGAGTGACGTGGTGGAGTGAAATGGAGGAGTGACATGGAGGAGTGAGTTGGTGTAGCAACATAAGGAGTGACATGGAGGAGTGACAGAGGAGTGACGTGGAGGAGTGACATGAGGAGTGAGTTGGTGGATCGACATGGAGGAGTGACATGGAAGACATATAGAAGTGACATGGAGGAATGACTTGGATGAGTGACATGGAGGTGTGACAAGGAGGATTGAGTTGGTGTAGCGACATGGAGAAGTGACATCGATTAGCGACATGGAGGAGTGACATGTTGAGTGAGTTGGTGTAGCGACATGGAGGAGTGACATGGATGAGTGAAATGGAGGAGTGACTTGGTGGAACTACATGGAGGAATGACATGGAGGAATGACTTGGATGAGTGACATGGAGGAGTGACAAGGAGGATTGAGTTGGTATAGAGACATGGAGGACTGACATGGAGTAGCGACATGGAGGAGTGACATGAGGAGTGAGTTGGTGTAGCGACATGGAGGAGTCACATGGAGTAGCTACATGGAGGAGTGACATGGAGGTATGACATGGAAGAGTGAGTTGGTGTAGCGACATGGAGGAGTGACATGGAATAGCGACATGGAGGAGTGACATGGAGGAGTGACATGGAGGAGATCAGGAAGGAGGATTGATATGGTGGAGTGACATGGAGGACTGACATGGAGTAGCGACATGGAGGAGTGACATGAGGAGTGAGTTGGTGTAGCGACATGGAGTAGTGACATGGAGTAGTGACATGGAGGAGTGAGTTGGTGTAGCGACATGGAGGAGTGACATGGAGTAGTGAGTTGGTGTAGCGACATGGAGGAGTCACATGGAGTTGCGACATGGAGGAGTGACTTGGAGGAGTGAAATGTAGGAGTGACATATAGGAGCAACATGGATGAGAGACATGTAAAAGCAAGGAGGAGTGATATGGAGGAGTGACATGAAGGATTGACATAGAGGAGCAACATGGAGGAGCGACTTGGAGGAGTGACATGGAGGAGCGACATGGAGGAGTTAAATGGAAGACATATAGAAGTGACATGGAGGAGTGACATGGAGAAGTGACAGTGCGGATCAGCAATGAGGATTGATACGGTGGAGTGACATGGAGGAGGGACATGGAGGAGTAACATGGAAGACATATAGAGGTGACATGGATGAGTGACTTGGAGGAGTGACATAAAGGAGTGACATGGAGGAATGACATGGATGAGTGACATGGAGGGTTGACATGAAGGAGTGAGTTGGTGTAGCGACATGGAGAAGTGACATGGAATAGCGACATGGAGGAGTGACATTGAGGAGTGACATAGAGGAGTGACATGGAGGAGTGACATATAGGAGTGACATGGATAAGGAACATGGAGGAGTTAAACAGAGGAGTGACACACCCCAGGTTTCTATTCAGCACTGTAGCCAGGCTGACAGAAAGTCACAGCTCTATTGAGCCATGTATTCCTACAACCCTCAGTAGTAGTGACTTCATGAGTTTCTTTAATGATAAAATCATAACTATTAGAGACAAAATGAATCACCTCCTACCGTCAACTGGTACCAATTTATCCTCAAACTTAGGAACCTTAGAAACAGCTGTACAACCTGATATATATTTAGACTGCTTTTCTCCTATCGATCTCCACAAATTAACCTCACTGATCTCCTCATCTAAATCATCTACCTGTCTCCTAGACCCTATTCCAACTAGACTGCTAAAAGAAGTTTTACCTCTAGTTAGCACCTCTTTACTGGATATGATCAATGTGTCTTTACTAACAGGCTATGTACCACAGTCCTTTAAAGTAGCTGTAATTAAACCTCTTCTTAAAAAGCCCACTCTTGATCCAGAGGTCCTAGCCAACTATAGACCTATATCTAACCTTCCCTTTACCTCCAAAATACTCGAGAAAGTAGTTGCCAGTCAGCTGTGTGACTTTCTACAGAACAATCATTTATTCGAAGATTATCAGTCAGGATTTAAAGTGCACCATAGCACAGAGACAGCACTAGTGAAAATTACAAATGACCTTCTAATGGCATCGGACAAAGGACTTGTCTCTGTACTTGTCTTGCTAGATCTCAGTGCTGCTTTCGACACCATTGATCATGACATCCTATTACAAAGACTGGAACATTTAATTGGCATTAAAGGAACTGCACTAAGTTGGTTTAAGTCCTATTTATCAGATCGATCTCAGTTTGTACATGTCAATGATGAGTCCTCCATGTACGCCAAAGTTAGTCACGGAGTTCCACAGGGTTCTGTACTTGGACCAATTCTATTCACCTTATATATGCTTCCCTTAGGCAATGTTATTAGAAAACACTCCATAAACTTTCATTGTTATGCAGATGATACCCAATTATATCTATCGATCAAGCCAGACGAAACAAACCAGTTAACTAAACTTCAAGCATGCCTTAAGGACATAAAAACCTGGATGACCTGCAATTTCCTGATGTTAAACTCAGACAAAACTGAAGTTATTGTACTAGGCCCTGAGCACCTCCGAAACAAATTATCTAATGATATAGTTACTTTAGATGGCATTGCCCTGGCCTCCAGCACCACCGTAAGGAATCTGGGAGTTGTCTTCGACCAGGATATGTCCTTTAACTCTCACATAAAACAAACCTCACGGACTGCCTTCTTTCATCTACGTAACATTGCGAAGATCAGGCACATCCTGTGTCAAAATGATGCAGAAAAATTAGTCCATGCATTTGTTACCTCTAGACTCGATTACTGCAATTCCTTATTATCAGGCTGCTCCAATAAGTCTCTTAAGACTCTCCAGTTGATCCAGAATGCTGCAGCACGTGTACTGACTAGAACTAGAAAAAGAGATCATATTACGCCTGTATTAGCTTCTCTGCACTGGCTGCCTGTAAAATCCAGAATAGATTTTAAAATCGTCCTCCTCACCTACAAAGCGCTAAACGGTCAGGCCCCATCATATCTTAAAGAGCTCATAGTACCCTACTACCCCACTAGAGCACTGCGCTCACAGAATGCAGGGTTACTTGAGGTTCCTAGAGTCTCCAAAAGTAGAATGGGAGCCAGAGCCTTCAGCTATCAAGCTCCTCTTCTCTGGAACCAGCTCCCAGTTTCAGTCCGGGAGGCAGACACCGTCTCTACATTTAAGAGTAGGCTAAAGACTTTCCTCTTTGATAACGCTTATACTTAAGCTGCTATAGGCATAGACTGCCGGGGGACTTCCTATGACACATTGTCATAAGGAACTTCCTATGACACACTGAGCTCCCCTCTCCTTCTGTATATACTCATGTCCCATGTCCATGTTGTTACTAACTTCATTCCTTCCCGGGAGTCCTTGTGCCTCCTTGTCTCGCAGCTAACCGTGGAGCGGGGTCACACCTGGAGCGAGGTCATACCTGGAGCGGGACCACACCGGGAGCGAGGTTATACCTGGAGCATGGGCACACTTGGAGCAGGGTTTCACCTGGATCTTGGTGGTCTCCGGTATTGTGGCTGCATCTGCTGCCGCGTCGGTGCCTGCTAGACACCAACTGCTACCATCCCTAATTAACTACGTCTGTACGAGGGACTACCAATGCTAACGAGGGATTTCCAACACCTAGTGACAATGTGGCAGCCTGGAGAATAACACTTCTCAATCACTGCCAAAGACATCAAGAGCTCCCAGCAAGCATGCTGATGCTGCAGGAACCAACGCACGGGCATCGATCGCAGGGACGTCCCACACCAATACACATGGACGTACTGAAGAGAGATGCTGGACAGTGCTGGCTTTCCGATAGTTGTATTATCACTCTTTCCATCCACCACTATTGGTTTTGTGTTATCAGCCCTACTTGTATTAGCTATTACAGCTGCTAGACTGCTATTGTGGCTGCTTCTATCTCTCTCTCTCTCTCTCTCTCTCTCTCTCTCTCTCTCACTCTATCTATCTATCCCCCCAGCCGGTCTCAGCAGATGGCCGCCCGCCCTGCGCCCGGTTCTGCTCCAGGTTTCTTCCCAGTAATCGGGGAGTTTTTCCTGGCCACAGTGCGCTTGGTGGATCCTGTTGGGTCTCTAAACTATGGTGTACGGTCATAGACCTGCTCTATATATAAAGCGTCTTGAGATAACTTCTGTTGTGATTTGACGCTATACAAAAATAAATTGATTTGATTTGATTTGATTTGACATGGAGGAGTGACAGTGAGGAGTGACATACAGGAATGACATAGAGGAGTGACGTGGAGGAGCAACATAGAGCAGTGACATAGAGGGGATACATGGAGGAGCGATGTGGAGCAGCAAGAATGAGTGACATGGAGGAGTGACGTGGTGGAGTGAAATGGAGGAGTGACATGGAGGAGTGAGTTGGTGTAGCAACATAAGGAGTGACATGGAGGAGTGACAGAGGAGTGACGTGGAGGAGTGACATGAGGAGTGAGTTGGTGGATCGACATGGAGGAGTGACATGGAAGACATATAGAAGTGACATGGAGGAATGACTTGGATGAGTGACATGGAGGTGTGACAAGGAGGATTGAGTTGGTGTAGCGACATGGAGAAGTGACATCGATTAGCGACATGGAGGAGTGACATGTTGAGTGAGTTGGTGTAGCGACATGGAGGAGTGACATGGATGAGTGAAATGGAGGAGTGACTTGGTGGAACTACATGGAGGAATGACATGGAGGAATGACTTGGATGAGTGACATGGAGGAGTGACAAGGAGGATTGAGTTGGTATAGAGACATGGAGGACTGACATGGAGTAGCGACATGGAGGAGTGACATGAGGAGTGAGTTGGTGTAGCGACATGGAGGAGTCACATGGAGTAGCTACATGGAGGAGTGACATGGAGGTATGACATGGAAGAGTGAGTTGGTGTAGCGACATGGAGGAGTGACATGGAATAGCGACATGGAGGAGTGACATGGAGGAGTGACATGGAGGAGATCAGGAAGGAGGATTGATATGGTGGAGTGACATGGAGGACTGACATGGAGTAGCGACATGGAGGAGTGACATGAGGAGTGAGTTGGTGTAGCGACATGGAGTAGTGACATGGAGTAGTGACATGGAGGAGTGAGTTGGTGTAGCGACATGGAGGAGTGACATGGAGTAGTGAGTTGGTGTAGCGACATGGAGGAGTCACATGGAGTTGCGACATGGAGGAGTGACTTGGAGGAGTGAAATGTAGGAGTGACATATAGGAGCAACATGGATGAGAGACATGTAAAAGCAAGGAGGAGTGATATGGAGGAGTGACATGAAGGATTGACATAGAGGAGCAACATGGAGGAGCGACTTGGAGGAGTGACATGGAGGAGCGACATGGAGGAGTTAAATGGAAGACATATAGAAGTGACATGGAGGAGTGACATGGAGAAGTGACAGTGCGGATCAGCAATGAGGATTGATACGGTGGAGTGACATGGAGGAGGGACATGGAGGAGTAACATGGAAGACATATAGAGGTGACATGGATGAGTGACTTGGAGGAGTGACATAAAGGAGTGACATGGAGGAATGACATGGATGAGTGACATGGAGGGTTGACATGAAGGAGTGAGTTGGTGTAGCGACATGGAGAAGTGACATGGAATAGCGACATGGAGGAGTGACATTGAGGAGTGACATAGAGGAGTGACATGGAGGAGTGACATATAGGAGTGACATGGATAAGGAACATGGAGGAGTTAAACAGAGGAGTGACATGGAGGAGTGACAGTGAGGAGTGACATACAGGAATGACATGGAGGAGCGATGTGGAGCAGCAAGAATGAGTGACATGGAGGAGTGACAAGGAGGATTGATATGGAGGAGGAGGAGTGACAAGAAGGATTGAGTTCGTGTAACGACATGGAGGAGTGACATCGAGTAGCTACACGGAGGAGTGAAATAGAGGAGTGAAATGGAGGAGTGACATGGAGTAGTGACAGAGGCTTGATGTGGAGGAGTGACATGGAGGAGCAACATGGAGGAGTGACATGGAGGAGCGACATGGAGGAGTGAAATGGAGGAGTGAAATAGAGGAGTGAAATGGAGGAGCGACATGGAGGAGTGACATGGAAGACATATAGAAGTGAAATTGAGGAGTGACTTGGAGGAGTGATATAAAGGAGTGACATGGAGGAATGACATGGATGACTGACATGGAGGAGTGACAAGGAGGTTTGAGTTGGTGTAGCGACATGCAGGAGTGACATGGAGTAGCGACATGGAGGAGTGACATGGAATAGCGACATGGAGGAGTGACATGGAGGAGTGACATAGAGGAGTGACATAGAGGATTGACGTGGAGGAGAGACATGGAGGAGTGACATGGAGAAGTGACAGGGTTGATCAGGAAGGAGGGTTGATATGGTGGAGTGACATGGCGGAGTGACATGGAGGAGTGAAATGGAGGAGTGACATGGAGGAGTGACATAGAGGAGTGACGTGGAGGAGTGATATGGTGGAGTGACATGGAGGAATGAGTTGGTGAAGCGACATGGAGGAGTGATATGGAGGAGAGACAATGTGGAGCTACGCAGATGAGAGACATGACATTAAAGACTTGGAGAAGTGACATGGAGGAGCAACATGGAAGAGGGACAATGCAGGATTGACATGGAGTAGCGACATGGAGGAGTCACATTGAGCAGTGAGTTGGTGTAGCGACATGGAGGAGTGACATGGAGGAGTGAGTTGGTGTAGCGACATGGAGGAGTGACATGGAATCGTGACATGGAGGAGTGACATGGAGGAATTAGTTGGTGTAGGGACATGGAGTAGTGACATGGAATAGCGACATGGATGAGTGACATGGAGGAGTGACATAGAGGAGTGACTTGGAGGAGAGACATGGAAGAGTGACAAGGAGAAGTGACAGGGCGGATCAGCAAGGACGATTGATATGGTGGAGTGACATGGAGAAGTGACATGGACGAGCAACATGGAGGAGTGACATGGAGGATCGACATGGAGGAGTAACATTCAAGAGCAACATGGAGGAGTTACACGGAGGAGTGACATGGAGGTTCTACATGGAGGAGTGACATTGAGTAGTTACATTGACGAGCGACATGGAAGATCGACATGGGGGAATGACATAGAGGATTGATATTGAAGCGTGACATGAAGGAGTGACATAAAGCAGTGACATGGAGGAATGACATGGATGAGTGACATGGAGGAGTGAAAAAGAGGATTGAGTTGGTGTAGCAACATGGAGGAGTAACATTGAGTAGCGACTACGAGGATTGAAATGGAGGAGTGAGTTGGTGTAGCGACATGGAGGAGTTACATGGAGCGACATGGGGGAATGACAGAGGAGTGACATGGAGGAGTGACAAGTTTGATCAGGAAGGAGGGTTGATATGGTGGAGTGACATGGCGGACGGACAGGGATGAGGTAGTTGGTGTATTGACATGGAGGAGTGACATGGAGGAGTGACATGGAGGAGTGAGTTGGTGGAACGACATGGAGGAGTGACATGGAAGACATATATAAGTGACATGGAGGAGTGACTTGGAGGAGTGACATAAAGGAGTGACATGGAGGAATGACGGATGAGTGACAAGGAGGATTGAGTTGGTGTAGCGACATGGAGGAGTGACATGGAGTAGACATGGAGGAGTGACGTGGAGGAGTGACATGGAGGAGTGAGTTGGTGGAGCGACATGGAAGAGTGACATGGAGTAGCTACATTGAGGAGTGACTATGGAGGAGTGACATGAGGAGTGAGTTGGTGTAGAGACATGGAGGAGTGACAAGGAGGGTTGAGTTGGTGTAGCAACATGGAGGAGTGACAAGGAGGTGTGACATGGAGGAGTGACGTGGAGGAGTGACATGGAGGAGTGAGTTGGTGGAGCGACATGGAAGAGTAACATAGAGTAGCTACATTGAGGAGTGACTAGGAGGTGTGACATGGAGGAATGACGTGGAGGAGTGAGTTGGTGGAGCGACATGGAGGAGTCACATGGAGTAGCGACATGGAGGAGTGACTTGGAGGAGTGTCAATGTGGAGCTACACAGATGAGAGACATCAAATCAAATCAAATCAATTTATTTTTGTATAGCGTCACATCACAACAGAAGTTATCTCAAGACGCTTTATATATAGAGCAGGTCTATGACCGTACACCATAGTTTAGAGACCCAACAGGATCCACCAAGCGCACTGTGGCCAGGAAAAACTCCCCGATTATTGGGAAGAAACCTGGAGCAGAACCGGGCGCAGTACGGGCGGCCATCTGCCGAGACATGACATTGAAGACTTGGAGAAGTGACATGGAGGAGTGACAGAGCGGATCAGCAAGGAGGATAGATATGGTGGAGTGACATGGAGGAGTGACATGGAGGAGTGACGTGGAGGTTTGATATGGAGGAGTGACATGGAGGAGTGAGTTGGTGTAGCGACTTAAAGAATGACATGGAATAGCGACATGGAGGAGTGACATTGAGGAGTGACATTGAAGACATATAGAAGTGACATGGATGAGTGACCTGGAGGAGTGACATGGAGGAGCAACATGGAGGAGTGACATGGAGGAGCGACATGGAGGAGTGAAATGGAGGAGTGAAATGGAGGAGTGACATGGAGGAGTGAAATAGAGGAGTGATATGGAGGAGCGACATGGAGGAGTGACATGGAAGACATATAGAAGTGAAATTGAGGAGTGACTTGGAGGAGCAACATAAAGGAGTGATATGGAAGAATGACATGGATGAGTGACATGGAGGAGTGACAAGGAGGTTTGAGTTGGTGTAGCTACATGGAGGAGTGACATGGAGTAGCGACATGGAGGAGTGACATGGAGGAGTGACATGGAGGAGTGACGTGGAGGGTTGATATGGAGGAGTGACATGGAGGAGTGACGTGGTGGAGTGAAATGGAGGAGTGACATGGAGGAGTGAGTTGGTGTAGTGACATAAGGAGTGACATGGAATAGCGACATGGAGGAGTGACATTGAGGAGTGACATGGAGGAGTGACATGGAAGACATATAGAAGTGACATGGAGGAGTGACATGGAGGAGTGAGTTGGTGGAGCGACATGGAGGAGTGACATGGAGGAATGACTTGGATGAGTGAAATGGAGGAGTGACAAGGAGGATTGAGTTGGTGTAGCGACATGGAGGAGTGACATGGAATAGCGACAAGGAGGAGTGACATGGAGTAGCGACATGGAGGAATGACATGGAGGAGTGACATGGAGGAGTGACGTGGTGGAGTGAAATGGAGGAGTGACATGGAGGAGTGAGTTGGTGTAGCGACATAAGGAATGACATGGAATAGCGACATAAGGAATGACATGGAATAGCGACATGGAGGAGTGACAAGAGGAGTGAGTTGGTGTAGCGACATGGAGGAGTGACATGGAATAGCGACAAGGAGGAGTGACATGGAGTAGCGACATGGAGGAATGACATGGAGGAGTGACATGGAGGAGTGACGTGGAGGGTTGATATGGAGGAATGACATGGAATAGCGACATGGAGGAATGATTTGGTGGAGCGACATGGAGGAGAGACATGGAAGACATATAGAAGTGACATGGATGAGTGACATGGAGGAGTGACATGGAGGAGCAACATGGAGGAGTGACATGGAGGAGCGAAATGGAAGAGTGAAATGGAGGAGTGAAATGGATGAGTGACATGGAGGAGTGAAATAGAGGAGTGATATGGAGGAGCGACATGGAGGAGTGACATTGAAGACATATAGAAGTGAATTTGAGGAGTGACTTGGAGGAGCAACATAAAGGAGTGACATGGAGGAATGACATGGATGAGTGACATGGAGGAGTGACAAGGAGGTGTGAGTTGGTGTAGCGACATGGAGGAGTGACATGGAGTAGCGACATGGAGGAGTGACATGGAGGAGTGACATGGAGGAGTGACGTGGAGGGTTGATATGGAGGAGTGACATGGAGGAGTGACGTGGTGGACTGAAATGGAGGAATGACATGGAGGAGTGAGTTGGTGTAGCGACATAAGGAGTGACATGGAATAGCGACATGGAGGACTGACATTGAGGAGTGACATGGAGGAGTGAGTTGGTGGAGCGACATGGAGGAGTGACATGGAAGAAATATAGAAGTGACATGGATGAGTGTCTTGGAGGAGTGAAAAGGAGGAGTGACATGGAGGGTTGATATGGAGGAGTGACATGGAGGAGTGAAATGGAGGAATGACATGGAGGGTTGATACGGAGGAGTGACATGGAGGAGTGACGTGGTGGAGTGAAATGGAGTAGTGACATGGAGGAGTGAGTTGATGTAACGACATAAGGAGTGACATGGAATAGCGACATGGAGGAGTTACATGGAGGAGTGACAAGGAGTAGCAACATGGAGGAGTGACATGAGGAGTGACATAGAGGAGTGACGTGGTGGAGTGAAATGGAGGAGTGACATGGAAGAGTTAGTTGGTGTAGCGACAAGGAGGAGCATCATGGAGGAGCGACATGGAGGAGTGACATGGAGGAGTGACATGGAGGAGGGACATTGAGGAGTAACATGGAGGAGTGACAAGGAGGAGCATCATGGAGGGGCGACATGGAGGAGTGACATGGAGGAGTGACATGGAGGAGGGACATTGAGGAGTAACATGGAAGACATATAGAAGTGACATGGAGGAATGACTTGGAGGAGTGACATAAAGGAGTGACATGGAGGAATGACATGGATGAGTGACATTGAGGAATGACAAGGAGGATTGAGTTGGTGTAGCGACATGGAGGAGTGACATGGAGTAGCTACACGGAGGAGTGACATGGAAGACAAATAGAAGTGACATGGAGGAGTGACTTGGAGGAGTGACATAAAGGAGTGACAAGGAGGAATGACATGGAGGAGTGACATAAAGGAGTGACGTGGAGGAGTGACATGGAGGAGTGACATGGAGGAGTGAGTTGGTGGAGCGACATGGAGGAGTCACATGGAGTAGCGAATTGGAGGAGTTACTTTGAGGAGTGACATAAAAGAGTGACATGGAGAAGTGACATGGAGGAGTGACTTGGAGGAGTGACATAAAGGAGGGAATGACATGGATGAGTGACATGGAGGAATGACAAGGAGGAGGGACATTGAGGAGTAACATGGAAGACATATAGAAGTGACATGGAGGAATGACTTGGAGGAGTGACATAAAGGAGTGACATGGAGGAGTGACATGGAGGAGTGAGTTGGTGGAGCGACATGGAGGATTCACATGGAGTAGCGAATTGGAGGAGTGACTTTGAGGAGTGACATAAAAGAGTGACATGGAGAAGTGACATGGAGGAGGGACATGGATGAGAGATATGGAGGAGTTACATTTAAGACATATAGAAGTGACATGGAGGATTGACATAGAGGATTGAGTTGATGTAGCGACATGGAGGAGTGACATGGAGGACTGACATGGAGGAGCAACATGGAGGAGTGACATGGAGGTGTGACATGGAGGAGTGACATGAAGTATTTATATGGAGGAGTGACATGGAAGTGTGACATGGAGGAGCAACATGGAGGAGTGACATGGAGCAGTGAGATGGTGGAGCGACATGGAGTGGTTACATGGAGGAGCGACGTGGAGCAGCAAGAATGAGTTACATGGAGGACTGACATGGAGGAGGGACATGGAGGAGTGACATGGAAGACATATAGAAGTGACATGGAGGAGTGACTTGGAGGAGTGACATAAAGGAATTACATGGAGGAATGACATGGATGAGTGACATGGAGGAGTGACAAGGAGGATTGAGTTGGTGTAGCGACATGGAGGAGTGACATGGAGTAGTGACATGGGGAAATGACATAGAAGGAGTGACATAGAGGAGTAATATTGAAAAGTAACATGGAGGAGGAACATGGAAGAGTTAAACAGAGGAGTGACATGGAGACTCGACATGGAGGAGTGACAGTGAGGAGTGACATGGAGGAATGACATAGAGGAGTGACGTGGAGGAGCAACATAGAGCAGTGACATAGAAATCATATACAAGTGAAATTGAGGAGTGACTTGGAGGAGCGACATGGAGGAGTAAAATGGAGGAGTGAAATGGAGGAGTGACATGGAGGAGTGAAATAGAGGAGTGATATGGATGACATATAGAAGTGAAATTGAGGAGTGACTTGGAGGAGCAACATAAAGGAGTGACATCGAGGAATGACATAGATGAGTGACATGGAGGAGTGACAAGGTGGTTTGAGTTGGTGTAGCGACATGGAGGAGTGACATGGAGTAGCGACATGGAGGAGTTACATGGAGGAGTGACATGGAGGAGTGACGTGAAGGGTTGATATGGAGGAGTGACATGGAGGAGTGACGTGGTGGATTGAAATGGAGGAGTGACATGGAGGAGTGAGTTGGTGTAGAGACATAAGGAGTGACATGAAATAGCGACATGGAGGAGTGACATTGAGGAGTGACATGGAGAAGTGACATGGAGGAGTGAGTTGGTGGAGCGACATGGAGTAGTGACATGGAAGACATATAGAAGTGACATGGATGAGTGTCTTGGAGGAGTGACATAAAGGAGTGACATGGAGGAATGACTAGGATGAGTGACATGGAGGATTGAGTTGGTGTAACGACATGGAGGAGTGACATGGAGTAGCGACATGGAGGAATGACATGAGGAGTGAGTTGGTGTAGCGACATGGAGGAGTGACATAGAATAGCAACAAGGAGGAGTGACATGGAGGAGTGACATGGAGGAGTGAGATAGAGGATTGATATGGAGGAGAGACATGGAGTAGTGACATGGAGAAGTGACAAGTTTGATCAGGAAGGAGGGTTGATATGGTGGAGTGACATGGCAGAGGGACAGGGATGAGTGAGTTGGTGTAGTGACATGGAGGAGTGACATGGAGGAGTGAAATGGAGGAGTGACATGGAGGGTTGATATGGAGGAGTGACATGGAGGAGTGACGTGGTGGAGTGAAATGGAGGAGTGACATAGAGGATTGAGTTGATGTAGCGACATAAGGAGTAACATGGAATAGCGACATGGAGGAGTGACATGGAGGAGTGACAAGGAGTAGCTACATGGAGGAGTGACATGAGGAGTTACATAGAGGAGTGACGTGGTGGAGTGAAATGGAGGAGTGACATGGAAGAGTGAGTTGGTGTAGCGACATGGAGGAGTGACATGAAATAGCGACAAGGAGGAGTGACATTGAGGATTGATGTGTAGGAGAGACATGGAGTAGTGACATTGAGAAGTGACAAGTTTGATCAGGAAGGAGGGTTGATATGGTGGAGTGACATGGCGGAGGGACAGGTATGAGTAGGTTGGTGTAGTGACATGAAGGAGTGACATGGAATAGCGACATGGAGTAGTGACATGGAGGAGTGACATTGAGAAGTGACAGGGCGGATCAGCAAGAAGGATTGATATGGTGGAGTGACATGGCGGAGGGACATGGATGAGAAACATGGAGGAGTGACAAGGAGGAGCAACATGGAGGAGCGACATGGAGGAGTGACATGGAGGAGTGACATGGATGAGTGACATGGAGGAGTGACATGGTAGAGCAACATGGAGGAGTGATATGGAGGAGCGACATGGAGGAGTGACATGGAAGACATATAGAAGTGACATGGAGGAGTGACTTGGAGGAGTGACACAAAGGAGTGACATGGAGGAATGATATGGATGAGTGATATGGATGAGTTACGTGGAGGAGTGACATGGAGGAGAGACATGGATGAGAGACATGGAGAAGTGATACGGAGGAGTGATATGGAGGACTGACATGGAGGACTGACATGGAGGAGCAACATGGAGCAGTGAGATGGTGTAGCGACATGGAGGGGTTACATGGAGGAGCGACGTGGAGCAGCAAGAATGAGTTACATGGAGGAGTGACATGGAGGAGTGACAAGGAGGATTGATATGGAGGAGTGACATGGAGGACTGATATGGAGGATTTACATGTAGGAGTGACATGGAGGAGGGACATGGAGGAGTGACATGGAGTAGCGACATGGGGGAATGACATAGAGGAGTGACATAGAGGAGTGACGTGGAGGAGTGACATGGAGGAGTGACATAGAGGAGTAATATTGAAAAGTGACATGGAGGAGGAACATGGAAGAGTTAAACATAGGAGTGACATGGAGGCTCGACATGAAGGAGTGACAGTGAGGAGTGACATGGAGGAATGACATGGAGGAGCGACGTGGAGCAGCAAGAATGAGTTACATGGAGGAGTGACATGGAGGAGTGAAAAGGAGGATTGATATGGAGGAGTGACATGAAGGACTGATATGGAGGATTTACATTTAGGAGGAGGGACATGGAGGAGTAACATGGAAGACATATAGAAGTGACATGGAGGAGTGACAAGGATGATTGAGTTGGTGTAGCTACACGGAGGAGTGACATGGAGTAGCTACACGGAGGAGTGACATGGAAGACATATAGAAGTGACATCGAGGACTGACTTGGAGGAGTGACATAAAGGAGTGACATGGAGGAATGACATGGAGGAGTGACATAGAGGAGTGACGTGGAGGAGTGACATGGAGGAGAGACATGGATGAGAGATATGGAGGAGTGAAATGGATGAGTGACATATAGGAGCAACATGGATGAGAGACTTGGAGGAGTGACATGGAGGAGCAACATGGAGGAGTTACATGGAAGACATATAGAAGTGACATGGAGGATTGACATGGAGCCGTGAGATGGTGTAGCGACATGGAGGTGTGACATGGAGGGGTGACATGAAGTATTTATATGGAGGAGTAACATGGAAGTGTGACATAGAGGAGTGACCTGGAGGAGTGACATGGAGGAGTGAGTTGGTGGAGCGACATGGAATAATAGATTTTAACAGGTCAAAGATGGGCACAGTTCATGGTGAATTTGTGTAGGTATAGAGAGCCTGTATTGGATGCCCTTTTCCTGCCTTTTGGTGGGAGGTGTTGTGAATGAGGAAATAGAGTGATTTAATATGAAATTTGACTTTCTCCTTGTAGTAGCGACATGGAGGAGTGACATGGAGTTGTGACATAGAGGGTTGACGTGGAGGAGAGACATGGAGGAGTGACATGTAGAAGTGACAGGGCGGATCAGCAAGGAGGATTGATATGGTGGAGTGACGTGGCGTAGGGATTTGGATGAGTGACATGGAGGAGTGACATGGAAGAGCAATATGGAGGAGTGACATGGAGGAGCGACATGGAGGAGTGACATGGAAGACATAGAAGTGACATGGAGGAGTGACTTGGAGGAGTGACACAAAGGAGTGACATGGAGGAATGATATGGATGAGTGATATGGATGAGTTATGTGGAGGAGTGACATGGAGGAGTGACACGGATGAGAGACATGGAGAAGTGATACGGAGGAGTGATATGGAGGAGTGACATGGAGGACTGACATGGAGGAGCAACATGGAGGAGTGACATGGAGCAGTGAGATGGTGTAGCGACATGGAGGGGTTACATGGAGGAGCGACGTGGAGCAGCAAGAATGAGTTACATGGAGGAGTGACATGGAGGAGTGACAAGGAGTAGCGACATGGAGGAGTGACATGAGGAGTGACGTAGAGGAGTGACGTGGTGGAGTGAAATGGAGGAGTGACATGGAAAAGTGAGTTGGTGTAGCGACATGGAGGAGTGACATAGAGGATTGATGTGGAGGAGAGACATGGAGTAGTGACATGGAGAAGTTACAGGTTTGATCAGGATGGAGGGTTTATATGGTGGAGTGACATGGCGGAGGGACAGGGCTGAGTGAGTTGGTGTAGTGACATGGAGGAGTGACATGGAATAGTGACATGGAGGAGTGACATGGAGGAGTGACATGGAGGGTTGATATGGAGGAGTGACATGAAGGAGTGAAGTGGTGGAGTGAAATGGAGGAGTGACATGGAGGAGTGAGTTGGTGTAGTGACATGGAGGAGTGACATAGAGGAGTGACGTGGAGGAGTGACATGGAGGAGTGACATGGAGGAGTGAGTTGGTGGAGCGACATTTCGGAGTGACATGGAAGACATATAGAAGTGACATGGAGGAATGACTTGGATGAGTGACATTGAGGTGTGACAAGGAGGATTGAGTTGGTGTAGCGACATGGAGGAGTGACATCGAGTAGCGACATGGAGGAGTGACATGAGGAGTGAGTTGGTGTAGCGACATGGAGGAGTGACATGGATGAGTGAAATGGAGGAGTGACATGGAGGTGTGACATGGAGGAGTGACATAGAGGAGTGATGTGGAGGAGTGACATGGAGGAGTGAGTTGATGGAATGACATGGAGGAGTCACATGGAGTAGCCACATGGAGGAGTGACTTGGAGGAGTGACATGGAGTAGCGACATGGAGAAGTGACATGGAGGAGTGAGTTGGTGTAACGACATGGAGGAGTGACATGGAAGAGATATAGAAATGACATGGAGGAGTGACATGGAGAAGGGACAGGGCAGATCAGCAAGGAGGATTGATATGGTGGAGTGGCATGGAGGAGTGACATGGAAGACATATAGAAGTGACATAGAGGAGTGACATGGAGGAGTGACAAGGAAGATTGAGTTGGTGTAGTGACATGGAGGAGTGACATGGAGTAGCGACATGGGGGAGTGACATGAGGAGTGAGTTGGTGTAGCGACATGGAGGATTGAAATGGAGTAGCGACATGGAGGAGTGACATGGAGGTGTGACATGGAGGAGGGACCTGGAGGAGTGACATTGAAGACGTTTAGAAGTGACATGGAGGAATGACTTGGAGGAGTGAGTTGGTGTAGCGACATGGATGAGGAACATGGAGGAGTTAAACAGAGGAGTGACATGCAGGCTCGACATGGAGGAGTGACAGTGAGGAGTGACATGCAGGAATGACATAGAGGAGTGACGTGGAGGAGCAACATAGAGCAGTGACATAGAGGGGTTACATGGAGGAGCAATGTGGAGCAGCAAGAATGAGTGACATGGAGGAGTGACAAGGAGGTTTGATATGGAGGAGTGACATAGAGGAGTGACAAGGAGGATTGAGTTTGTGTAGCGACATGGAGCAGTGACATGGAATAACGACATGGAGGAGTGACATGGTGCAGCTACATGGAGGAGTGACAAGGAGGTGTGACATGGAGGAGTGACGTGGAGGAGTGACATGGAGGAGTGAGTTGGTGGAGCGACTTGGAAGAGTCACATGGAGTAGCGACATGGAGGTGTGACTTGGAGGAGTGACAATGTGGAGCTACACAGATGAGAGACATGACATTGAAGACTTGGAGAAGTGACATGGAGGAGAGACATGGAGGAGTGACATGGAGGAGTGACATGGAGTAGCGACATGGAGAAGTTACATGGAGGAGTGAGTTGGTGTAACAACATGGAGGAGTGACATGGAAGACATAGAGAAGTGACATGGAGAAGTGACAGGACAGAAAAGCAAGGAGCATTGATATGGTTGAGTGACATGGAGGAGGGACATGGAGGAGTGACATGGAAGACATATAGAAGTGACATGGAGGAGTGATTTGGAGGAGTGACATAAAGGAGTGACATGGAGGAATGACATGGATGAGTGACATGGAGGAGTGACAAGGAAGATTGAGTTGGTGTAGTGACATGGAGGAGTGACATGGAGTAGCGACATGGAGGAGTGACATGAGGAGTGAGTTGGTGTAGCGACATGGAGGAGTGACATGGAGGAGTGACATGGAAGACATATAGAAATGACATGGAGGAGTGACATGGAGGATCGACATGGAGGAGTGACATGCAAGAGCAACATGGAGGAGTTACACGGATGAATGACATGGAGGTTCTACATGGAGGAGTGACATGGAGGAGTTAGTTGGTCTAGCGACATGGGGTATTGACATGAAGTAGCGACATGGTGGAATGACATAGAGGAGTGACAAAGAGGATTGAGTTGGTATAAAGACATGGAGGACTGACATGGAGTAGCGACATGGAGGAGTGACATGGAGGAGTGACATGGAGGAGTGACAAGGAGGATTGAGTTGGTGTAGCAACATGGAGGAGTGACATGGAGTAGCGACATGGAGGAGTGACATGGTGTAGCTACATGGAGGAGTGACAAGGAGGTGTGACATGGAGGAGTGAAATGGAGTAGCGACATGGAGGAGTGACATGGAGGTGTGACATGGAGGAGGGACCTGGAGGAGTGACATGGAGGAGTGACTTGGAGGAGTGACAATGTGGAGCTACACAGATGAGAGACATGACATTGAAGACTTGGAGAAGTGACATGGAGGAGAGACATGGAGGAGTGACATGGAGGAGTGACATGGAGTAGCGACATGGAGAAGTGACATGGAGGAGTGAGTTGGTGTAACAACATGGAGAAGTGACATGGAAGACATAGAGAAGTGACATGGAGGAGTGACATGGAGAAGTGACAGGGCAGATCAGCAAGGAGCATTGATATGGTTGAGTGACATGGAGGAGTGACTTGGAGGAGTGACATAAAGGAGTGACATGGAGGAATGACATGGATGAGTGACATGGAGGAGTGACAAGGAAGATTGAGTTGGTGTAGTGACATGGAGGAGTGACATGGAGTAGCGACATGGAGGAGTGACATGAGGAGTGAGTTGGTGTAGCGACATGGAGGAGTGAAATGGAGTAGCGACATGGAGGAGTGACATGGAGGTGTGACATGGAGGAGGGACCTGGAGGAGTGACATGGAAGACGTATAGAAGTGATTTGGAGGAGTGACTTGGAGGAGTGAGTTGGTGGAGCGACATGGAAGAGTCACATGGGGTAGCGACATGGAGGAGTGACTTGGAGGTGTGACATGGAGGAGTGACATGGAGACGTGACATGGAGGAGTGACATGGAGGAGTGAGATGGTGTAACGACATGGAGGAGTGACATGGAGTAGCGAATTGTAGGAGTGACATGGAGGTGTGACATGGAGGAGGGACCTGGAGGAGTGACATGGAAGACAAATAGAAGTGACATGGAGGAGTGACTTGTAGTAGTGACATAAAGGACTGACATGGAGGAATGACATGGAGGAGTGACATAGAGGAGTGACATGGAGGAGTGACATGAAGGAATGACATGGAATAGCGACATGGAGGATTGACATGGAGGAGTGACAAGGAGGAGTGACGTAGAGGAATGACATGGAGGAGAGACATGGAGGAGTGACATGGAGAAGTGACAAGGCTGATCAGGAAGGAGGGTTGATATGATGGAGTGATATGGTGGAAGGACATGGATGAGTGACATGGAGGAGTGACATGGAGGAGTGACTTGGAGGAGTGACATAAAGGAGTAACATGGAGGAATGACATGGATGAGTGACATGGAGGAGTGACAAGGAGGATTGAGTTGGTGTAGCGACATGGAGGAGTGACATGGAGTAGCGACATGAAGGAGTGACATCAAGGAGTGAGTTGGTGTAGCGACATGGAGTGACATGGAGGAGTGACATGAAGGATTGATATGGAGGAGTGACGTGGAGGAGTGACATGGAAAACATGTAGAAGTGACAGAGAGGAGTGATATGGAGGAGTGACAATGTGGAGCTACACGGATGAGAGACATGACATTGAAGACTTGGAGAAGTGACATGGAGGAGCGACATGGAAGAGTGACATGGAGGAGTGACATGGAGTAGTGACATGGAGGAGTGACATGGAGGAGTGAGATGGTGTAGCGACATGGAGGAGTGACATGGAGTAGCGAATTGGAGGAGTGACATGGAGGTGTGACATGGAGGAGTGACATGGAAGACAAATAGAAGTGACATGGAGGAGTGACTTGGAGGAGTGACATAAAGGACTTACATGGAGGAATGACATGGAGGAGTGACATAGAGGAGTGAGTTGGTGTAGCGACATGGAGAAGTGAAATGATGAGGAACATGGAAGAGTTAAAAAGAGGAGTGACACGTAGGCTCGACTTGGAGGAATGACAGTGAGGAGTGACATGCAGGAATGACATAGAGGAGTGACGAGGAGGATTGAGTTTGTGTAGCGACATGGAGGAGTGATATGGAATAGCGACATGGAGGAGTGACATGGAGGAGTGACATAGAGGATTGATGTGGAGGAGTGACATGGAGGAGTGACAGGGCGGATCAGCAAGGAGGATTGATATGGTGGAGTGACATGGCGGAAGGACATGTAAGAGTGATATGGAGGAGTGACATGGAGGAGCAACATGGAGGAGTGACATGGAGGAGCGACATGGAGGAGTGAAATGGAGGAGTGAAATGGAGGAGTGACATGGAGGAGTGAGTTGGTGTAGCGACATAAGGAGTGACATGGAGGAGTGACATGGAAGACATATAGAAGTGAAATTGAGGAGTGACTTGGAGGAGCAACATAAAGGAGTGACATGGAGGAATGACATGGATGAGTGACATGGAGGAGTGACAAGGAGGTTTGAGTTGGTGTAGCGACATGAAGGAGTGACATGGAGTACCGACATGGAGGAGTTACATGGAGGAGTGACATGGAAGACATATAGAATTGACATGTAGGAGTGACTTGGAGGAGTGACATGGAGGAGTGACATGGAGGAGTGAGTTGGTGTAACAACATGGAGAAGTGACATGGAAGACATAGAGAAGTGACATGGAGGAGTGACATGGAGAAGTGACAGGGCAGATCAGCAAGGAGCATTGATATGGTTGAGTGACATGGAGGAGGGACATGGAGGAGTGACATGGAAGACATATAGAAGTGACATGGAGGAGTGACTTGGAGGAGTGACATAAAGGAGTGACATGGAGGAATGACATGGATGAGTGACATGGAGGAGTGACAAGGAAGATTGAGTTGGTGTAGTGACATGTATGAGTGACATGGAGTAGCGACATGGAGGAGTGACATGAGGAGTGAGTTGGTGTAGCGACATGGAGGAGTGAAATGGAGTAGCGACATGGAGGAGTGACATGGAGGTGTGACATGGAGGAGGGACCTGGAGGAGTGACATGGAAGACGTATAGAAGTGATTTGGAGTAGTGACTTGGAGGAGTGAGTTGGTGTAGCGACATGGTGAAGTGACATGGATGAGGAACATGGAGGAGTTAAACAGAGGAGTGACATGCAGGCTCGACATGGAGGAGTGACAGTGAGGAGTGACATGCAGGAATGAAATAGAGGAGTGACGTGGAGGAGCAACATAGAGCAGTGACATAGAGGGGTTACATGGAGGAGCAATGTGGAGCATCAAGAATGAGTGACATGGAGGAGTGACAAGGAGGTTTGATATGGAGGAGTAACATAGAGGAGTGACAAGGAGGATTGAGTTTGTGTAGCGACATGGAGGAGTGACATGGAGGAGTGACATAGAGGATTGATGTGGAGGAGAGACATGGAGGAGTGACAGGGCGGAGGGACATGGATGAGTGACATGAAGGAGTGACATGGAGGAGCAACATGGAGGAGTGACATGGAGGAGCGACATGGAGGAGTGACATGGAAGACATATAGAAGTGACATGGAGGAGTGACATGGAGGATCGACATGGAGGAGTGACATGCAAGCGCAACATGGAGGAGTTACACGGATGAATGACATGGAGGTTCTACATGGAGGAGTGACATGGAGGAGTTAGTTGGTCTAGCGACATGGAGGAGTGACATGGCGTAGCGACGTGGTGGAATGACATAGAGGAGTGACATAGAGGAGTGATATTGAAAAGTGACATGGAGGAGTGAAAAAGAGGAGTGACGTGGAGGAGTGACATGGAAAACATGTAGAAGTGACATGGAGGAGTGATATGGAGGAGTTACAATTTGGAGCTACACGGATGAGAGACATGACATTGAAGACTTGGAGAAGTGACATGGAGGAGCGACATGGAAGAGTGACATGGAGGAGTGAAATGGAGTTGGTGTAGCGACATGGAGGAGTGAAATAAAGGAGTGATATGGATGAGCGACATGGAGGAGTGAAGTGGAAGACATATAGAAGTGAAATTGAGGAGTGACTTGGAGGAGTGACATAAATGAATGACATGGAGAAATTACAAGGATGAGTGACATGGAGGAGTGACAAGGAGGTTTCAGTTGGTGTAGCGACATGGAGGAGTGACATGGAGTAGCGACATGGAGGAGTGACATGGAATAGCGACATGGAGGAGTGACATGGAGGAGTGACAAGGAGGAGTGACATAGAGGAATGACGTGGAGGAGAGACATGGAGGAGTGACATGGAGAAGTGACATGGAGGAGTGACATGGAGGAGTGAGATGGTGTAACGACATGGAGGAGTGACATGGAGTAGCGAATTGGAGGAGTGACATGGAGGTGTGACATGGAGGAGGGACCTGGAGGAGTGACATGGAAGACAAATAGAAGTGACATGGAGGAGTGACTTGTAGTAGTGACATAAAGGACTGACATGGAGGAATGACATGGAGGAGTGACATAGAGGAGTGACATGGAGGAGTGACATGAAGGAATGACATGGAATAGCGACATGGAGGATTGACATGGAGGAGTGACAAGGAGGAGTGACGTAGAGGAATGACGTGGAGGAGAGACATGGAGGAGTGACATGGAGAAGTGACAAGGCTGATCAGGAAGGAGGGTTGATATGATGGAGTGATATGGTGGAAGGACATGGATGAGTGACATGGAGGAGTGACATGGAGGAGTGACTTGGAGGAGTGACATAAAGGAGTAACATGGAGGAATGACATGGATGAGTGACATGGAGGAGTGACAAGGAGGATTGAGTTGGTGTAGCGACATGGAGGAGTGACATGGAGTAGCGACATGAAGGAGTGACATCAAGGAGTGAGTTGGTGTAGCGACATGGAGTGACATGGAGGAGTGACATGAAGGATTGATATGGAGGAGTGACGTGGAGGAGTGACATGGAAAACATGTAGAAGTGACAGAGAGGAGTGATATGGAGGAGTGACAATGTGGAGCTACACGGATGAGAGACATGACATTGAAGACTTGGAGAAGTGACATGGAGGAGCGACATGGAAGAGTGACATGGAGGAGTGACATGGAGTAGTGACATGGAGGAGTGACATGGAGGAGTGAGATGGTGTAGCGACATGGAGGAGTGACATTGAGTAGCGAATTGGAGGAGTGACATGGAGGTGTGACATGGAGGAGTTGCCTGGAGGAGTGACATGGAAGACAAATAGAAGTGACATGGAGGAGTGACTTGGAGGAGTGACATAAAGGACTTCCATGGAGGAATGACATGGAGGAGTGACATAGAGGAGTGAGTTGGTGTAGCGACATGGAGAAGTGAAATGATGAGGAACATGGAGGAGTTAAACAGAGGAGTGACACGTAGGCTCGACTTGGAGGAATGACAGTGAGGAGTGACATGCAGGAATGACATAGAGGAGTGACAAGGAGGATTGAGTTTGTGTAGCGACATGGAGGAGTGTTATGGAATAGCGACATGGAGGAGTGACATGGAGGAGTGACATAGAGGATTGATGTGGAGGAGTGACATGGAGGAGTGACAGGGCGGATCAGCAAGGAGGATTGATATGGTGGAGTGACATGCCGGAAGGACATGTAAGAGTGATATGGAGGAGTGACATGGAGGAGCAACATGGATGAGTGACATGGAGGAGCGACATGGAGGAGTGAAATGGAGGAGTGAAATGGAGGAGTGACATGGAGGAGTGAGTTGGTGTAGCGACATAAGAAGTGACATGGAGGAGTGACATGGAAGACATATAGAAGTGAAATTGAGGAGTGACTTGGAGGAGCAACATAAAGGAGTGACATGGAGAAATGACATGGATGAGTGACATGGAGGAGTGACAAGGAGGTTTGAGTTGGTGTAGCGACATGAAGGAGTGACATGGAGTACCGACATGGAGGAGTTACATGGAGGAGTGACATGGAGGAGTGAGTTGGTGGAGCGACATGGAGGAGTGACATGGAAGACATATAGAAGTGACATGGATGAGTGTCTTGGAGGAGTGACATTGAGGAATGACTTGACTTGAGGAATGACTTGACTTGGATGAGTGACATGGAGGAGTGACAAGGAGGATTGAGTTGGTGTAGCGACATGGAGGAGTGACATGGAGTAGCGACATGGAGGAGTGACATGAGGAGTGAGTTGGTGTAGCGACATGGAGGAGTGACATGGAGGAGTGACATAGAGGAGTGATGTGGAGGAGAGACATGGAGAAGTGACAAGTTTGATCAGGAAGGAGGGTTGATATGGTTGAGTGACATGGCAGAGGTACAGGGATGAGTGAGTTGGTGTAGTGACATGGAGGAGTGACATGGAGGAGTGACTTGGAGGAGTGACGTGGTGGAGTGAAATGGAGGAGTGACAATGAGGAGTGAGTTGATGTAGAGACATAAGGAGTGACATGGAATAGCGACATGGAGGAGTGACATGGAGGAGTGACAAGGAGTAGCAACATGGAGGAGTGACATGAGGAGTGACGTAGAGGAGAGATGTGGTGGAGTGAAATGGAGGAGTGACATGGAAGAGTGAGTTGGTGTAGCGACATGGAGGAGTGACATGGAGGAGTGACATGGAGGAGTGACATGGAGGAGTGACATAGAGGATTGATGTGGAGGAGAGACATGGAGTAGTGACATGGAGAAGTGACAAGTTTGATAAGGAAGGAGGGTTGATATGGTGGAGTGACATGGCGGAGGGACAGGGATGAGTAGGTTGGTGTAGTGACATGGAGGAGTGACAAGGAATAGCGACATGGAGGAGTGACATGGAGTAGTGACATTGAGAAGTGACAGGGCGGATCAGCAAGGAGGATTGATATGGTGGAGTGACATGGCGGAGGGACATGGTTGAGAAACATGGAGGAGTGACAAGGAGGAGCGACATGGAGGAGTGACATGGAAGACATATAGAAGTGAAATTGAGGAGTGACTTGGAGGAGTGACATAAAGGAGTGACATGGAGGAATGATAAGGATGAGTGACATGGAGGAGTGACAAGGAGGAGTGACATAAGGAGTGACTTAGAGGAGTGACGTGGTGGAGTGAAATGGAGGAGTGACATGGAAGAGTGAGATGGTGTAGCGACATGGAGGAGTGACATGGAATAGCGACAAGGAGGAGTGACATAAGGAGTGACTTAGAGGAGTGACGTGGTGGAGTGAAATGGAGGAGTGACATGGAAGAGTGAGATGGTGTTGCGACATGGAGGAGTGACATGGAATAGCGACATGAAGGAGTGACATGGAGGAGTGACAGAGGGTTGATGTGGAGGAGAGACATGGAGGAGTGACATGGAGAAATGACAGGTTTGAACAGGAAGGAGGGTTATTATGGTGGAGTTACATGGCGGAGGGACAGGGATGAGTGAGTAGGTGTAGTGACATGGAGGAGTGACATGGAGGAGTGACATGAGGAGTGACGTGGAGGAGAGACATGGAAGAGTGACAAGGAGAAGTGACAGGGCGGATCAGCAAGGAGGATTGATATGGTGGAATGACATGGAGAAGTGACATGGAGGAGCAACATGGAGGAGTGACATGGAAGATCGACATTGGGGAATCACATAGAGGAGTGATATTGAAGAGTGACATGGAGGAGTGACATAAAGGAGTGACATGGAGGAATGATTTGGATGAGTGACATGGAGGAGTGAAAAAGATGATTGAGTTGGTGTAGCGACATGGAGGAGTTACATGGAGTAGCGACATGGGGGAATGACAGAGGAGAGACATAGAGGAGTGATATTGAAAAGTGACATGGAGGAATGACAGAGGAGTGATGTGTAGGAGTGACATGTAAAACATGTAGAAGTGACACGGAGGAGTGACATGGAGTAGCGACATGGAGGAGTGACATAAAGGAGTGACATGGAGGAATGAAATGGAGGCGTGACATAGAGGAGTGACGTGGAGGAGTGACATGGAGGAGTGACATGGAGGAGTGAGTTGGTGGAGCAACATAGAGGAGTCACATGGAGTAGCGAATTGGAGGAGTGACTTTGAGGAGTGACATAAAAGAGTGACATGGAGGAGTGACATGGAGGAGGGACATGGATGAGAGATATGGAGGAGTGAAATGGATGAGTGACATATAGGAGCAACATGGATGATAGACTTGGAGGAGTGACATGGAGGAGCGACATGGAGGAGTTACATGGAAGACATATAGAAGTGACATGGAGGATTGACATGGAGGATTGAGTTGATGTAGCGACATGGAGGAGTGACATGGAGGACTGACATGGAGGAGCAACATGGAGGAGTGACATGGAGGTGTGACATGGAGGAGTGACATGAAGTATTTATATGGAGGAGTGACATGGAAGTGTGACATAGAGGAGTGACCTGGAGGAGTGACATGGAGGAGTGAGTTGGTGGAGCGACATGGAGGAGTCACATGTAGTAGCGACATGGAGGAGTGACATGGAGTAGTGACATAGAGGGTTGACGTGGAGGAGAGACATGGAGGAGTGACATGGAGAAGTGACAGGGCGGATCAGCAAGGAGGATTGATATGGTGGAGTGACATGGCGGAGGGACATGGATGAGTGACATGGAGGAGTGACATGGAAGAGCAACATGGAGGAGTGACATGGAGGAGCGACATGGAGGAGTGACATGGAAGACATATAGAAGTGACATGGAGGAGTGACTTGGAGGAGTGACACAAAGGAGTGACATGGAGGAATGATATGGATGAGTGATATGGATGAGTTACGTGGAGGAGTGACATGGAGGAGTGACACGGATGAGAGACATGGAGAAGTGATATGGAGGAGTGATATGGAGGAGTGACATGGAGGACTGACATGGAGGAGCAACATGGAGGAGTGACATGGAGCAGTGAGATGGTGTAGCGACATGGAGGGGTTACATGGAGGAGCGACGTGGAGCAGCAAGAATGAGTTACATGGAGGACTGACATGGAGGAGTGACAAGGAGGATTGATATGGAGGAGTGACATGGAGGACTGATATGGAGGATTTACATGTAGGGGTGACATGGAGGAGGGACATAGAGGAGTGACATGGAAGATATATAGAAGTGACATGGAGGAGTGACTTGGATGAGAGACTTGGAGGAATGACATGGTGTAGCGACATGGAGGAGTGACATGGAGTAGCGACATGGGGGAATGACATAGTGGGAGTGACATAGAGGAGTAATATTGAAAAGTGACATGGAGGAGGAACATGGAAGAGTTAAACAGAGGAGTGACATGGAGGCTCGACATGGAGGAGTGACAGTGAGGAGTGACATGGAGGCTCGACATGGAGGAGAGACATGGAGTAGTGACATGGAGAAGTTACAGGTTTGATCAGGATGGACGGTTTATAAGGTGGTGTGACATGGTGGAGGGACAGGGATGAGTGAGTTGGTGTAGTGACATGGAGGAGTGACATGGAATAGTGACATGGAGGAGTGACATGGAGGAGTGACATGGAGGGTTGATATGGAGGAGTAACATAGAGGAGTGAAGTGGTGGAGTGAAATGGAGGAGTGACATGGAGGAGTGAGTTGGTGTAGCGACATAAGGAGTGACATGGAGGAGTGACATAGAGGAGTGACGTGGAGAAGTGACATGGAGGAGTGACATGGAGGAGTGAGTTGGTGGAGTGACATGGAGGAGTGACATGGAAGACATATAGAAGTGACATGGAGGAATGACTTGGATGAGTGACATGGAGGTGTGACAAGTAGGATTGAGTTGGTGTAGCGACATGGAGGAGTGACATCGAGTAACGACATGGAGGAGTGACATGAGGAGTGAGTTGGTGTAGCGACATGGTGGAGTGACATGGATGAGTGAAATGGAGGAGTGACATGGAGCTGTGACATGGAGGAGTGACATAGAGGAGTGATGTGGAGGAGTGACATGGAGGAGTGAGTTGGTGGAACGACATGGAGGAGTCACATGGAGTAGCCACATGGAGTAGTGACTTGGAGGAGTGACATAAAGGAGTGACATGGAGGAATGACTTGGATGAGTGACATGGAGGAGTGACAAGGAGGATTGAGTTGGTATAGAGACATGGAGTACTGACATGGAGTAGCGACATGGAGGAGTGACATTGAGTAGCGACATGGAGGAGTGACATGAGGAGGGAGTTGGTGTAGCGACATGGAGGAATGACATGGATGAGTGAAATGGAGGAGCGACATGGAGGAGTGACATGGAAGACATATAGAAGTGAAATTGAGGAGTGACTTGGAGGTGTGACATAAAGGAGTGACATAGAGGAATGATATGGATGAGTGACATGGAGGAGTGACAAGGAGGTTTGAGTTGGTATAGTGACATGGAGGAGTGACATGGAGGAGTGATATGGAGGAGTAACATAGAGGAGTGAAGTGGTGGAGTGAAATGGAGGAGTGACATGGAGGAGTGAGTTGGTGTAGCGACATAAGGAGTGACATGGAGGAGTGACATAGAGGAGTGACGTGGAGAAGTGACATGGAGGAGTGACATGGAGGAGTGAGTTGGTGGAGTGACATGGAGGAGTGACATGGAAGACATATAGAAGTGACATGGAGGAATGACTTGGATGAGTGACATGGAGGTGTGACAAGTAGGATTGAGTTGGTGTAGCGACATGGAGGAGTGACATCGAGTAACAACATGGAGGAGTGACATGAGGAGTGAGTTGGTGTAGCGACATGGTGGAGTGACATGGATGAGTGAAATGGAGGAGTGACATGGAGCTGTGACATGGAGGAGTGACATAGAGGAGTGATGTGGAGGAGTGACATGGAGGAGTGAGTTGGTGGAACGACATGGAGGAGTCACATGGAGTAGCCACATGGAGTAGTGACTTGGAGGAGTGACATAAAGGAGTGACATGGAGGAATGACTTGGATGAGTGACATGGAGGAGTGACAAGGAGGATTGAGTTGGTATAGAGACATGGAGTACTGACATGGAGTAGCGACATGGAGGAGTGACATTGAGTTGCGACATGGAGGAGTGACATGAGGAGGGAGTTGGTGTAGCGACATGGAGGAATGACATGGATGAGTGAAATGGAGGAGCGACATGGAGGAGTGACATGGAAGACATATAGAAGTGAAATTGAGGAGTGACTTGGTGGTGTGACATAAAGGAGTGACATAGAGGAATGATATGGATGAGTGACATGGAGGAGTGACAAGGAGGTTTGAGTTGGTATAGTGACATGGAGGAGTGACATGGAGTAGTGACATGGAGGAGTGACATGAAGGAGTGACAAGGAGGTTTGAGTTGGTATAGTGACATGGAGGAGTGACATGGAGTAGTGACATGGAGGAGTGACATGAGGAGTGACATTGAGGAGTGACGTAAAGGAGTGACATTGTGGAGTGAAATGGAGGAGTGACATGGAAGAGTGAGTTGGTGTAGCGACTTGGAGCAGTGACATGGAATAGCGACATGGAGGAGTGACATGGAGGAGTGACATGCAGGAGTGACTTGGAGGAGTGACATGGAGGAGTGACAAGGAAAATTGAGTTGGTGTAGAGACAAGGAGCAGTTACATGGAGTAGCGACATGGAGGAGTGACATGGAGGTGTGACATGGAGGAGGGACCTGGAGGAGTGACATGGAAGACAAATAGAAGTGACATGGAGGAGTGACTTGGAGGAGTGACATAAAGGAGTGACATGGAGGAATGACATGGAGGAATGACATGGAGGAGTGACATAGAGGAGTGACATGGAGGAGTGAGTTGGTGTAGCGACATGGAGAAGTGACATGATGAGGAACATGGAGGAGTTAAACAGAGGAGTGACAGGTAGGCTCAACATGGAAGAGTGACAGTGAGGAGTGACATGCAGGAATGACATAGAGGAGTGACGTGGAGGAGCAACATAGAGCAGTGACATAGAGGAGTGACAAGGAGGATTGAGTTTGTGTAGCGACATGGAGGAATGAAATGAAATAGCGATATGGAGGAGTGACATGGAGGAGTGACATAGAGGATTGATGTGGAGGAGCGACATGGAGGAGTGACAGGGCGGATCAGCAAGGAGGATTGATATGGTGGAGTGACATGGCGGAAGGACATGGATGAGTGACATGGAGGAGTGACATGGTGGAGCAACATGGAGGAGTGACATGGAGGAGCGACATGGAGGAGTGAAATGGAGGAATGAAATGGAGGAGTGACATGGAGGAGTGAAATACAGGAGTGATATGGAGGAGCGACATGGAGGAGTGACATGGAAGACATATAGAAGTGAAATTGAGGAGTGACTTGGAGGAGCAAAATAAAGGAGTGACATGGAGGAGTGACGTGGTGGAGGGAAATGGAGAAGTGACATGGAGGACTGAGTTGGTGTAGAGACATAAGGAGTGACATGGAATAGCGACATGGAGGAGTGACATTGAGGAGTGACATGGAGGAGTGACATGGAAGAGATATAGAAGTGACATGGAGGAGTGACATGGAGGAGTGAGTTGGTGGAGCGACATGGAGAGTGACATGGAAGACATATAGAAGTGACATGGATGAGTGTCTTGGAGGAGTGACATAAAGGAGTGACATGGAGGAATGACTTGGATGAGTGACATGGAGGAGTGACAAGGAGGATTGAGTTGGTGTAGCGACATGGAGGAGTGACATGGAGTAGCTACACGGAGGAGTGACATGGAGTAGCTACACGGAGGAGTGACATGGAAGACATATAGAAGTGACATGGAGGAATGACTTGGATGAGTGACATGGAGGTGTGACAAGTAGGATTGAGTTGGTGTAGCGACATGGAGGAGTGACATCGAGTAACGACATGGAGGAGTGACATGAGGAGTGAGTTGGTGTAGCGACATGGAGGAGTGACATGGATGAGTGAAATGGAGGAGTGACATGGAGCTGTGACATGGAGGAGTGACATAGAGGAGTGATGTGGAGGAGTGACATGGAGGAGTGAGTTGGTGGAACGACATGGAGGAGTCACATGGAGTAGCCACATGGAGTAGTGACTTGGAGGAGTGACATAAAGGAGTGACATGGAGGAATGACATGGATGAGTGACATGGAGGAGTGACAAGGAAAATTGAGTTGGTGTAGCGACATGGAGCAGTGACATGGAGTAGCGACATGGAGGAGTGACATGGAGGTGTGACATGGAGGAGGGACCTGGAGGAGTGACATGGAAGACAAATCGAAGTGACATGGAGGAGTGACTTGGAGGAGTGACATAAAGGAGTGACATGGAGGAATGACATGGAGGAGTGACATGGATGAGTGAGTTGGTGTAGCGACATGGAGAAGTGACATGATGAGGAACATGGAGGAGTTAAACAGAGGAGTGACAGGTAGGCCCGACATGGAGGAGTGACAGTGAGGAGTGACATGCAGGAATGACATAGAGGAGTGACGTGGAGGAGCAACATAGAGCAGTGACATAGAGGAGTGACAAGGAGGATTGAGTTTGTGTAGCAACATGGAGGAATGAAATGGAATGGCGATATGGAGGAGTGACATGGAGGAGTGACATAGAGGATTGATGTGGAGGAGCGACATGGAGGAGTGACAGGGCGGATCAGCAAGGAGGATTGATATGGTGGAGTGACATGGCGGAAGGACATGGATGAGTGACATGGAGGAGTGACATGGTGGAGCAACATGGAGGAGTGACATGGAGGAGCGACATGGAGGAGTGAAATGGAGGAGTGAAATGGAGGAGTGACATGGAGGAGTGAAATACAGGAGTGATATGGAGGAGCGACATGGAGGAGTGACATGGAAGACATATAGAAGTGAAATTGAGGAGTGACTTGGAGGAGCAAAATAAAGGAGTGACATGGAGGAGTGACGTGGTGGAGGGAAATGGAGAAGTGACATGGAGGACTGAGTTGGTGTAGAGACATAAGGAGTGACATGGAATAGCGACATGGAGGAGTGACATTGAGGAGTGACATGGAGGAGTGACATGGAAGAGATATAGAAGTGACATGGAGGAGTGACATGGAGGAGTGAGTTGGTGGAGCGACATGGAGAGTGACATGGAAGACATATAGAAGTGACATGGATGAGTGTCTTGGAGGAGTGACATAAAGGAGTGACATGGAGGAATGACTTGGATGAGTGACATGGAGGAGTGACAAGGAGGATTGAGTTGGTGTAGCGACATGGAGGAGTGACATGGAGTAGCTACACGGAGGAGTGACATGGAGTAGCTACACGGAGGAGTGACATGGAAGACATATAGAAGTGACATGGAGGAATGACTTGGATGAGTGACATGGAGGTGTGACAAGTAGGATTGAGTTGGTGTAGCGACATGGAGGAGTGACATCGAGTAACGACATGGAGGAGTGACATGAGGAGTGAGTTGGTGTAGCGACATGGAGGAGTGACATGGATGAGTGAAATGGAGGAGTGACATGGAGCTGTGACATGGAGGAGTGACATAGAGGAGTGATGTGGAGGAGTGACATGGAGGAGTGAGTTGGTGTAGCGACATGGAGGAGTGACATGGATGAGTGAAATGGAGGAGTGACATGGAGCTGTGACATGGAGGAGTGACATAGAGGAGTGATATGGAGGAGCGACATGGAGGAGTGACATGGAAGACATATAGAAGTGAAATTGAGGAGTGACTTGGAGGAGCAAAATAAAGGAGTGACATGGAGGAGTGACGTGATGGAGTGAAATGGAGAAGTGACATGGAGGAGTGACTTGGAGGAGTGACATAAAGGAGTGACATGGAGCAATGACATGGATGAGTGACATGGAGGAGTGACAAGGAGGATTGAGTTGGTGTAGCGACATGGATGAGTGACATGGAGTAGCTACACGGTGGAGTGACATGGAGTAGCTACACGGAGGAGTGACATGGAAGACATATAGAAGTGACATGGAGGAGTGACTTGGAGGAGTGACATAAAGGAGTGACATGGAGGAATGACATGGAGGAGCGACATGGAGGAGTGACATGGAAGACATAGAAGTGAAATTGAGGAGTGACTTGGAGGAGCAAAATAAAGGAGTGACATGGAGGAGTGACATGGTGGAGTGAAATGGAGAAGTGACATGGAGGAGTGAGTTGGTGTAGAGACATAAGGAGTGACATTGAATAGCGACATGGAGGAGTGACATTGAGGAGTGACATGGAGGAGTGACATGGAAGAGATATAGAAGTGACTTGGAGGAGTGACATGGAGGAGTGAGTTGGTGGAGCGACATGGAAGAGTGACATGGAAGACATATAGAAGTGACATGGATGAGTGTCTTGGAGGAGTGACATAAAGGAGTGACATGGAGGAATGACTTGGATGAGTGACATGGAGGAGTGACAAGGATGATTGAGTTGGTGTAGCGACACGGAGGAGTGACATGGAGTAGCGACATGGAGGAGTGACATGAGGAGTGAGTTGGTGTAGCGACATGGAGGAGTGACATGGAATAGCAACAAGGAGGAGTGACATGGAGTGACATGGAGGAGTGACATAGAGGATTGATGTGGAGGAGAGACATGGAGTAGTGACATGGATAAGTGACAAGTTTGATCAGGAACGAGGGTTGATATGGTGGAGTGACATGGCAGAGGGACAGGGATGAGTGAGTTGGTGTAGTGACATAGAGGAGTGACATGGAGGAGTGACATGGAGGAGTGACGTGGTGGAGTGAAATAAAGGAGTGACATGGAGGAGTGAGTTGATGTAGCGTCATAAGGAGTCACATGGAATAGCGACATGGAGGAGTGACATGAGGAGTGACGTAGAGGAGTGACGAGGTGGAGTGAAATGGAGGAGTGACATGGAAGAGTGAGTTGGTGTAGCGACAAGGAGTGACATGGAGGAGTGACATGGAGGAGTGTCATAGAGAATTGATATGGAGGAGATACATGGAGTAGTGACATGGAGAAGTGACAAGTTTGATCAGGAAGGAGGGTTGATATGTTGGAGTGACATGGCGGAGGTACAGGGATGAGTAGTTTGGTGTAGTGACATGGAGGAGTGACATGGAATAGCGACATGGAGGAGTGACATGGAGGAGTGACGTTGAGAAGTGACAGGGCGGATCAGCAAGGAGGATTGATATGGTGGAGTGACATGGCGGATGGACATGGATGAGAAACATGGAGGAGTGACAAGGAGGAGCGACATGGAGGAGCGACATGGAGGAGTGACATGGAGGAGGGACATGGAGGAGTAACATGGAAGACATATAGAAGTGACATGGAGGAGTGACTTGGAGGTGTGACATAAAGGATTGACATGGAGGAATGACAAGGATGAGTGACATGGAGGAGTGACAAGGAGGAGTGACAAGGAGGATTGAGTTGGTGTAGCAACATGGAGGAGTGACATGGAGTAGCGATATGGAGGAGTGACTTGGAGGAGTGACATAAAGGAGTGACATGGAGGAGTGACATGGAGGAGTGACATGGAGGTGTGACAAGGAGGATTGAGTTGGTGTAGCAACATGGAGGAGTGACAAGGAGGTGTGACATGGAGACGTGATGTGGAGGAGAGACATCGAGTAGTGACATGGAGAAGTGACAAGTTTGATCTGGAAGGAGTGACATGGCAGAGGGACAGGGATGAGTGAGTTGGTGTAGTGCCATGGAGGAGTGACATGGAGGAGTGAGTTGGTGGAGCGACATGGAAGAGTCACATGTAGTAGCGACAAGGAGGAGTGACTTGGAGGAGTGACATAAAGGAGTGACATGGAGGAGTGACATGGAGGAGTGACAGGGAGGAGTGACATGGACGATTGAGTTGGTGTAGCAACATGGAGGAGTGACATGGAAGACAAATAGAAGTGACATGGAGGAGTGACTTGGAGGAGTGACATAAAGGAGTGACATGGAGGAATGACATGGAGGAATGACATGGAGGAGTGACATAGAGGAGTGACATGGAGGAGTGAGTTGGTGTAGCGACATGGAGAAGTGACATGATGAGGAACATGGAGGAGTTAAACAGAGGAGTGACAGGTAGGCTCAACATGGAAGAGTGACAGTGAGGAGTGACATGCAGGAATGACATAGAGGAGTGACGTGGAGGAGCAACATAGAGCAGTGACATAGAGGAGTGACAAGGAGGATTGAGTTTGTGTAGCGACATGGAGGAATGAAATGAAATAGCGATATGGAGGAGTGACATGGAGGAGTGACATAGAGGATTGATGTGGAGGAGCGACATGGAGGAGTGACAGGGCGGATCAGCAAGGAGGATTGATATGGTGGAGTGACATGGCGGAAGGACATGGATGAGTGACATGGAGGAGTGACATGGTGGAGCAACATGGAGGAGTGACATGGAGGAGCGACATGGAGGAGTGAAATGGAGGAATGAAATGGAGGAGTGACATGGAGGAGTGAAATACAGGAGTGATATGGAGGAGCGACATGGAGGAGTGACATGGAAGACATATAGAAGTGAAATTGAGGAGTGACTTGGAGGAGCAAAATAAAGGAGTGACATGGAGGAGTGACGTGGTGGAGGGAAATGGAGAAGTGACATGGAGGACTGAGTTGGTGTAGAGACATAAGGAGTGACATGGAATAGCGACATGGAGGAGTGACATTGAGGAGTGACATGGAGGAGTGACATGGAAGAGATATAGAAGTGACATGGAGGAGTGACATGGAGGAGTGAGTTGGTGGAGCGACATGGAGAGTGACATGGAAGACATATAGAAGTGACATGGATGAGTGTCTTGGAGGAGTGACATAAAGGAGTGACATGGAGGAATGACTTGGATGAGTGACATGGAGGAGTGACAAGGAGGATTGAGTTGGTGTAGCGACATGGAGGAGTGACATGGAGTAGCTACACGGAGGAGTGACATGGAGTAGCTACACGGAGGAGTGACATGGAAGACATATAGAAGTGACATGGAGGAATGACTTGGATGAGTGACATGGAGGTGTGACAAGTAGGATTGAGTTGGTGTAGCGACATGGAGGAGTGACATCGAGTAACGACATGGAGGAGTGACATGAGGAGTGAGTTGGTGTAGCGACATGGAGGAGTGACATGGATGAGTGAAATGGAGGAGTGACATGGAGCTGTGACATGGAGGAGTGACATAGAGGAGTGATGTGGAGGAGTGACATGGAGGAGTGAGTTGGTGGAACGACATGGAGGAGTCACATGGAGTAGCCACATGGAGTAGTGACTTGGAGGAGTGACATAAAGGAGTGACATGGAGGAATGACATGGATGAGTGACATGGAGGAGTGACAAGGAAAATTGAGTTGGTGTAGCGACATGGAGCAGTGACATGGAGTAGCGACATGGAGGAGTGACATGGAGGTGTGACATGGAGGAGGGACCTGGAGGAGTGACATGGAAGACAAATCGAAGTGACATGGAGGAGTGACTTGGAGGAGTGACATAAAGGAGTGACATGGAGGAATGACATGGAGGAGTGACATGGATGAGTGAGTTGGTGTAGCGACATGGAGAAGTGACATGATGAGGAACATGGAGGAGTTAAACAGAGGAGTGACAGGTAGGCCCGACATGGAGGAGTGACAGTGAGGAGTGACATGCAGGAATGACATAGAGGAGTGACGTGGAGGAGCAACATAGAGCAGTGACATAGAGGAGTGACAAGGAGGATTGAGTTTGTGTAGCAACATGGAGGAATGAAATGGAATGGCGATATGGAGGAGTGACATGGAGGAGTGACATAGAGGATTGATGTGGAGGAGCGACATGGAGGAGTGACAGGGCGGATCAGCAAGGAGGATTGATATGGTGGAGTGACATGGCGGAAGGACATGGATGAGTGACATGGAGGAGTGACATGGTGGAGCAACATGGAGGAGTGACATGGAGGAGCGACATGGAGGAGTGAAATGGAGGAGTGAAATGGAGGAGTGACATGGAGGAGTGAAATACAGGAGTGATATGGAGGAGCGACATGGAGGAGTGACATGGAAGACATATAGAAGTGAAATTGAGGAGTGACTTGGAGGAGCAAAATAAAGGAGTGACATGGAGGAGTGACGTGGTGGAGGGAAATGGAGAAGTGACATGGAGGACTGAGTTGGTGTAGAGACATAAGGAGTGACATGGAATAGCGACATGGAGGAGTGACATTGAGGAGTGACATGGAGGAGTGACATGGAAGAGATATAGAAGTGACATGGAGGAGTGACATGGAGGAGTGAGTTGGTGGAGCGACATGGAGAGTGACATGGAAGACATATAGAAGTGACATGGATGAGTGTCTTGGAGGAGTGACATAAAGGAGTGACATGGAGGAATGACTTGGATGAGTGACATGGAGGAGTGACAAGGAGGATTGAGTTGGTGTAGCGACATGGAGGAGTGACATGGAGTAGCTACACGGAGGAGTGACATGGAGTAGCTACACGGAGGAGTGACATGGAAGACATATAGAAGTGACATGGAGGAATGATTTGGATGAGTGACATGGAGGTGTGACAAGTAGGATTGAGTTGGTGTAGCGACATGGAGGAGTGACATCGAGTAACGACATGGAGGAGTGACATGAGGAGTGAGTTGGTGTAGCGACATGGAGGAGTGACATGGATGAGTGAAATGGAGGAGTGACATGGAGCTGTGACATGGAGGAGTGACATAGAGGAGTGATGTGGAGGAGTGACATGGAGGAGTGAGTTGGTGTAGCGACATGGAGGAGTGACATAGATGAGTGAAATGGAGGAGTGACATGGAGCTGTGACATGGAGGAGTGACATAGAGGAGTGATATGGAGGAGCGACATGGAGGAGTGACATGGAAGACATATAGAAGTGAAATTGAGGAGTGACTTGGAGGAGCAAAATAAAGGAGTGACATGGAGGAGTGACGTGATGGAGTGAAATGGAGAAGTGACATGGAGGAGTGACTTGGAGGAGTGACATAAAGGAGTGACATGGAGCAATGACATGAATGAGTGACATGGAGGAGTGACAAGGAGGATTGAGTTGGTGTAGCGACATGGATGAGTGACATGGAGTAGCTACACGGTGGAGTGACATGGAGTAGCTACACGGAGGAGTGACATGGAAGACATATAGAAGTGACATGGAGGAGTGACTTGGAGGAGTGACATAAAGGAGTGACATGGAGGAATGACATGGAGGAGCGACATGGAGGAGTGACATGGAAGACATATAGAAGTGAAATTGAGGAGTGACTTGGAGGAGCAAAATAAAGGAGTGACATGGAGGAGTGACATGGTGGAGTGAAATGGAGAAGTGACATGGAGGAGTGAGTTGGTGTAGAGACATAAGGAGTGACATTGAATAGCGACATGGAGGAGTGACATTGAGGAGTGACATGGAGGAGTGACATGGAAGAGATATAGAAGTGACTTGGAGGAGTGACATGGAGGAGTGAGTTGGTGGAGCGACATGGAAGAGTGACATGGAAGACATATAGAAGTGACATGGATGAGTGTCTTGGAGGAGTGACATAAAGGAGTGACATGGAGGAATGACTTGGATGAGTGACATGGAGGAGTGACAAGGATGATTGAGTTGGTGTAGCGACACGGAGGAGTGACATGGAGTAGCGACATGGAGGAGTGACATGAGGAGTGAGTTGGTGTAGCGACATGGAGGAGTGACATGGAATAGCAACAAGGAGGAGTGACATGGAGTGACATGGAGGAGTGACATAGAGGATTGATGTGGAGGAGAGACATGGAGTAGTGACATGGATAAGTGACAAGTTTGATCAGGAACGAGGGTTGATATGGTGGAGTGACATGGCAGAGGGACAGGGATGAGTGAGTTGGTGTAGTGACATAGAGGAGTGACATGGAGGAGTGACATGGAGGAGTGACGTGGTGGAGTGAAATAAAGGAGTGACATGGAGGAGTGAGTTGATGTAGCGTCATAAGGAGTCACATGGAATAGCGACATGGAGGAGTGACATGAGGAGTGACGTAGAGGAGTGACGAGGTGGAGTGAAATGGAGGAGTGACATGGAAGAGTGAGTTGGTGTAGCGACAAGGAGTGACATGGAGGAGTGACATGGAGGAGTGTCATAGAGAATTGATATGGAGGAGATACATGGAGTAGTGACATGGAGAAGTGACAAGTTTGATCAGGAAGGAGGGTTGATATGGTGGAGTGACATGGCGGAGGTACAGGGATGAGTAGTTTGGTGTAGTGACATGGAGGAGTGACATGGAATAGCGACATGGAGGAGTGACATGGAGGAGTGACGTTGAGAAGTGACAGGGCGGATCAGCAAGGAGGATTGATATGGTGGAGTGACATGGCGGATGGACATGGATGAGAAACATGGAGGAGTGACAAGGAGGAGCGACATGGAGGAGCGACATGGAGGAGTGACATGGAGGAGGGACATGGAGGAGTAACATGGAAGACATATAGAAGTGACATGGAGGAGTGACTTGGAGGTGTGACATAAAGGATTGACATGGAGGAATGACAAGGATGAGTGACATGGAGGAGTGACAAGGAGGAGTGACAAGGAGGATTGAGTTGGTGTAGCAACATGGAGGAGTGACATGGAGTAGCGATATGGAGGAGTGACTTGGAGGAGTGACATAAAGGAGTGACATGGAGGAGTGACATGGAGGAGTGACATGGAGGTGTGACAAGGAGGATTGAGTTGGTGTAGCAACATGGAGGAGTGACAAGGAGGTGTGACATGGAGACGTGATGTGGAGGAGAGACATCGAGTAGTGACATGGAGAAGTGACAAGTTTGATCTGGAAGGAGTGACATGGCAGAGGGACAGGGATGAGTGAGTTGGTGTAGTGCCATGGAGGAGTGACATGGAGGAGTGAGTTGGTGGAGCGACATGGAAGAGTCACATGTAGTAGCGACAAGGAGGAGTGACTTGGAGGAGTGACATAAAGGAGTGACATGGAGGAGTGACATGGAGGAGTGACAGGGAGGAGTGACATGGACGATTGAGTTGGTGTAGCAACATGGAGGAGTGACATGGAGTAGCGATATGGAGGAGTGACATGGAGCAGCTACATGGAGGAGTGATAAGGATGTGTGACATGGAGGAGTGACGTGGAGGAGTGACATGGAGGAGTGAGTTGGTGGAGCGACATGGAGGAGTGACATGGAGTAGCTACATGGAGGAGTGACAAGGAGGTGTGACATGGAGGAGTGACGTGGAGGAGTTACGTGGAGGAGTGACATGGAGGAGTGACATGAGGAGTGACGTAGAAGAGTGACATGGAGTAATGACATGGATGAGTGACATGGAGGAGTGACAAGGAGGTTTGAGTTGGTGTAGCGACATGGAGGAGTGACATGGAGTAGCGACATGGAGGAGTGACATCAAGGAGTGAGTTGGCGTAGCGACATGGAGGAGTGACATGGAGGAGTGACATGAAGGGTTGATATGGAGGAGTGACATGGAGGAGTGACATAGAGGAGTGACGTGGAGGAGTGACATGGAAAACATGTAGAAGTGACACAGAGTAGTGATATGGAGGAGTGACAATGTGGAGCTACACGGATGAGAGACATGACATTGAAGACTTGGAGAAGTAACATGGAGGAGCGACATGGAAGAGTGACATGGAGGAGTGACATGGAGTAGCGACATGGAGGAGTGACATGGAGGAGTGAGATGGTGTAGCGACATAGAGGAGTGACATGGTGGAGGGACAAGGAGGTTTGAGTTGGTATAGCAACATGGAGGAGTGACATGGAGTAGCGACATCGAGGAGTGACATGAGGAATGACGTAGAGGAGTGACGTGGTGGAGTGAAATGGAGGAGTGACATGGAAGAGTGAGTTGGTGTAGCGACTTGGAGGAGTGACATGGAATAGCGACATGGAGGAATGAGTTGGTGTAGGGACATGGAGGAGTGACATGGTGGAGTGACATGGAGGAGTGACTTGGATGAGTGACATAAAGGAGTGACATGGAGTAATGACATGGATGAGTGACATGGAGGAGTGACAAGGAGGTTTGAGTTGGTGTAGCGACATGGAGGAGTGACATGGAGTAGCGACATGGAGGAGTGACATCAAGGAGTGAGTTGGCGTAGCGACATGGAGGAGTGATATGGAGGAGTGACATGAAGGATTGATATGGAGGAGTGACATGGAGGAGTGACATGGAAAACATGTAGAAGTGACACAGAGGAGTGATATGGAGGAGTGACAATGTGGAGCTACACGGATGAGAGACATGACATTGAAGACTTGGAGAAGTAACATGGAGGAGTGACATGGAAGAGTGACATGGAGGAGTGACATGGAGTAGCGACATGGAGGAGTGACATGGAGGACTGAGATGGTGTAGCGACATAGAGGAGTGACATGGTGGAGGGACAAGGAGGTTTGAGTTGGTATAGCAACATGGAGGAGTGACATGGAGTAGCGACATCGAGGAGTGACATGAGGAATGACGTAGAGGAGTGACGTGGTGGAGTGAAATGGAGGAGTGACATGGAAGAGTGAGTTTGTGTAGCGACATGGAGAAGTGAAATGGAATAGCGACATGGAGGAGTGACATGGAGGAGTGACATGGAGGTTTGAGTTGGTGTAGCGACATGGAAGAGTGACATGGAGTAGCGACATGGAGGAGTGACATGAGGAGTGACGTAGAGGAGTGACATGGTGGGGTGAAATGGAGGAGTGACATGGAAGAGTGAGTTGGTTTAGCAACATGGAGGAGTGACATGGAATAGTGACATGGAGGAGTGACATGGAGGAATGAGTTGGTGTAGGGACATGTAGGAGTGACATGGAATTGCGACATGGATGAGTGACATGGAGGAGTGACATAGAGGAGTGACATGGAGGAGAGACATGGAGGAGTGACATTCAAGAGCAACATGGAGGAGTTACACGGAGGAGTGACATGGAGGTTCTACATGGAGGAGTGACATTGAGGAAATACATGGACGAGCGAAATGGCAGATCGACATGGGGGAATGACATGGAGGAGTGATATTGAAGTGTGACATGGAGGCACTCCATGGAGGAATGACATGGATGAGTGACAAGGAGGTGTGACATGGAGGAGTGAGATAGAGGAGTGACGTGGAGGAGTGACATGGAGGAGTGACATGGAGGAGTGAGTTGGTAGAGCGACATGGAGGAGTCACATGGAGTTGCGACATGGTGGAGTTACTTGGAGGAGTGACATGGAGGAGTGACATGGAGGAGTGACATGGAGGAGTGAGTTGGTAGAGCGACATGGAGGAGTCACATGGAGTTGCGACATGGTGGAGTGACTTGGAGGAGTGAAATGGAGGAGTGACATATAGGAGCAACATGGATGAGAGACATGTAAAAGCAAGGAGGAGTGATATGAAGGAGTGACATGAAGGATTGACATAGAGGAGCAACATGGAGGAGCGACTTGGAGGAGTGACATGGAGGAGTGACATGGAGGAGCGACATGGAGGAGTTAAATGGCAGACATATAGAAGTGACGTGGAGTAGTGACATGGAATAGCGACATGGAGGAGTGACATGGAAGACATAAAGGAGTGACATGGAGGAATGACATGGATGAGTGACATGGAGGATTGACATGAAGGAGTGAGTTGGTGTAGCGACATGGAGAAGTGACATGGAATTGCGACATGGAAGAGTGACATGGAGGAGTGACATGGAGGAGTGACAAGGAGATGTGACAAGGAGGAGTGAGTTGGTGAAGCGACATGGAAGAGTCACATGGAGTAGCGACATGGAGGAGTGACATGGAGGAGTGACATGCAAGAGCAACATGGAGGAGTTACACGGAGGAGTGACATGGAGGTTCTACATGGAGGAGTGACATTGAGGAGTTACATGGACGAGCGACATGGAAGATTGACATGGGGGAATTACATAGAGGAGTGATATTGAAGAGTGACATGGAGGAGTGACATAAAGGAGTGACATGGAGGAATGATATGGATGAGTGACATGGAGGAGTGAAAAAGATGATTGAGTTGGTGTAGTGACATGGAGGAGTAACATGGAGTAGCGACAAGGAGGAGTGACATGGAGCAGCGACATGGGGGAGTTACTTGGAGTAGCGACATGGGGGAATGACAGAGGAGTGACATAGAGGAGTGATATTGAAAAGTGACATGGACGAATGACAGAGGAGTGATGTGGAGGAGTGACATGTAAAACATGTAGAAGTGAAACGTAGGAGTGATATGGAGGAGTGACGATGTGGGGCTACACGGATGAGAGACATGACATTGAAGACTTGGAGAAGTGACATGTAGGAGCGACATGGAAGAGTGACATGGAGTAGTGACATGGAGTAGCGACATGGAGGAGTGACATGGAGGAGTGAGTTGGTGTAGCGACATGGAGGAGTGACATGGAGTAGCGACATGGAGGAGTGACATGAGGAGTGACGTGGTGGAGTGAAATGGAGGAGTGACATGGAAGAGTGAGGTGGTGTAGCGACATGGAGGAGTGACATGGAGGAGTGACATAGATGATTGATGTGGAGGAGAGACATGGAGGAGTAATATGGAGAAGTGACATAGAGGGTTGATGTGGAGGAGAGACATGGAGGAGTGACAGGGCGGAGGGACATGGATGAGTGACATGAAGGAGTGACATGGAGGAGCAACATGGAGGAGTGACATGGAGGAGCGACATGGAGGAGTGACATGGAAGACATATAGAAATGACATGGAGGAGTGACATGGAGGATCGACATGGAGGAGTGACATGCAAGAGAAACATGGAGGAGTTACACGGATGAATGACATGGAGGTTCTACATGGAGGAGTGACATAGAGGAGTTAGTTGGTCTAGCGACATGGAGGATTGACATGGAGTAGCGACATGGTGGAATGACATAGAGGAGTGACAAAGAGGATTGAGTTGGTATAGAGACATGGAGGACTGACATGGAGTAGCGACATGGAGGAGTGACATGGAGGAGTGACATGGAGGAGTGACAAGGAGGATTGAGTTGGTGTAGCAACATGGAGGAGTGACATGGAGTAGCGACATGGAGGAGTGACATGGTGCAGCTACATGGAGGAGTGACAAGGAGGTGTGACATGGAGGAGTGACGTGGAGGAGTGAGTTGGTGGAGCGACATGGAAGAGTCACATGGAGTAGCGACATGGAGGAGTGACTTGGAGGAGTGACAATGTGGAGCTACACAGATGAGAGACATGACATTGAAGACTTGGAGAAGTGACATGGAGGAGAGACATGGAGGAGTGACATGGAGGAGTGACATGGAGTAGCGACATGGAGAAGTGACATGGAGGAGTGAGTTGGTGTAACAACATGGAGAAGTGACATGGAAGACATAGAGAAGTGACATGGAGGAGTGACATGGAGAAGTGACAGGGCAGATCAGCAAGGAGCATTGATATGGTTGAGTGACATGGAGGAGGGACATGGAGGAGTGACATGGAAGACATATAGAAGTGACATGGAGGAGTGACTTGGAGGAGTGACATAAAGGAGTGACATGGAGGAATGACATGGATGAGTGACATGGAGGAGTGACAAGGAAGATTGAGTTGGTGTAGTGACATGGAGGAGTGACATGGAGTAGCGACATGGAGGAGTGACATGGAGGGTTGATATGGAGGAGGGACGTGGTGGAGCGACAAGGAGGAGTGACATGGAGGGTTGATATGGAGGAGCAACATGGAGGAGTGACGTGGTGGAGTGAAATGGAGGAGTGACATGGAGGAGTGAGTTTATATAGCGACATAAGGAGTGACATGGAATAGCGACATGGAGGAGTGAAATGGAGGAGTGACATAGAGGAGTGACAAGGAGTATTGAGATGGTGTAGCGACATGGAGGAGTGACATGGAGTAGCTACATGGAGGTGTGACATAGAGGAGTGACAGGGAGGAGTGACATAGAGGATTGATGTGGAGGAGAGACATGGAGTAGTGACATGGAGAAGTGACAAGTTTGATCAGGAAGGAGGGTTGATATGGTGGAGTGACATGGCGGAGGGACATGGAAGAGTGACATGGAGGAGTGACATGGAGGGTTGATATGGAGGAGGGACGTGGTGGAGTGAAATGGAGGAGTGACATGGAGGAGTGACATGGAGGAATGACATGGATGAGTGACATGGAGGAGTGACAAGGAAGATTGAGTTGGTGTAGTGACATGGAGGAGTGACATGGAGGAGTGACGTGGTGGAGTGAAATGGAGGAGTGACATAGAGGAGTGACGTGGAGCAGTGACATGGAGGAGTGCCAAGGAGTATTGAGATGGTGTAGCGACATGGAGGAGTGACATGGAGTAGCTACATGGAGGAGTGACATGAGGATTGAGTTGGTCAGGAAGGAGGGTTGATATGGTGGAGTGACATGGCGGAGGGACAGGGATAAGTGAGTTAGTGTAATGACATGGAGTAGCTACATGGAGGAGTGACAAGCAAGTGTGACATGGAGGAGTGACGTGGACGAGTGACATGGATGAATGAGTTGGTAGAGCGACATGGAGGAGTGACATGGAATAGCTACATGGAGGAGTGACAAGGAGGAGTGACATGGAGGAGTGAGTTTGTGGAGCGACATAGAGGAGTGACATGGAAGACATATAGAAGTGACATGGAGGAGTGACTTGGAGGAGTGACATAAAGGAGTGACATGGAGGAATGACTTGGATGAGTGACATGGAGGAGTGACAAGGAGTATTGAGTTGGTGTAGCGACATGGAGGAGTGACATGGAGTAGCGACATGGAGGAGTGACATGAGGAGTGAGTTGGTGTAGCAACATGGAGGAGTGACATGGAATAGCGACAAGGAGGAGTGACGTGGAGGAGTGACGTGGTGGAGTGAAATGGAGGAGTGAAATGGAGTAGCGACATGAGGAGTGAGTTGGTGTAACGACATGGAGGAGTGAAGGAGGGTTGATATGGTGGAGTGACATGGAGGAGTGACGTGGTGGAGTGAAATGGAGGAGTGAAATGGAGTAGCGACAGGGAGGAGTGACATGAGGAGTGAGTTGGTGTAGCGACATGAAGGAGTGACATGGAGGAGTGACATGGCGGAGGGAAAGGGATTAGTGATTTGGTGTAGTGACATGGAGGAGTGACATGGAGGAGTGACATGGAGGGTTGATATGGAGGAGTGACATGGAGGAGTGACGTGGTGGAGTGAAATGGAGGAGTGAAATGGAGTAGCGACATGGAGGAGTGACATGAGGAGTGAGTTGGTGTAACGACATGGACGAGTGACATAGAGGAGTGACATGGCGGAGGGACAGGTATGAGTGAGTTGGTGTAGTGACAAGGAGGAGTGACATGGAGGAATGACATGGAGGAGTGACATGGAGGAGTGACATGGAGGGTTGATATGGAGGAGTGATATGGAGGAGTGACGTGGTGGAGTGAAATGGAGGAGTGAAATGGAGGAGTGAGTTGGTGTTGCGACATAAGGAGTGACATGGAATAGCGACAAGGAGGAGTGACATGGAGGAGTGACAAGGAGGTTTGAGTTGGTGTAGCGACATGGAGGAGTGACATGGAGTAGGGACATGGAGGAGTGACATGAGGAGTTACATAGAGGAGTGACATGGAGTAGGGACATGGAGGAGTGACATGAGGAGTGACATAGAGGAGTGACATGGAGGGTTGATATGGAGGAGTGACATGGAGGAGTAACATGGAGGAGTTACATGGAAGACATATAGAAGTGACATGGAGGAGTGACATGGAGGAGTGACATGAAGGAGTGACATGGAGGAGTGAGTTGTTGTAGCGACATGGAGGAGTGACATGGAGTAGCAACATGGAGGAGTGACATGAGGAGTGAGTTGGTGTAGCGACATGGAGGAGTGAAATGGAGGAGTGACATGAAGGAGTGATATGGAGGAATGAGTTTGTGTAGCGACATAGAGGAATTACATGGTTGATGACATGGAGGAACGACATGGAGAAGTGACATGAAGGAGTGAGTTGGTGTAGCGACATGGAGGATTGAAATGGAGTAGTGACATGGAGGAGTGACAAGGAGTATTGAGTTGGTCTAGCGAAATGGAGGATTGACATGGAGTAGCAACATGGAGGAGTGACATGAGGAGTGAGTTGGTGTAGCGACATGGAGGAGTGAAATCGAGGAGTGACATGGAGGAGTGACATGGTGTAGCAACATGGAGGAGTTACATGAGGAGTGACGTAGAGGAGTGAGTTGGTGTAGCGACATGGAGGAGTGACATGGAATAGCGACATGGAAGAGTGACATGGAGGAGTGACATGGAGGAGTGACTTGGAGGAGTGACATAAAGGAGTGAGTTGGTGTAGCGACATGGAGGAGTGACATGGAATAGCAACATGGAAGAGTGACATGGAGGAGTGACAGGTTTGATCAGGAAGGAGGGTTGATATGGTGGAGTTACATGTCGGAGGGACAAGGATGAGTGAGTTGGTGTAGTGACATGGAGGAGTGACATGGAGGAGTGACATGGAGGGTTGATATGGAGGAGTGACTTGGAGGAGTGAAATAAAGGAGTGACATGGAGGAATGACATGGATGAGTGACATGGAGGAGTGGAGAGGATGATTGAGTTGGTGTTGCGACATGGAGGAGTGACATGGAGTAGCGACATGGAAGAGTGAGATGGGGAGTGAGTTGGTGTAGCGACATGGAGGAGTGACATGGAGGTGTGACATGGAGGTGTGACATGGAGGAGTGACATAGAGGAGTGACGTGGAAAAGTGAAATGGAGGATTGACATGGAGGAGTGAGTTGGTGGAGCGACATGGAGGAATCACATGGAGTAGCGACATGGAGGAGTGACTTGGAGGAGTGATATAAAGGAGTGACATGGAGGAGTGACATGGAGGATTGACATGGAGGAGCGATATGGAGGAGTGAAATGGAGGAATGAAATGGATTGACATTTAGGAGCAACATAGATGAGAGACATGTAACAGCAAGGAGGAGTTATATGGAGGAGTGACGTGGAGGAGTGACAAAGAGGAGCGACACGGATGAGAGACGTGGAGAAGTGACATGGAAGACTTTGAGAAGTCATATGGAGGAGTGATATGGAGGAGTGACATGGAGGAGTGACATAGAGGAGCAAAATGGAGGATCGACTTGGGGGAGTAACATGGAGGAGTGACATGGAGGAGTAACATGGGGGAGTTACATGGACGACATATAGAAGTGACATGGAGGAGTGATATGGAGTAATGACATGGAGGAGTGACATGGAGGAGTGACATGGAGGAGTGACATGAAGGAGTGACATGGAGGAGTGAGTTGGTGTAGCGACATGGAGGAGTGACATGGAGTAGCAACATGGAGGAGTGACATGAGGAGTGAGTTGGTGTAGCGACATGGAGGAGTGAAATGGAAGAGTGACATGGAGTAGTGACAATGAGAATTGACATGGAGGAGTGACATAGAGGAGTGACATGGAGGAGCAACATGGAGGAGTGACATGGAGGAGCGACATGGAAGAGTGACATGGAAGACATATAGAAGTGACATGGAGGAGTGACATGGAGAAGTGACATGGAGGAATGACATGGAGGAGTAACATGGAGGAGTAATATAGAGAAGTGGCGTGGTGGAGTGAAATAGAGGAGTGACATGGAGGAGTGAGTTGGTGTAGGGACATGGAGGAGTGACATGGAGTAGCGACATGGAGGAGTGACATGAGCAGTGAGTTGGTGTTGCGACATGGAGGAGTGACAAGGAGGTGTGACATGTAGGAGTGACGTGGAGGAGTGACATGGAGGAGTGAGTTGGTGGAGCGACATGGAAGAGTCACATGGAGTAGCGACATCAAGGAGTGACTTGGAGGAGTGACATAAAGGAGTGACATGGAGGAATGACATGGAGGTGTGACATTGAGGAGTGACAAGGAGGTTTGAGTTGGTGTAGCAACATGGAGGAGAAACATGGAATAGCGATATGGAGGAGTGACATGGAGCAGCTACATGGAGGAGTGACAAGTAGGTGTGACATGGAGGAGTGACGTGGAGGAGTGACATGGAGGAGTGAGTTGGTGGAGCGACATGGAGGAGTGACATGGAGTAGCTACATGGATGAGTGACAAGGAGGTGTGACATGGAGGAGTGACGTGGAGGAGTGACATGGAGGAGTGACATGAGGAGTGATTTAGAAGAGTGACATGGTGGAGTGAAATGGAGGAGTGACATGGTGGAGTGATATGGATGATTAAGGAGGAGTGACATTGAGGATCGACATGTGTCAACATGGAGCAGTGACATAGAGGAGTGACATGGTAGAGATGGAGGAGTGACATGGAGTAGAGACATGGAAGATTGACATGGAGGATCGACATGGAGGAGTGACATGGTAGAGATGGAGGAGTAACATGGAGGAGAGACATGGAAGATCGACATTGAGGATCGACATGGAGGAGTGACATTCTGGAGTTAAATCTGGATTGACATTTTGGAGTGACATGGAGGAGTGACATGGAGGAGCGACAAGAAGGAGTGAGATTTAGGAGTGACATGGAGGAGCGACACGGAGGAGTGACATGGAAAACGTGGAGGAGTGACATGGAGGCTTGACATTGATTAGTGACATTCTGGAGTGACATGGAGGAGTAACATGTAGGATCTAAATGGAGGAGTGACCTGGAGGATCAACATGGAGGAGCGATATGTATGAGCAAGGAGAAGCGACAAGGAGGATCGAGATGTGTCGACATGGAGGAGTTACATTTTGGATGGACATTTTGGAGGGACATTCTGGAGGGACATTCTGGAGTGACATGGAGGAGCGACATTCTGGAGTGACATTTTGGAATGACATTGATGAGAGATATGGAGTATTGAGATAGAGGATCAACATGGCGGAGTGACATGGAGGAGCGACATGGAGGAGTGACATGGAGGAGTGACATTTAGTATTGACATGGAGGAGTTACATAGAGGAGTGACGTGGAAGAAAGGGAGTAGTGACATGGAGGAGCAACATGGAGGAGCGAAATAGAGGATCGACATGGAGGATCGACATGGAGGAGTGACATGGAGGAGGGACATGGACGAGTTACATTCTGGAGTGACAATCTGGAGGGACATTCTGGAGTGACATGGAGGAGCGACATGGAGGAGGGACATGTAGGAGTAACATTCTGGAGTTAAATTCTGGAGTGACATTCCGGAGTGTCATGGAGGAGCAACATTCTTGAGTGACATGGAAGAACGACATGGAGGAGTGATATAGAGGAGCAAGGAGGAGAGACATGGAGGATAAACATGGAGGAGTGACTAGGAGGAGAATCATAGAAGAGTTACATGGAGGAGCTACATGAGGAGCAACATCACGGAGCGACTTGGAGGACTGACATGGAGGAATGACATTCTGGAGGAACATGGAGGAGCAACATTCTGGAGTGACACGGAGGAGCAACATTCTGGAGTGACATGGAAGATCGACATGTAGGAGTGACATGGAGGAGTGATATGGAGGAGTGACACGGCGGAGAGACATGGAGGAGTGACATTAGGAGCTACATAGAGGATCGACATGGAGGAGCAACAAGGTGGATCGACATGGAGGAGTGACATGGAGGAGTGACATGGTAGAGATGGATGAGTGACATGGAGTAGCGACATGTAGGATCGACATAGAGGATCGACATGGAATAGCGACATGGAGGAATGACAAGGAGTAGCAACTTGGAGGAGTGACATGAGGAGTGACGTAGAGGAGTGATGTGGTGGAGTGAAATGGAGGAGTGACATGGAAGAGTGAGTTGGTGTAGCGACATGGAGGAGTGACATGAAATAGCAACAAGGAGGAGTGACATGTAGGAGTGACATAGAGGATTGATGTGGAGGAGAGACATGGAGTAGTGACATGGAGAAGTGACAAGTTTGATCAGGAAGGAGGGTTGATATGGTGCAGTGACATGGCGGAGGGACAGGGATGAGTAGGTTGGTGTAGTGACATGGATGAGTTACATGGAATAGCAACATGGAGGAGTGACATTGAGAAGTGACAGGGCGGATCAGCAAGGAGGATTGATATGGTGGAGTGACATGGCGGAGGGACATGGATGAGAAACATGGAGGAGTGACAAGGAGGAGCGACATGGAGGAGTGACATGGAAGACATATAGAAGTGAAATTGAGGAGTGACTTGGAGGAGTGACATAAAGGAGTGACATGGAGGAATGATATGGATGAGTGACATGGAGGAGTGACAAGGAGGTTTGAGTTGGTGTAGCGACATGGAGGAGTGAAATGGAGGAGTGACATGGAGGAGTGACGTGGAAGGGTGAAATGGTGGAGTGACATGGAGGAGTGAGTTGGTGTAGCGACATAAGGAGTGACATGGAATAGCGACATGGAGGAGTGACATTGAGGAGTGACATGGAGGAGTGACATGGAAGACATATAGAAGTGACATGGAGGAGTGACTTGGAGGAGTGACATGGAGGAGTGAGTTGGTGGAGCGACATTGAGGAGTGACATGCAAGACATATAGAATTGACATGGATGAGTTTCTTGGAGGAGTGACATAAAGGAGTGACATTGAGGAATGACTTGTATGAGTGACATGGAGGAGTGACATGGAGTAGCGACATGGAGGAGTAACATGAGGAGTGAGTTGGTGTAGCGACATGGAGGAGTGACATGGAATAGCGACAAGGAGAAGTGACATGGAGGAGTGACATGGAGGAGTGACATGGAGGAGTGACATAGAGGAGTGATGTGGAGGAGAGACATGGAGTAGTGACATGGAGAAGTGACAAGTTTGATCAGGAAGGAGGGTTGATATGGTGGAGTGACATGGCAGAGGGACAGGGATGAGTGAGTTGGTGACATGGAGGAGTGACATGGAGGGTTGACATGGAGGGTTGATATGGAGGAGTGACATGGAGGAGTGACGTGGTGGACAAGGAGGAGTGACGTGGTGGAGTGAAATGGAGGAGTGACATGGAGGAGTGAGTTGATGTAGCGACATAAGGAGTGACATGGAATAGCGACATGGAGGAGTGACATGGAGGAGTGACATAGAGGATTGATGTGGAGGAGAGACATGGAGTAGTGACATGGAGGAGTGACATGGAGGAGTGACATTGAGAAGTGACAGGGCGGATCAGCAAGGAGGATTGATATGGTGGAGTGACATAGCGGAGGGACATGGATGAGAAACATGGAGGAGTGACAAGGAGGAGCGACATGGAGGAGTGACATGGAAGACATATAGAAGTGAAATTGAGGAATGACTTGGAGGAGTGACATAAAGGAGTGACATGGAGGAATGATATGGATGAGTGACATGGAGGAGTGACAAGGAGGTTTGAGTTGGTGTAGCGACATGGAGGAGTGACATGGAATAGCGACATGGAGGAGTGACATGAGGAGTGACGTAGAGGAGTGACGTGGTGCAGTGAAATGGAGGAGTGACATGGAAGAGTGAGTTGTTGTAGTGACATGGAGGAGTGACATGGAATAGCGACATGAAGGAGTGACATGGAGGAGTGACAGAGGGTTGATGTGGAGGAGAGACATGGAGGAGTGACATGGAGAAGTGACAGGTTTGATCAGGAAGGAGGGTTATTATGGTGGAGTGACATGGAGGAGTGACATAGAGGAGTGACGTGGAGGAGATACATGGAAGAGTGACAAGGAGAAGTGACAGGGCGGATCAGCAAGGAGGATTGATATGGTGGAGTGACATGGCGGAGGGACATGGATGAGAAACATGGAGGAGTGACAAGGAGGAGTGACATGGAGGAGGGACATGGAGGAGTAACATGGAAGACATATAGAAGTGAGATGGAGGAGTGACTTTGAGGAGTGACATAAAGGAGTGACATGGAGGAATGACATGGATGAGTGATATGGAGGAGTGACAAGGAGGATTGAGTTGGTGTAGAGACATGGAGGAGTGACATGGAGTAGCTACACGGAGGAGTGACATGGAGTAGCTACACGGAGGAGTGACATGGAAGACATATAGAAGTGACATGGAGGAGTGACTTGGAGGAGTGACATAAAGGAGTGACATGCAGGAATGACATGGAGGAGTGACATAGAGGAGTGACGTGGAGGAGTGACATGGAGGAGTGACATGGAGGAGTGAGTTGGTGGAGTGACATGGAGGAGTGACATGGAGTAGCTACACGGAGGAGTGACATGGAGTAGCTACACGGAGGAGTGACATGGAAGACATATAGAAGTGACATGGAGGAGTGACTTGGAGGAGTGACATAAAGGAGTGACATGCAGGAATGACATGGAGGAGTGACATAGAGGAGTGACGTGGAGGAGTGACATGGAGGAGTGACATGGAGGAGTGAGTTGGTGGAGTGACATGGAGGAGTCACATGGAGTAGCGAATTGGAGGAGTGACTTTGAGGAGTGACATAAAAGAGTGACATGGAGGAGTGACATGGAGGAGGGACATGGATGAGAGATATGGAGGAGTGAAATGGACGAGTGACATATAGGAGAAACATGGATGGGAGACTTGGAGGAGTGACATGGAGGAGCGACATGGAGGAGTTACATGGAAGACATATAGAAGTGACATGGAGGATTGACATAGAGGATTGAGTTGATGTAGCGACATGGAGGAGTGACATGGAGGAGTGAGTGGGTAGAGCGACATGGCGGAGTCACATGTAGTAGCAACATGGAGGAGTGTGATGGAGTAGTGACATAGAGGGTTGACGTGGAGGAGAGACATGGAGGAGTGACATGGAGAAGTGACAGGGCGGATCAGCAAGGAGGACTGATATGGTGGAGAGACATGGCGGAGGGACATGGATGAGTGACATGGAGGAGTGACATGGAAGAGTAACACGGAGGAGTGACATGGAGGAGTGACACAAAGGAGTGACATTTAAGAAAGATATGGATGAGTGATATGGATGAGTTACATGGAGGAGTGATATGGAGGAGTGACACGGATGAGAGACATGGAGAAGTTATATGGAGGAGTGATATGGAGGAGTGAAATGGAGGACTGACATGGAGGAGCAACATGGAGTAGTGACATGGAGCAGTGAGATGGTGTAGCGACATGGAGGGGTTACATGGAGGAGCGACGTGGAGCAGCAAGAATGAGTTACATGGCGGACTGACATGGAGGAGTGATAAGGAGGATTGATATGGAGGAGTGACATGGAGGACTGATATGGAGGATTTACATGTAGGAGTGACATGGAGGAGGGACATGGTGGAGTGACATGGAAGACATATAGAAGTGACATGGAGGAGTGACTTGGAGGAGTTAAATAAAGGAATGACATGGAGGAATGACATGGATGAGTGACATGGAGGAGTGACAAGGAGGTTTGAGTTGGTGTAGCGACATGGAGGAGTGACATGGAATAGCGACATGTAGGAGTGACATTGAGGAGTAACATGGAGGAGTAACATGGAAGACATATAGAAGTTACATGGAGGAGTGATTTGGAAGAGTGACATGCAGGAGTGAGTTGGTGGAGCGACATGGAGGAGTGACATGGAAGACATATAGAAGTGACATGGATGAGTGACATGGAGGAGTGACATGGAGGAGCAACATGGAGGAGTGACATGGAGGAGTGAAATGGAGGAGTGAAATGGAGGAGTGACATGGAGGAGTGAAATAGAGGAGTGATATTGAGGAGCGACATGGAGGAGTGACATGGAAGACATATAGAAGTGAAATTGAGGAGTGACTTGGAGGAGGAACATAAAGGAGTGACATGGAGGAATGACATGGATGAGTGACATGGAGGAGTGACAAGGAGGTTTGAGTTGGTGTAGCGACATGGAGGAGTGACATGGAGAAGTGACATGGAGTAGTGACATTGAGGAGTGACGTGGAGGAGCGAATAGAGGATTGACATAGAGGAATGACATGGAGGAGCGATGTGGAGCAGCAAGAAGGAGTGACATGTAGGAGTGATATGGAGGAGTGACGTGGAGGAGTGACATTGAGGATCGACATGGAGGCTCAACATGTAGGAGTGATATTGATGAGTGAAATGAAGGGGTGACATAGAATAGTGACATGTGTGAGCAAGAAAGAGTGACAAGGAGGAGTGATATGGAGGAGCAACATGGAGAATTGACATGGAGGAGTTACATAGTGGAGTGATATTGAGGAGTGACATGGAGGAGTGACATGGCAGAGCAAGGAGGAGTGACATGGAGGAGGTACGTGGAGGATCTACAGGGAGGAGTGACATGGAGGATCAACATGGAAGATTGACATGGCAGAGCAAGGAGGAGTGACATGGAGGAGTTACATGGAGGAGTGAAATGGATGGTTGACATGAAGGAGTTATATAGAGGAGCAACATGGATTAGTGACATGGTGAATCGACATAGAGGAATGACATGGAGGAGCAACATGGAGGAGTGACAAGGAGGAGTGAAATGGAGGCTTGACATGGAGGAGTGACATTGCGGCGCGACATGGAGGAGTTACATGGAGGAGTAACATGGTGGAGTGATATTGAGGAGTGACATGGAGGAGTGACATGGCAGAGCAAGGAGGAGTGACATGGAGGATTGACATGGAGGAGTTACATGGAGGAGTGAAATGGAGGATTGACATGAAGGAGTGATATAGAGGAGCAACATGGATTAGTGACGTGATGGATCGACATGGAGGAATGACATGGAGGAGCAACATGGAGGAGTTATACGGAGGAGTGAAACGAAAGCTCGACATGGAGGAGTGACATTGCGTAGCGACATGGAGGAGTTACATGGAGGAGTGACATTTAGGAGTGACATGAAGGAGTGACATTGAGGAGCAAGGAAGAGTGACAAAGAGGAGTGACATGGTGGAGCGATATGGAGGAGTGACATGGAGGAGCGACATGGAGGAGTGACATAGAAGAGTGACATGGAGGAGTGATATTGAGGAGCAAGGATGAGTGACATGGAGGATCGACATGGAGGAGTAACATGGAGGAGTTAAATGGAGGAGTGAGAAGGAGGAGTAACATGGAGGAGTGACATAGAGGAGTTAAATGGAGGAGTGACATTGAGGAGCAAGGAAGAGTGACATGGAGATGTGACATGGAGGAGCTTCATGGAGGAGTGACATGGAGGAGTGACATGTAGGAGTGACATGGAGGATCGACATGGAGGAGTGACATTAAGGAGTGACATGGAGGAGTGACATAGAGGAGTGACATGGAGGATAGAAAGGGAAGAGTGACATGGAGAAGCGACATTGAAGAGTGACATGGAGGTTTCACATGGAGGAATGACATGGGGGAGCAACATGGAGGAGTGACATTAAGGAGTGACATGGAGGAGTGACATAGAGGAGTGACATGGAGGATAGAAAGGGAAGAGTGACATGGAGAAGCGACATTGAAGAGTGACATGGAGGTTTCACATGGAGGAATGACATGGGGGAGCAACATGGAGGAGTGACATTAAGGAGTGACATGGAGGAGTGACATAGAGGAGTGACATGGAGGATAGAAAGGGAAGAGTGACATGGAGAAGCGACATTGAAGGTGGAGGTTTCACATGGAGGAATGACATGGGGGAGCAACATGGAGGAGTTACATGAAGGAGTGACATGGAGGAGCGACATTGATGAGCAACATGTATTAGTGACATGGTGGATCGACATGGAGGAGTGACATTGCGGAGCAACATGTAGGAGTGACATGGAGGAGTGACATTGAGGAGCAAGGAAGAGTGACAAAGAGGAGTGACATAGTGGAGCGATATGGAGGATCGACATGGGGGAGTGAAATGTTTTAGTGAAATGGAAAATTGACATGGTTGAGTGAAATGGAGGAGTGACATGGAGGAACTTCATGGAGGAGTGACATGGAGGAGTGACAAGTAGGAGTGACATGGAAGATCGACATGGAGGAGTGACATGGAGGAGTGATGTGGAGGAGCGACATGGAGGATTGAAATGGAAGAGGGACATAGAGGAGCGATATGGAGGACCGATATGTAGAAGCGAAATGGAGGAGCGACATGGAGGAGTGACATGGAGGAATGACATGGAGGATTGAAATGGCGGAGTGACATGGAGGAGTGAGAAGAAGGAGTGACATGGAGGAGTGAGAAGAAGGAGTGACATGGAGGAGTGACATAGAGGAGTGACATGTAGGAGCGACATGGAGGAGCGACATAGAGGAGTGATGTGTAGGAGCGACATGGAGGAGTGACATGGAGGAGCGACATGGAGGAGTGACATAGAAGAGTGACATGGAGGAGTGATATTGAGGAGCAAGGAAGTGTGACATGGAGGAGTCACATGTAGGAGTGACATGGAGGATCGACATGGAGGAGTAACATGGAGGAGTTAAATGGAGGAGTGAGAAGGAGGAGTGACATGGAGGAGTGACATAGAGGAGTGAAATGGAGGAGTGACATTGAGGAGAATGGAAGAGTGACATGGAGATGTGACATGGAGGAGCTTCATGGAGGAGTGACATGGAGGAGTGACATGTAGGAGTGACATGGAGGATCGACATGGAGGAGTGACATAGAGGAGTGACATGGAGGATAGAAAGGGAAGAGTGACATGGAGAAGCGACATTGAAGAGTGACATGGAGGTTTCACATGGAGGAATGACATGGGGGAGCAACATGGGGGAGTTACATGAATGAGTGACATGGAGTAGCGACATTGAGGAGCAACATGGATTAGTGACATGGTGGATCGACATGGAGGAGTGACATTGCGGAGCGACATGTAGGAGTTACATGGAGGAGTGACATTGAGGAGCAAGGAAGAGTGACAAAGAGGAGTGACATAGTGGAGCGATATGGAGGATCGACATGGGGGAGTGAAATGTTTTAGTGAAATGGAAAATTGACATGGATGAGTGAAATGGAGGAGTGACATGGAGGAACTTCATGGAGGAGTGACATGGAGGAGTGACAAGTAGGAGTGACATGGAAGATCGACATGGAGGAGTGACATGGAGGAGTGATGTGGAGGAGCGACATGGAGGATTGAAATGGAAGAGGGACATAGAGGAGCGATATGGAGGAACGATATGTAGGAGCGAAATGGAGGAGCGACATGGAGGAGTGACATGGAGGAATGACATGGAGGATTGAAATGGCGGAGTGACATGGAGGAGTGAGAAGAAGGAGTGACATGGAGGAGTGAGAAGAAGGAGTGACATGGAGGAGTGACATTGAAGAGTGACATGTAGGATTGACATGGACGAATGACATGGGGGAGCAACATGGATGAGTGACATTGAGGAGCAAGGAAGAGTGACAAAGAGGAGTGACATGGTGGAGCAATATTGAGGATCGACATGGGGGAGTGACAAGGAGTAGTGATATGAAGGAGTGAGAAGGAGGAGTGACATGGAGGAGTGACATAGAGGAGTGACATGGAGGAGTGACATTGAGGAGCAAGGAAGAGTGACATGGAGGAGCTTCATGGAGGTGTGACATGGATGAGTGACATTGAGGAGCAAGGAAGAGTGACAAAGAGGAGTGACATGGTGGAGCAATATTTAGGATCGACATGGGGGAGTTACAAGGAGTAGTGATATGAAGGAGTGAGAAGGAGGAGTGACATGGAGGAGTGACATAGAGGAGTGACATGGAGGAGTGACATTGAGGAGCAAGGAAGAGTGACATGGAGGAGTGACATGTAGGAGTGACATGGAGGATCGATATGGAGGAGTGACATGGAGGAGTGACAAGGAGTAGCGACATGGAAGACGGACATGGAGGAGTGAATTTAAGGATCGTCATGGAGGAATGACATGGCGAAGTGACATGTAGGAGTGACATGGAGGAGTTAAATGTAGGAGTGACATTGAGTAGCAACATGGCACTACATTGAGTAGTGACATTGAGGAGTGATGTGGAGTAGCGAATAGAGGATTGACATAGAGGAATGACATGGTGTAGCGATGTGGAGCAGCAAGAAGGAGTGACATGTAGGAGTGATATGGAGGAGTGACTTGGAGGAGTGACATGTAGGAGTGACATGGGGGAGCAACATGGATGAGAGACATGGAAGAGTGACATTGAGGAGTGACATGGAGAAGTGACAAAGAGGAGTGACGTGGAGGAGTGACATTGAGGAGCGACATGGAGGCTCAACATGTAGGAGAGATATTGATGAGTGAAATGAAGGGGTGACATAGAATAGTGACATGTGTAAGCAAGAAAGAGTGACAAGGAGGAGTGATATGGAGGAGCGACATGGAGAATTGACATGGAGGAGTTACATGGTGGAGTGATATTGAGGAGTGAAATGGAGGAGTGACATGGCAGAGCAAGGAGGAGTGACATGGAGGAGGTACGTGGAGAATCGACAGGGAGGAGTGACATGGAGGATCAACATGGAAGATTGACATGGCAGAGCAAGGAGGAGTGACATGGAGGAGTTATATGGAGGAGTGAAATGGAGGGTTGACATGAAGGAGTTATATAGAGGAGCAACATGGATTAGTGACATGGTGAATCAACATAGAGGAATGACATGGAGGAGCAACATGGAGGAGTTACACGGAGGAGTGAAATGGAGGCTTGACATGGAGGAGTGACATGGAGGAGCGACATGGAGGAGTTACATGGAGGAGTAACATGTAAGAGTGACATAGAAGAGTGACATGGGTGAGCAAGAAAGAGTGACAAGGAGGAGTGATATGGAGGAGCGACATGGAGAATTGACATGGAGGAGTGACATGGTGGATTGATATTGAGGAGTGACATGGAGGAGTGACATGCCAGAGCAAGGAGGAGTGACTTGGAGGAGGTACGTGTAGGATCGACAGGGAGGAGTGAAATGGAGGATCAATATGGAAGATTGACATGGCAGAGCAAGGAGGAGTGACATGGAGGAGTGAAATGGAGAGTTGACATGAAGGAGTGTTATAGAGGAGCAACATGGATTAGTGACATGATGGATCGACATGGAGGAATGACATGGAGGAGCAACATGGAGGAGTTATACGGAGGAGTGAAACGGAAGCTCGACATGGAGGAGTTGAGTGACATGGAGGCACTCCATGTCACGTAGAGAAGTGACATAGGAAGTGAAGTGGGGGAACAACAGGGAGCAGTGATATGGAGGAGTGACATGGAATAGTGACATGGAGGAGCAAGGAGGACTGACATTGAGGAGTTACATAGAGGAGCGACATGGACGACTGACAATGAGGAGCAAGGAAGAATGACAAGGAGGAGTGACATGGAGGAGCTTCATGGAGGAGTGACATGTCGGAGTGACATGGAGGAGTGACATGGAGGATCAACATAGAGAAGTGACATTGAGGAGCGACATGGAGGCTCAACATGTAGGAGTGATATTGAGGAGTGTCAAGGAGGGGCTACATAGAAGAGTGACATGGAGGAGCAAGAAAGAGTGACTAGGAGGAGTGACATGGAGGAGCGACATTATGGATCGACTTGGGGGAGTGACATGGTTGAGTGAAATGAAAAAATTTGCATGGAGGTTTGACCTGGAGGAGTGATATTGAAGAGCGACATGAAGGAGTGACATTGAGGAGCAAGGAGGAGTGACATGGAGGATTGACATGGAGCAGTTAATTGGAGGATTGACATGGAAGAGTAACATAGTGGAGCGACATAGAGGCTCAACATGGAGGAGTGATATAGAGGAGTGACATGGAGGAGTGATATTGAGGAGCAAGGAAGAGTGACATAGAGCAGTGACATGGATGAGCTTCATGGAAGAGTGACATGGAGGAGTGCCATGTAGGAATGACATGGAGGAGTGATATGGAGGATCGACATAGAGGAGTGACCTGGAGGAGTGACATTGAGGAGCAAGGAAGAGTGACATGGAGGAGTGACATGGAGGAGCTTCATGGAGGAATGACATGGAGGAGTGCCATGTAGGAATGACATGGAGGAGTGACATGGAGGATCGACATCTAGTATTCACCTGGAGGAGTGACATGGAGGAGTGACATAGAAGAGTGACGTGGAGGAGCGACATGGAGAAATGACATGGAGAAGTGATATTGAGGAGCAACACGGAGGCTCAACATATAGGAGTGATATTGAGGAGTGACATTGAAGGGCGACATGGAGGCTCAACATGGAGAAGTGACATAGGGGAGTGACATGGAGGAGTGACATGGAGTAGTGACATAGAGGAGTGACATGGAGGAGTGACATAGAGGAGTGACATGTAGGAGTGACATGGAGGAGCGACATGGATGAGAGATATGGAGGAGTGACATTGAAGACATGAAGAAGTGACATGGAGGATTGATATGGAGGAGTAACATTGAGGAGTGATATAGAGGAGTGATGTGGATTAGCGACATGGAGGAGTGACATGGAGGAGCGACATGGAGGAGCTATATGGAGGAGTGAAATGGAGGAGTGACATGGAGGAGTGACATGTAGGAGCGACATGGAGGAGCGACTTAGAGGAGTGATGTGTAGGAGCGACATGGAGGAGTGACATGGAGGAGCGACATGGAGGAGTGACATAGAAGAGTGACATGGAGGAGTGATATTGAGGAGCAAGGAAGAGTGACATGGAGGAGTCACATGTAGGAGTGACATGGAGGATCGACATGGAGGAGTAACATGGAGGAGTTAAATGGAGGATTGAGAAGGAGGAGTGACATGGAGGAGTGACATAGAGGAGTGAAATGTAGGAGTGACATTGAGGAGCAAGGAAGAGTGACATGGAGATGTGACATGGAGGAGCTTCATGGAGGAGTGACATGGAGGAGTGACATGTAGGAGTGACATGGAGGATCGACATGGAGGAGTGACATTAAGGAGTGACATGGAGGAGTGACATGGAGGAGTTAAATGGAGGATTGAGAAGGAGGAGTGACAAGGAGGAGTGACATAGAGGAGTGAAATGGAGGAGTGACATTGAGGAGCAAGGAAGAGTGACATGGAGATGTGACATGGAGGAGCTTCATGGAGGAGTGACATGGAGGAGTGACATTTAGGAGTGACATGGAGGATCGACATGGAGGAGTGACATTAAGGAGTGACATGGAGGAGTGACATAGAGTAGTCACATGGAGGATAGAAAGGGAAGAGTGACATGGAGAAGCGACATTGAAGAGTTACATGGAGGTTTCACATGGAGGAATGACATGTGGGAGCAACATGGAGGAGTTACATGAAGGAGTGACATGGAGGAGCGACATTGAGGAGCAACATGGATTAGTGACATGGTGGATCGACATGGAGGAGTGACATTGCGGAGCGACATGTAGGAGTGACATGGAGGAGTGACATGGAGTAGTGACATAGAGGAGTGACATGGAGGAGTGACATAGAGGAGTGACATGTAGGAGTGACATGGAGGAGCGACATGGATGAGAGATATGGAGGAGTGACATTGAAGACATGAAGAAGTGACATGGAGGATTGATATGGAGGAGTAACATTGAGGAGTGATATAGAGGAGTGATGTGGATTAGCGACATGGAGGAGTGACATGGAGGAGCGACATGGAGGAGCTATATGGAGGAGTGAAATGGAGGAGTGACATGGAGGAGTGACATGTAGGAGCGACATGGAGGAGCGACTTAGAGGAGTGATGTGTAGGAGCGACATGGAGAAGTGACATGGAGGAGCGACATGGAGGAGTGACATAGAAGAGTGACATGGAGGAGTGATATTGAGGAGCAAGGAAGAGTGACATGGAGGAGTCACATGTAGGAGTGACATGGAGGATCGACATGGAGGAGTAACATGGAGGAGTTAAATGGAGGATTGAGAAGGAGGAGTGACATGGAGGAGTGACATAGAGGAGTGAAATGGAGGAGTGACATTGAGGAGCAAGGAAGAGTGACATGGAGATGTGACATGGAGGAGCTTCATGGAGGAGTGACATGGAGGAGTGACATGTAGGAGTGACATGGAGGATCGACATGGAGGAGTGACATTAAGGAGTGACATGGAGGAGTGACATGGAGGAGTTAAATGGAGGATTGAGAAGGAGGAGTGACAAGGAGGAGTGACATAGAGGAGTGAAATGGAGGAGTGACATTGAGGAGCAAGGAAGAGTGACATGGAGATGTGACATGGAGGAGCTTCATGGAGGAGTGACATGGAGGAGTGACATGTAGGAGTGACATGGAGGATCGACATGGAGGAGTGACATTAAGGAGTGACATGGAGGAGTGACATAGAGGAGTGACATGGAGGATAGAAAGGGAAGAGTGACATGGAGAAGCGACATTGAAGAGTGACATGGAGGTTTCACATGGAGGAATGACATGGGGGAGCAACATGGAGGAGTTACATGAAGGAGTGACATGGAGGAGCGACATTGAGGAGCAACATGGATTAGTGACATGGTGGATCGACATGGAGGAGTGACATTGCGGAGCGACATGTAGGAGTGACATGGAGGAGTGACATGGAGTAGTGACATAGAGGAGTGACATGGAGGAGTGACATAGAGGAGTGACATGTAGGAGTGACATGGAGGAGCGACATGGATGAGAGATATGGAGGAGTTACATTGAAGACATGAAGAAGTGACATGGAGGATTGATATGGAGGAGTAACATTGAGGAGTGATATAGAGGAGTGATGTGGATTAGCGACATGGAGGAGTGACATGGAGGAGCGACATGGAGGAGCTATATGGAGGAGTGAAATGGAGGAGTGACATGGAGGAGTGACATGTAGGAGCGACATGGAGGAGCGACTTAGAGGAGTGATGTGTAGGAGCGACATGGAGGAGTGACATGGAGGAGCGACATGGAGGAGTGACATTGAAGAGTGACATGGAGGAGTGATATTGAGGAGCAAGGAAGAGTGACATGGAGGAGTCACATGTAGGAGTGACATGGAGGATCGACATGGAGGAGTAACATAGAGGAGTTAAATGGAGGAGTGAGAAGGAGGAGTGACAGAGGAGTGACATAGAGGAGTGAAATGGAGGAGTGACATTGAGTAGCAAGGAAGAGTGACATGGAGATGTGACATGGAGGAGCTTCATGGAGGAGTGACATGGAGGAGTGACATGTAGGAGTGACATGGAGGATCGACATGGAGGAGTGACATTAAGGAGTGACATGGAGGAGTGACATAAAGGAGTGACATGGAGGATAGAAAGGGAAGAGTGACATGGAGAAGCGACGTTGAAGAGTGACATGGAGGTTTCACATGGAGGAATGACATGGGGGAGCAACATGGAGGAGTTACATGACGGAGTGACATGGAGGAGCGACATTGAGGAGCAACATGGATTAGTGACATGGTGGATCGACATGGAGGAGTGACATTGCGGAGCGACATGTAGGAGTGACATGGAGGAGTGACATTGAGGAGCAAGGAAGAGTGACAAAGAGGAGTGACATAGTGGAGCGATATGGAGGATCGACATGGCGGAGTGAAATGTTTTAGTGAAATGGAAAATTGACATGGATGAGTGAAATGGAGGAGTGACATGGAGGAACGTCATGGAGGAGTGACATGGAGGAGTGACAAGTAGGAGTGACATGGAAGATCGACATGGAGGAGTGACATGGAGGAGTGATGTGGAGGAGCGACATGGAGGATTGAAATGGAAGAGGGACATAGAGGAGCGATATGGAAGACCGATATGTAGGAGCGAAATGGAGGAGCGACATGGAGGAGTGACATGGAGGAATGACATGGAGGATTGAAATGGCGGAGTGACATGGAGGAGTGAGAAGAAGGAGTGACATGGAGGAGTGAGAAGAAGGAGTGACTTGGAGGAGTGACATTGAAGAGTGACATGTAGGATTGACATGGACGAATGACATGGGGGAGCAACATGGATGAGTGACATTGAGGAGCAAGGAAGAGTGACAAAGAGGAGTGACATAGTGGAGCGATATGGAGGATCGACATGGCGGAGTGAAATGTTTTAGTGAAATGGAAAATTGACATGGATGAGTGAAATGGAGGAGTGACATGGAGGAACTTCATGGAGGAGTGACATGGAGGAGTGACAAGTAGGAGTGACATGGAAGATCGACATGGAGGAGTGACATGGAGGAGTGATGTGGAGGAGCGACATGGAGGATTGAAATGGAAGAGGGACATAGAGGAGCGATATGGAGGACCGATATGTAGGAGCGAAATGGAGGAGCGACATGGAGGAGTGACATGGAGGAATGACATGGATGGTTGAAATGGCGGAGTGACATGGAGGAGTGAGAAGAAGGAGTGACATGGAGGAGTGAGAAGAAGGAGTGACTTGGAGGAGTGACATTGAAGAGTGACATGTAGGATTGACATGGACGAATGACATGGGGGAGCAACATGGATGAGTGACATTGAGGAGCAAGGAAGAGTGACAAAGAGGAGTGACATGGTGGAGCAATATTGAGGATCGACATGGGGGAGTGACAAGGAGTAGTGATATGAAGGAGTGAGAAGGAGGAGTGACATGGAGGAGTGACATAGAGGAGCTTCATGGAGCAGTGACATGGAGGAGTGACATGTAGGAGTGACATGGAGGATTGACATGGAGGAGTGACATTAAGGAGTGACATGGAGGAGTGACATAAAGGAGTGACATGGAGGATAGAAAGGGAAGAGTGACATGGAGAAGCGACATTGAAGAGTGACATGGAGGTTTCACATGGAGGAATGACATGGGGGAGCAACATGGAGGAGTTACATGAAGGAGTGACATGGAGGAGCGACATTGAGGAGCAACATGGATTAGTGACATGGTGGATCGACATGGAGGAGTGACATTGCGGAGCGACATGTAGGAGTGACATGGAGGAGTGACATTGAGGAGCAAGGAAGAGTGACAAAGAGGAGTGACATAGTGGAGCGATATGGAGGATCGACATGGCGGAGTGAAATGTTTTAGTGAAATGGAAAATTGACATGGATGAGTGAAATGGAGGAGTGACATGGAGGAACTTCATGGAGGAGTGACATGGAGGAGTGTCAAGTAGGAGTGACATGGAAGATCGACATGGAGGAGTGACATGGAGGAGTGATGTGGAGGAGCGACATGGAGGATTGAAATGGAAGAGGGATATAGAGGAGCGATATGGAAGACCGATATGTAGGAGCGAAATGGAGGAGCGACATGGAGGAGTGACATGGAGGAATGACATGGAGGATTGAAATGGCGGAGTGACATGGAGGAGTGAGATGAAGGAGTGACATGGAGGAGTGAGAAGAAGGAGTGACTTGGAGGAGTGACATTGAAGAGTGACATGTAGGATTGACATGGACGAATGACATGGGGCAGCAACATGGATGAGTGACATTGAGGAGCAAGGAAGAGTGACAAAGAGGAGTGACATAGTGGAGCGATATGGAGGATCGACATGGCGGAGTGAAATGTTTTAGTGAAATGGAAAATTGACATGGATGAGTGAAATGGAGGAGTGACATGGAGGAACTTCATGGAGGAGTGACATGGAGGAGTGACAAGTAGGAGTGACATGGAAGATCGACATGGAGGAGTGACATGGAGGAGTGATGTGGAGGAGCGACATGGAGGATTGAAATGGAAGAGGGACATAGAGGAGCGATATGGAGGACCGATATGTAGGAGCGAAATGGAGGAGCGACATGGAGGAGTGACATGGAGGAATGACATGGAGGGTTGAAATGGCGGAGTGACATGGAGGAGTGAGAAGAAGGAGTGACATGGAGGAGTGAGAAGAAGGAGTGACTTGGAGGAGTGACATTGAAGAGTGACATGTAGGATTGACATGGACGAATGACATGGGGGAGCAACATGGATGAGTGACATTGAGGAGCAAGGAAGAGTGACAAAGAGGAGTGACATGGTGGAGCAATATTGAGGATCGACATGGGGGAGTGACAAGGAGTAGTGATATGAAGGAGTGAGAAGGAGGAGTGACATGGAGGAGTGACATAGAGGAGTGACATGGAGGAGTGACATTGAGGAGCAAGGAAGAGTGACATGGAGGAGCTTCATGGAGGTGTGACATGGAGGAGTGACTTGTAGGAATGACATGGAGGATCGATATGGAGGAGTGACATGGAGGAGTGACAAGGAGTAGCGACATGGAAGACGGACATGGAGGAGTGAATTTAAGGATCGTCATGGAGGAATGACATGGAGAAGTGACATGTAGGAGTGACATGGAGGAGTAAAATGTAGGACTGACATTGAGTAGCAACATGGCACTACATTGAGTAGTGACATTGAGGAGTGATGTGGAGTAGCGAATAGAGGATTGACATAGAGGAATGACATGGTGTAGCGATGTGGACCAGCAAGAAGGAGTGACATGTAGGAGTGATATGGAGGAGTGATTTGGAGGAGTGACATGTAGGAGTGACATGGGGGAGCAACATGGATGAGAGACATGGAAGAGTGTCATTGAGGAGTGACATGGAGAAGTGACAAAGAGGAGTGACGTGGAGGAGTGACATTGAGGAGCGACATGGAGGCTCAACATGTAGGAGAGATATTGATGAGTGAAATGAAGCGGTGACATAGAATAGTGAGTGGTGCTGAGATTTCTGCTAGAGGGTATTTTGTAGATGATAACCAGTCAGGCACTTCAGTTTTGTAAACAATCCCTGAAAGCAAGAAAGAGTGACAAGGAGGAGTGATATGGAGAAGCGACATGGAGAATTGACATGGAGGAGTTACATGGTGGAGTGATATTGAGGAGTGAAATGGAGCAGTGACATGGCAGAGCAAGGAGGAGTGACATGGAGGAGGTACGTGGAGAATCGACAGGGAGGAGTGACATGGAGGATCAACATGGAAGATTGACATGGCAGAGCAAGGAGGAGTGACATGGAGGAGTTATATGGAGGAGTGAAATGGAGGGTTGACATGAAGGAGTTATATAGAGGAGCAACATGGATTAGTGACATGGTGAATCAACATAGAGGAATGACATGGAGGAGCAACATGGAGGAGTGACATGGAGGAGTTACATGGAGAAGTAACATGTAAGAGTGACATAGAAGAGTGACATGGGTGAGCAAGAAAGAGTGACAAGGAGGAGTGATATGGAGGAGCGACATGGAGAATTGACATGGAGGAGTGACATGGTGGAGTGATATTGAGGAGTGACATGGAGGAGTGACATGGCAGAGCAAGGAGGAGTGACATGGAGGAGGTATGTGTAGGATCGACAGGGAGGAGTGAAATGGAGGATCAACATGGAAGATTGACATGGCAGAGCAAGGAGGAGTGACATGGAGGAGTGAAATGGAGAGTTGACATGAAGGAGTGATATAGAGGAGCAACATGGATTAGTGACATGATGGATCGACATGGAGGAATGACATGGAGGAGCAACATGGAGGAGTTATACGGAGGAGTGAAACGGAAGCTCGACATGGAGGAGTGACATTGCGGAGCGACATGGAGGAGTTACATGGAGGAGTGACATTTCGGAGTGACATGGAGGAGTGACATTGAGGAGCAAGGAAGAGTGACAAAGAGGAGTGACATGGTGGAGCGATATGGAGGATCGACATGGGGGAGTGACATGGATGAGTGACATTGAAGAGCAAGGAAGAGTGACAAAGAGGAGTGACATGGTTCAGCGATATTGAGGATCGACATGGGGGAGTGACAAGGAGTAATGATATGAAGGAGTGAGAAGGAGGAATGACATGGAGGAGTGACATAGAGGAGTGACATGGAGGAGTGACATTGCGGAGCAAGGAAGAGTGAAATGGAGGAGCTTCATGGAGGTGTGACATGGAGGAGTGACATGTAGGAGTGACATGGAGGATCGACATGGAGGAGTGACATGGAGGAGTGACAAGGAGTAGTGACATGGAAGACGGACATGGAGGAGTGAATTTAAGGATCGTCATGGAGGAATGATATGGAGAAGTGACATGTAGGAGTGACATGGAGGAGTAAAATGTAGGAGTGACATTGAGTAGCAACATGGAGAAGTGACATGGAGTAGTGACATTGAGGAGTGACGTGGAGGAGCGAATAGAGGATTGACATAGAGGAATGACATGGAGGAGCGATGTGGAGCAGCAAGAAGGAGTGACATGTAGGAGTGATATGGAGGAGTGACTTGAAGGAGTGACATGTAGGAGTGACATGGGGGAGCAACATGGATGAGAGACATGGAAGAGTGACATTGAGGAGTGACATGGAGAAGTGACATAGAGGAATGACGTGGAGGAGTGACATTGAGGATCGACATGGAGGCTCAACATGTAGGAGTGATATTGATGAGTGAAATGAAGGGGTGACATAGAATAGTGACATGTGTGAGCAAGAAAGAGTGACAAGGAGGAGTGATATGGAGGAGCGACATGGAGAATTGACATGGAGGAGTTACATGGTGGAGTGATATTGAGGAGTGACATGGAGGAGTGACATGGCAGAGCAAGGAGGAGTGACATGGAGGAGGTACGTGGAGGATCGACAGGGAGGAGTGACATGGAGGATCAACATGGAAGATTGACATGGCAGAGCAAGGAGGAGTGACATGGAGGAGTTACATGGAGGAGTGAAATGGAGGGTTGACATGGAGGAGTTACATGGAGGAGTGACATGTAGGAGTGACATGGAGGAGTGACATTGAGGAGCAAGGAAGAGTGACAAAGAGGAGTGACATGGTGGAGCGATATGGAGGATCGACATGGGGGAGTGACATGGAGTAGTGATATGGAGGAGTGAGAAGGAGGAGTGACATGGAGGAGTGACATGGAGGAGTGACATGGAGGAGTGACATTGAGGAGCAAGGAAGAGTGACATGGAGGAGTGACATGGAGGAGCTTCATGGAGGAGTGACATGGAAGAGTGACTTGTAGGCGTGACAAGGAGGAGTGACATGGAGGAGTGACAAGGAGTAGCAACATGGAAGACGGACATGGAGAAGTGAATTTAAGCATCGTCATGGAGGAGTGACATGGAGAAGTGACATGGAGGAGTGACATTGAAGAGAAAGGAAGAGTGACATAGAGGAGCTTCATGGAGGAGCTTTATGGAGGAGTGACATGGAGGAGTGACATTTAGGAGTGACATGGAGGAGTGACATGGAGGATCGACAGGGCGGAGTGACATGGAGTATCAACATAGAAGATTGACATGGCAGAGCAAGGAGGAGTAACATGGAGGAGTTACATGGAGGAGTGAAATGGAGGGTTGACATGGAGGAGTGACATTGCGGAGCAACATGGAGGAGTTACATGGAGGAGTGATATGTAGGAGTCACATGGAGGAGTGAAATTGAGGAGCAAGGAAGAGTGACAAAGAGGAGTGTCATGGAGGAGTGACATGGAGAAGTGACATGGAGGAGTGACATGTTGGAGTGATATGTAGGAGTGACATGGAGGATTGACATGGAGGAGTGACATGGAGGAGTGACATGGAAGAGCGATATGGAGGAGCGAAATGGAGGAGTGACATGTAGGAGTGACATGAATGAGGAGTGACATGGAGGAGCGACAAGGAGGAGTGACATAGAAAATTGACATTGAGGAGCAAGGAATAATGACATGGAGGAGTGACATAGAGGAGCAAGGAAGAGTGACATAGAGGAGTGAAATGGAGGAGCTTCATGGAGGAGTGACATGGAGTAGTGACATGGAGGAATGACATGGAGGAGTGACATGGAGGAGCGACATGGAGGAGCGATATGGAGGAGTGATATGAAGGAGAAGTGACATAGAGGAGTGACATAGAGCAGTGACATGAAGGAGGAGTGACATGGAGGAGTGACATAGAGGAGTGATGTGGAGGAGCGACATGGAGGAGTGACATGGAGGAGTGACATAGAGGAGTGACATGGAGGAGTGACATGGAGCAGTGACATGTAGGAGTGACATGGAGGTGTGACGTGGAGGATCGAAAGGGAGGAGTGACATTGAGAAGCGACATTGAAGAATGACATGGAGGAGTGAATTTAAGGATCGTCATTGAGGACTGACATGGAGAAGTGACATGTAGGAGTGACTTGGGGGAGTGACATGGAGGAGTGACATTGAGGAGCAACATCGAGAAGTGACATGGAGGAGTGACATTGAGTAGTGACGTGGAGGAGCGAAATAGATGAGTGACATAGTGGAATGACATGGAGGAGCGACGTGGAGGAGCGACATGGAGGAGCGATATGGAGGAGCGAAATGGAGGAGTGACATTGAGGAGGAGTGACATGGAGGAGTGACTTGAAGGAGGAGTGACATGGAGGAGTTACATGGAGAAGTGACAGAGGAGTGACGCGGAGGAGTGACATTGAGGAGCGACATGGAGGCTCAACATGTAGGAGTGATATTGATGAGTGAAATGAAGGGGTGACATAGAAGAGTGACATGAGTGAGCAAGAAAGAGGGACAAGGAGGAGTTATATGGAGGAGCGACATGGAGAATTTACATGGAGAAGTGACATGGTGGAGTGATATTGAGGAGTGATATGGAGGAGTGACATGGCAGAGCAAGGAGGAGTGACATGGAGGAGGTACGTGGAGGATCGACAGTGCGGAGTGACATGGAGGATCAACATAAAAGATTGACATGGCAGAGCAAGGAGGAGTGACATGGAGGATTTACATGGAGGAGTGAAATGGAGGGTTGACAAGGAGGAGTGACATTGCGGAGCGACATGGAGGAGTTACATGGAGGAGTGATATGTATGAGTCATATGTGTTGAGTAGCAACACGGAGGCTCAACATGTAGGAGTGATATTGAGTAGTGACATTGAAGGGTGACATGTAGGCTCAACATGGAGGAGTGACATAGAGGAGTGACATGGAGGAGTGACATAGAGGAGCGACATGGAGGAGTTACATGGAGGAGTGACATGTAGGAGTGACATGGAGGAGCGACATGGATGTGAGACATGGAGGAGTGACATGGAAGCCATGAAGAAGTGACATGGAGGAGTGATATGGAGGAGTTACATTGAGGAGTGACATAGAGGAGTGATGTGGATGAGTGACATTGAGGATTGAAATGGTGGAGGGACATGGAGGAGCAATATGGAGGAGCAAAATGGAGGAACGACATGGAGGAGTGACATGGAGGAGTGACATGGAGGAGTGAGAAGGAGGAGTGACATGGAGGAGCGACATGGAGGAGCGATATGGAGGAGCGAAATGGAGGAGTGACATGGAGGAGTGACTTGAAGGAATGAGATTGAGGCGTGAAATGGCGCAGTGACATAGAGGAGTGACATAGTGGAGTGATGTGGAGGAGCAACATGGAGGAGTGACATGGAGGAGCGATTAGGAGGAGTGACATAGAGGAGTGACATGGAGGAGTGATATTGAGGAGCAAGGAAGAGTGACATGGAGGAGTGACATGGATGAGCTTCATGGAGGAGTGACATGGAGGATCGACATGGAGGAGTGACATAGAGGAGTGACATGGAAGAGTGACATTGAGGAGCAAGGAAGAGAGACATGGAGGAGTTACATGGAGGAGCTTCATGGAGGAGTGACATGAAGGAGTGACATGTAGGAGTGACATGGAGGATCGACATGGAGGAGTGACATTAAATCAAATCAAATCAATTTATTTTTGTATAGCGTCAAATCACAACAGAAGTTATCTCAAGACGCTTTATATATAGAGCAGGTCTATGACCATACACCATCGTTTAGAGACCCAACAGGATCCACCAAGCGCACTGTGGCCAGGAAAAACTCCCCGATTACTGGGAAGAAACCTGGAGCAGAACCGGGCGCAGGGCGGGCGGCCATCTGCCGAGACTGGCTGGGGGGATAGATAGATAGAGTGTGAGAGAGAGAGAGAGAGAGAGAGAGAGAGAGAGAGAGAGAGAGAGAGAGAGATAGAGAGAGAGAGATATAGAAGCAGCCACAATAGCAGTCTAGCAGCTGTAATAGCTAATACAAGTAGGGCTGATAACACAAAACCAATAGTGGTGGATGGAAAGAGTGATAATACAACTATCGGAAAGCCAGCACTGTCCAGCATCTCTCCTCAGTACGTCCATGTGTATTGGTGTGGGACGTCCCTGCGATCGATGCCCGTGCGTTGGTTCCTGCAGCATCAGCATGCTTGCTGGGAGCTCTTGATGTCTTTGGCAGTGATTGAGAAGTGTTATTCTCCAGGCTGCCACATTGTCACTAGGTGTTGGAAATCCCTCGTTAGCATTGGTATTCCCTCGTACAGACGTAGTTAATTAGGGATGGTAGCAGTTGGTGTCAAGCAGGCACTGACGTGGCAGCAGATGCAGCCACAATACCGGAGACCACCAAGATCCAGGTGAAACCCTGCTCCAAGTGTGCCCATGCTCCAGGTATAACCTCGCTCCCGGTGTGATCCCGCTCCAGGTATGACCTCACTCCAGGTGTGACCCCGCTCCACGGTTAGCTGCGAGACAAGGAGGCACAAGGACTCCCGGGAAGGAATGAAGTTAGTAACAACATGGACATGGGACATGAGTATATACAGAAGGAGAGGGGAGCTCAGTGTGTCATAGGAAGTTCCTTATGACAGTGTGTCATAGGAAGTCCCCCGGCAGTCTATGCCTATAGCATCTTAAGTATAAGCGTTATCAAAGAGGAAAGTCTTTAGCCTACTCTTAAATGTAGAGACGGTGTCTGCCTCCCGGACTGAAACTGGGAGCTGGTTCCAGAGAAGAGGAGCTTGATAGCTGAAGGCTCTGGCTCCCATTCTACTTTTGGAGACTCTAGGAACCTCAAGTAACCCTGCATTCTGTGAGCGCAGTGCTCTAGTGGGGTAGTAGGGTACTATGAGCTCTTTAAGATATGATGGGGCCTGACCGTTTAGCGCTTTGTAGGTGAGGAGGACGATTTTAAAATCTATTCTGGATTTTACAGGCAGCCAGTGCAGAGAAGCTAATACAGGCGTAATATGATCTCTTTTTCTAGTTCTAGTCAGTACACGTGCTGCAGCATTCTGGATCAACTGGAGAGTTTTCAGAGACTTATTGGAGCAGCCTGATAATAAGGAATTGCAGTAATCGAGTCTAGAGGTAACAAATGCATGGACTAATTTTTCTGCATCATTTTGACACAGGATGTGCCTGATCTTCGCAATGTTATGTAGATGAAAGAAGGCAGTCCGTGAGGTTTGTTTTATGTGAGAGTTAAAGGACATATCCTGGTCGAAGACAACTCCCAGATTCCTTACGGTGGTGCTGGAGGCCAGGGCAATGCCATCTATAGTAACTATATCATTAGATAATTTGTTTCGGAGGCGCTCAGGGCCAAGTACAATAACTTCAGTTTTGTCTGAGTTTAACATCATGAAATTGCAGGTCATCCAGGTTTTTATGTCCTTAAGGCATGCTTGAAGTTTAGTTAACTGGTTTGTTTCGTCTGGCTTGATTGATAGATATAACTGGGTATCATCTGCATAACAATGAAAGTTTATGGAGTGTTTTCTAATAACATTGCCTAAGGGAAGCATATATAAGGTAAATAGAATTGGTCCAAGTACAGAACCCTGTGGAACTCCGTGACTAACTTTGGTGTACATGGAGGACTCATCGTTGACATGTACAAACTGAGATCGATCTGATAAATAGGACTTAAACCAACTTAGTGCAGTTCCTTTAATGCCAATTAAATGTTCCAGTCTTTGTAATAGGATGTCATGATCAATGGTGTCGAAAGCAGCACTGAGATCTAGCAAGACAAGTACAGATACAAGTCCTTTGTCCGATGCCATTAGAAGGTCATTTGTAATTTTCACTAGTGCTGTCTCTGTGCTATGGTGCACTCTAAATCCTGACTGATAATCTTCGAATAAATGATTGTTCTGTAGAGTATTTTGGAGGTAAAGGAAAGGTTAGATATAGGTCTATAGTTGGCTAGGACCTCTGGATCAAGAGTGGGCTTTTTAAGAAGAGGTTTAATTACAGCTACTTTAAAGGACTGTGGTACATAGCCTGTTAGTAAAGACACATTGATCATATCCAGTAAAGAGGTGCTAACTAGAGGTAAAACTTCTTTTAGCAGTCTAGTTGGAATAGGGTCTAGGAGACAGGTAGATGATTTAGATGAGGAGATCAGTGAGGTTAATTTGTGGAGATCGATAGGAGAAAAGCAGTCTAAATATATATCAGGTTGTACAGCTGTTTCTAAGGTTCCTAAGTTTGAGGATAAATTGGTACCAGTTGACGGTAGGAGGTGATTAATTTTGTCTCTAATAGTTATGATTTTATCATTAAAGAAACTCATGAAGTCACTACTACTGAGGGTTGTAGGAATACATGGCTCAATAGAGCTGTGACTTTCTGTCAGCCTGGCTACAGTGCTGAATAGAAACCTGGGGTTGTTCTTATTTGTCTCTATTAATGATGAGTAATGGGCTGCTCTGGCATCACAGAGAGCCTTCCTATATGTTTTAAGACTATCTTGCCAGACTAAATGAGATTCTTCCTGTTTGGTGGAATGCCATATCCTTTCCAGTTTCCTCGATGCTTGCTTTAGTTTGCGTGTTTGAGGGTTATACCATGGAGCTGACTTCCTTTGTTTTATTAACTTCTTTTTTAGAGGGGCAACAGAATCAAGTGTGACTCGCAGTGAGTCTGTAGCACTATCTACAAGATGATCAATTTGGGTAGGGCTAAAGTTATCATACGAGCCCTCTGTTATATTGAGACATGGTATTGAATTTAATGCTGATGGAATCACTTCCTTAAATTTAGCTACAACACTATCGGATAGACATCTAGTGTACACACTTTTATCTAATGGTGTATAGTCTAGTAATAAGAATTCAAAAGTGATTAAATAATGGTCTGATAAAAGAGAGTTCTGTGGAAAAACAATTAAATGTTCAATTTCAACGCCATATGACATAACAAGGTCGAGGGTGTGGTTAAAGCGGTGAGTGGGTTTATGCATGTTCTGCGAGAAACCAATTGAATCTAATAAAGAGATAAACGCAGTACTGAGGCTATCATTATCAACGTCCACATGAATATTAAAACCACCTACTATAATGACTTTATCTGTTTTCAGGACTAAGCCTGATAGAAACTCTGAGAATTCAGATAGAAATTCAGAATATGGGCCTGGAGCGCGGTACACTATAACAAATAAAATTGGCTGTAGTGCTTTCCAGGTTGGGTGTGAAAGACTAAGAACAAGGCTTTCAAATGAGTTATAATTTAGTTTAGTTTTAGGGTTTATTAATAGGCTTGAGTCAAAGATGGCTGCAACTCCACCTCCTCGGCCGGTGTCTCGAGTAATGTGAGTATTAATATGACTCGGGGGAGTGGATTCGTTTAGGCTGACATATTCTTCCTGACACAGCCAGGTTTCAGTAAGACAAAATAAATCAATGTGATTATCTGATATTAAATAATTTACTAGTAGAGCTTTAGATGACAGAGATCTGATATTTAAGAGTCCACATTTAATTCTCCTGTTTTGTTGCTTTATTGCAGTACTAGTGTTAGATTTTATTAGATTATTATGTTTAACTCCTCTTCTGTTTACTTTTGATTTAATTAATTTAGGTGGGGCAGACACAGTCTCAGTTAGGTTTGGGGTTAAGCTATGGGTGGGTAACTGCTCTAATGGAAGCGCAGAGAAGTGTGTAAGACTACAGCTCTGTGTCCTGGAATGACCTCTGGTTTGTCATGGATTTGTTCCACCAACAATCTTGGTCAGATTTCTGGATAAGAGAGCTGCACCATCCAAAGTAGGATGAATGCCGTCTCTCCTAATCAGACCAGGAATTCCCCAGAAAGGGTTCCAATTGTCAATGAAGCCCACATCGTTTGCTGGACACCACCTCGACAGCCAGCTGTGGAATGACTTCATGCGGCTATACATGTCGTCACTGGTCAAATTGGAGAGGGGACCAGAGAAAACTACGGAGTCCGACATTGTTTTTGCATATGCACACACCGATTGGACATTAACTTTAGTGACCTCCGATCGACGTAACCGGGTGTCATTACCGCCGACGTGAATAACAATCTTACTGTATTTACGTTTATCCTTAGCCAGCAGTTTCAAAACGGATTCAATGTCGCTCGCTCTGGCCCCCGGGATGCAATTAACTATGGCAGCTGACTTCGCTAACTTCACGTTCCGCAAAATGGAGCTGCCGATAACCAGAGTTGGTTTCTCAGCGGGTGTGTCGCTGAGAGGGGAATATCTGTTAGAAACGTGAAGTGGTTGGTGGTTAACCGTGGGCTTCAGGGTACGACTATGCGTCCTTCGGACAGTCACCCAGCCTCCCGGCTGCTCGGGGGTTGCCGGGGGACGGCTAGCAGAAGCTAAGCTTGGCCGGTCTGCACCGGCTAGGGGCTGGCTAACTACAGAAGAAGCTAAAGCTAAAGTGCAGAACCGGGCTTCTAACTCACTAACCCTCGCCTCCAATGCAGCGAATGCACTACACCTAATACATGTACCATTAGCTCTAAAGGAGGCAGAGGAATAACTAAACATAAGACACACAGAGCAGGGGAGAGCAGAAGAAGGAGAGAGAACAGGAGAGCAGGGGAAAGCAGGAGAGGGAGAGAGAACAGGAGAGCAGGGGAGAGGAGAAGCCATTGCTAACGGCTAAGCTACTGCTAAGCTACTGTTATGCTACGATACGATAGCCCAGCTAGCGTTAGCCGAGCTGAATATGTGTGGTTAAGTCTCTAAAGAGGAGTGAGTTGTGAGCGCTTAAGCAGAATTAGTGTAGATATAAATGTAGCGGGTATTTAGCCGCTGTAGTGAAGAGTATATGACTATATTGCCCTGGATGTGCTAGAGCAGCTACAGAACACAGCAGCACACAGAAAGACATCCACTTCCAGGAGCTACATGGAGGAGCGACATCGCGGAGCGACATGGAGGACTGACATGGAGGAGTGACATGGAGGAGTGATATGGAAGACAGGGAGGAGTGACATGGAGGGTTGACATGGAGGAGTGACATGGAGGAGGAATATGGAGGATTGACATTCTCGAGTAACTTTCAGGAGGGACATTGTGGAGTGACATGGAGGTATCGACATTGAGTAGTGACATGGAGGAGTGACAAGAAGGAGCGACACGGAAGAGTGACATGGAGGAGCAACATAGAGGATTGACAGAGAGGTGTAACATGAAGGATCTGCATGGAGGAGTGACATGGAAGTGTGACATGGAGGAGTGACATGGAGGAGTGACATGTAGGTTTGACATGGAGGAGTTACATGGAGGAATGACGTGGAGGAGCGACATGGAAGAGCGACATGGAAGAGTGACATGGAAGAGCGACATGGAGGAGTGACCTGGAGGAGCAACATAGAGGATTGACATAGAGGTGTAACATGAAGGATCTGCATGGAGGAGCTACATGGAGGAGTAACATGGTGGAGTGACATGGAAGACATGGAGTAGTGACATGGTGGAGCAACATGGAGGATCGAAATGGAGGATTGACATGGAGCAGTGACATGGAGGAGTGACATAGAATTGTTACATGGAGGAGTGACATGGAGGATCGACAAGGAGGAGAGACATGGAGGAGCGACATGGAATTGTTACATGGAGGAGTGACATGGAGGATCGACATGGAGGAGTGACATGGAGGAGCGACATGGTGGAGTGACATGGAGGAGTGAAATGTAGGATTGACATGGAGGAGTTACATGGAGGAGTGACGTGGAAGACAGGGAGGAATGATATGGAGGAGCACAATTGATGATCGACATGGAGCAATGACATGGAGGAAGGACATGGAGGAGTGACATGGAAGAGCGACATGGAGGAGTAACATGTAGGATCGACATGCAGGATTGACATGGAGGAGTGACATGGAGGAGTGTCATGGAAGACATGGAGGAGTGACATGGAGGAATTACTTGGAGAAGTCACAGGAAGGAGGGACATGGAGGAGCGACATTCTGGGTTGACATGGTGGATCGACATGGAGGAGTGATATGGAGGATTGATATGGAGGAGTGACATGGAGTAGCAAGTTGGAGGAGTGACATGGAGGATCGACATGGAGGAGCGACATGGAGGAGGGACATGGAGGAGCTACATTCTGGGTTGACATTCTGGAGTGACATTCTGGAGTGACATGGAGGAGTGACATGGAGGAACAAGGATGAGCGACATGGTGGGTCGACATGGAGTAGCAACTTGTAGGAGTGACATGGAGGATCGACATGGAGGAGTGACATTGAGGCACTCCTCAATGTCGACATTAAGGAGTGACATTGAGGAGAGACTTGGAGGAGGGACATGGAGGAGGGAAATTTTGGAGTGATGAGGAGGAGCGACATGGAGGAGTGACATGGAGGTTTAACAATCTGGAGTTAAATTCTGGAATGGCATTCTGGAGTGACATGGAGGAGCGACATTCTGGAGTGACATGGAGGAATGACATGGAGGAGTGATATGGAGGAGCAAGGAGGAGCGACATGGAGGATCGATATGAATAAGTGACATGGAGGAACGACACGGTGGAGTGACATGGAAGACATGGAGCAGTGAAATGGAGGAGCAACATGGAGGATCGACATGGAGGATCGACATGGAGGAGTGACATGGAGGAGCAACATGGAAGAGCGACATGGAGGAACTACATGAAGGAGCAATATGGTAGAGCGACTAGGAGGAGCTACATGGAGGAGCAACATCGCGGAGCGACATGGAGGACTGACATGGAGGAGTGACATGGAGGAGTGATATGGAAGACAGGGAGGAGTGACATGGAGGAGTGACATGGAGGAGGAATATGGAGGATTGACATTCTCGAGTGACTTTCAGGAGGGACATTCTGGAGTGACATGAAGGTATCGACATTGAGTAGTGACATGGAGGAGTGACAAGAAGGAGCGACACGGAAGAGTGACATGGAGGAGCAACTTGGAGGATTGACAGAGAGGTGTAACATGAAGGATCTGTATGGAGGAGCTACATGGAGGAGTAACATGGTGGAGTGACATGGAAGACATGGAGTAGTGACATGGTGGAGCAACATGGAGGATCGAAATGGAGGATCGACATGAAGCAGTGACATGGAGGAGTGACATGGAAGTATGACATGGAGGAGTGACATGGAGGATCGACATGGATGAGTGACATGGAGGAGCGACATGGTGGAGTGATGTGGAGGAGTGACATTCTGGAGTGACATGGAGGAGTGAAATGGAGGAGCGACAAGGAGGAGTGACATGGAGGAGTGACATGGTGGAGCTTCAGTCTCACTTTTTTATGATTTGGTGTCCTCCGGGGTTGTCTTCCATTAAGTCCACTTTGGCTCAAACAGGAGACAACTGCTCATGGACTACTACTAAAACACTATGAATACTATAGAACTAACTAGCATTGTTAGAAAAATAATTATTAATGGGACAAATTTCTTGGGTATTTTAGCGTGCGATCAACTGCCTAAACACATCAGGCTGCTTGGAGATGGTCTTATAGCCTTTACTTTTAACATGCTTGTCTATAATTTTCTTTCTAATCTCCTGAGACAACTCTCTCCTTAGCTTTCTGTGGTCCATGTTCAGTGTGGTACACACCATGATACCAATGTTTAATGTGTCCCTATGGTCAAATTATTTTCAATCTTTTCTAGGGGTACCATCATTTTTGTCCAGGCCAGTTTCATTAGTTTGTTTTTTAAAATGATTCTGAACCAAAATTCAAAAACATTAGCTGATTTTCATTAGTTCATTTTCAGTAATTTTTTATTTATTATTACTTTTTGTCAGTTTCAACTTATTTCAGTGACCATTGTTTTTTTTTATTCTTTCTTTAACGGAAGGGTACCAACAATTTTGACTACGTGTGTAGATACACACACACACATACAGTATATACATATGTCTATATCCACACCCGCTTACATATAGATATCCACTTAGACACATTCGCTTACACAGTTATCTATTCTATTTTACAGACAAAAAACAAAAAAAAAAAAAAAGGACATATTTACATCCCTTTAGTAGACCTTTTATCGACATTACTTATTAATTAATTTTGTTTAACTCCAATCCTCACCCTGACTCAAAGTAGCCCACCCATGCTCAAAAATGATATTCTGTTCTTTATTTCTATTAACATCCCTCTCAAGAACCCACTGATGTTTCAAAAACATTTTGAAACGTTCAGTGTTTAACTGTTGTCTTTTTATAGCTTTAAATATAAATGTTTTCCCCATCGTAATGATGATGTTGTTCAGGTCTTTTCCTTTTTTCATCATCCCTTAAATCACCAAACATTATAGATAAAGGACAACTATAGAAATTTGATTTGTAGACTGAGATCCACTTTTCAACATTAATCCAAAATAAGGCAACTTCCTTACAATACCAAAATAAATGAATGTCTGACTCCTCTTCCTCCTCACACAATCTACATATGTCACATTGTTGGATGCCCCATTTTTTTTTAGCATTCTCTTAGTAGGCAAGAATTTGTAGATTAGTTTTAGTTGTAAAATTCTAATGGAGACATCAAAAGAAGTTGTGTAAATAAATGCATATACTTTCCTTCATGGGATACATTTGTCTAACAAATACTCCCATTTTGACTGGATAGCTACTGGTGCAGTAGTCTTGATTTCGCCCCCACTATTCAAGAGGTCATTTATAAATAATATTCCTTTTTCAAACATTGATTCAATAAAGATACGGTGATCATTAATCAACATATTTCTATTATACCACAACACTTGGCTCTGGATTTCATAACTTCACTCTGGTTGATGATATTGGTATTGAAACCAACTGACTATGGCCTCTTCCAAAAAGCCGGATAAGAATGGAAATGACTTTCTCTTTAATATAGTGAACTGAAAAGCAGTTAACTGGAGGTAAGGATAGAGTTCTTTGCGGAACAGAGGATGAGCAGACCTCAATCATTTTGCTGAAAACCACTACGGATTTAAGATACACTTTGGTATAAGGGATGCTTTTAGTGCAAAGTTGAGTGCCTTAAGGTTTAACAATTTAAGTCCACAGTGTTTGTAATCATTATACAGATAAGCTCTTTTAATTTTGTCAGGCTTCCAACCCCATATGAAATTGAACACATTTTGCTCATATTTTTTAAACAACTCCTCTCCTGGGGTAGGAGGACCACGTGAGGATATAGATAAACTGAGGAATCACTAAGGAATTTATCACTGTTATTTTTTCCATATAAAGTTAAGTTAGTCATTCCCCAAACTTTTAATTTTCTGTCGACTGTATGTAGCTTTCTAACAAAGTTTTCCTTCGTGATAAGGTCCATGTCTTTAGGGATATGTATACCAAGGACATCTATTGGGCCATCTGACCATTTTAGTGGGCAGATTACTATAGATATTAAAATTTGTACCTTTCAGAGATCCAATTCGCAGCACAGTACATTTATCATAGTTAGGTTTTAGTCCGGAAATTACTGAGAAGTTATTCAACTCTTTAACTAATGCAGTAAAGGATGCAACATTTGGTTGATTTTGAAAGTTTACATCGTCCGCATACATTGATATTTTTGATTCCAAACTATTTATTCTCAAACCTTCTATGTTGTTATTCATTCTTACTTTTTGTGCTAAGATTTCTATAGCTATAATAAATAGATACGCAGACAGTGGACATCCAATAATTATCTGGAGCAGGTTCGAATCCCACTTGGTACAAAGTCTGTTCATGTAAATTCCCAAATAGCTCATTGTCAAAGATAATGAGCTATTTGGGAATCAAGAAATGTGAGTCTTAGTTTGTTATTTACTTCTTCTGATTATCATTAGATTAGACTAGTCTGGTTATATCAAGTTCTTGACTTACTTAAAGCTATTAACCAATTATATTAGAGTTAAGCCGTTGCTACCAAATTCCCAATGGATCATTATTGGACTAATGTCATCTAAAGTTGCATAAAGCGTGTTGATACCTCATTGCGTTATGAATCTGTTGACCAATGAACTTTAAGAGGGCAGGGCTCAGCACATCAGTAGACCTAACTTCACAAGCCTTTGGCCCATCGTCTCCAAACTTGAGGCGTACCAAAGCATTTTCCGCTTGACACATAGGGGGCGCCACAAATATCAGAAACTTGTATCGCAAGATCCGGTGGACAGAATTTGATCAAATTTGGTGCACATACTCTGGGGGCAAGTATTAACCAAGATCTATAGTGTCATATTGATCAGTGCATGTGGGCGTGGCCTATTTAGCATTTTATGCTAAATTATGCCTTTGCTCAATTTGCTGTGAGCTGGAATGAGCTAGAGACATGAGACTTGGTACCATAACTGTACATGATGTCATAATGCTTCACATAAAATATGAAAACAATTGGCCACATGGTGGCGCTATAACAATTTTCAAGGCCAGCCCCCTCACACCATAAGTCCTATCAATTTGAAATTTGACAGACATGTGCTGCTGAATGTGATCTACAAAAAAGTCTCTTGGACCACGAAAGTCCGCCGACTAAATTTTCCGCCATGCTGAAAGTTTCATTCAAATCGACCACTAGGCGGGCGCTTTGAGCGATAAAGGCTATAACCCGCGAAATGCCGCTTGCGGCTTTAATTCATTTTAAATTGATATAACTATGTGGATGTGGAAATATGTTTTATATATTTCATGTTTATTCTTTTACAATGTCTGTGTTGAAATGTACCACTATACAATCACAATGTACAACTCTAGTTTTCATCACTAAGCCAAAGAATGCATTTCTCCTCAAGAAACGTGGAAAGTGGATTCATATGAAAAATGTGAAATTTCTTCACAGAAAAACATTTCTTGCATTGGAAACACACAAAAAAGGATAAATATGAAAGGGAACAGAGTTTTCCAAAATCTAATATGATAGTTTTGGACTCCAGGCATCAAACTGTCAGTCTGAGCTGAATTCCATGTAAAACCCTAGTTTTCATCACTAAACTCGCTTAATATGTCTTTCTCACCCAAAACCACTCAGGAACGCATTTCTCCTCTAGAAACACTGAAATGTGCATTTATATGAAGAATATGTGATTTATTTACAGAAACACATCTGTTATACTGGAAACATACAAAAAAGAGACAGAATATGAAAATAAACATTGTTTTCTCAAATTTTACATTAGAATTCGCTTCCAAGTATCAAATCTTCATTCTGAGCTGAATTCCATGTAAAACGCTAGTTTTCATCACTAAACTCGCTTAATATGTCTTTCTCATCCAAAACCACTCAGGAACGCATTTCTCCTCAAGAAACACTGAAACGTGCATTTATATGAAGAATATGTGATTTATTTACAGAAACACATCTGTTATACTGGAAACATACAAAACAGGATGAAAATGAAAGGGAATATATTTTTACAATTTTTTTACATAATAGTTGGCTTTTCTGCATCAAACCTTCACACTGACCTCAATTCCATGTAAAACTTTAGTTTTCATCACTAAACTTGCTTAAACTGTTTTAAAAAAAATCCATTGTATGATATGTCGAAAGATTTCTTGGAAAAAAAGTCAAAGTATAGTTTTTCAAAAAATGTCATGAAAAAAAAGTTATAGTATAGCATTTTGAAATTTTTTGGAAAAAAATACAATATTGTATATATCATATTTTGAAAAAAATAATGCAAAAAGTCTAATTCTAATTCAAAATTTCCAAATTCAGCCCGTGACGTTGTGGTCAGCTGCACTGTCCCGATGAAAAAAAGCATACACTTGTTGTGTGCCGCCACTTTTTTTGAGTTATCGGTATGAATCATGCCCCTTGTTTCATTTTCTTCATCCCCAGCGTGACAGAAGCCACAGCGCTGGCCGCCATCTCCCGGGCTGGCCCGAAGAGGGGACCTGTCCCGATGGGAAAAACTCTCCTCGTCTGCAGCCTGCGAGGAAGTGGAACAGGCGTCTTCCGATTTGCCACGAGATCCCGCCTTGGCCCTCCCTCAAACCTTCCACTGACCTACTTTGTGGAGGCAATGAGTCTGAATCATTGGCCAAAAAAAAGTCAATAGAAGTTTTTTCAGACTTCTATTGTCCGATCTTTTTCAGACTTTTTTTTCAGAAATTTTCAGATCTTTTTTTTCGGACAGTTTTTTCATACTTCTTTTGTCCAACATTTCTCAGATATTTTTTCCAGACTTTTTTTGTCCGACAATTTTCAGATCTTTTTTTTCAGATATTTTTTTTCAGACTTTTTTTCAAACTTCTTTTATCCGACATTTTTCAGACTTCTTTTGTCCGACACTTTTCAGACTTTTTTTCGGGCTTTTTTTCAGATATTTTTTTTCGGACAGTTTTTTCAGACTTCTTTTGTCCGATCTTTTTCAGATATTTTTTTTCAGACTTTATTTTCAGAAATTTTCAGATCTTTTTTTTCGGACAGTTTTTTCAGACTTCTTTTGTCCGATCTTTTTCAGATCTTTTTTTTCAGACTTTTTTTTCAGACATTTTCAGATCTTTTTTTCCAGACTTTTTTTGTCCGACAATTTTCAGATCTTTTTTTTTTCAGACATTTTCAGATCTTTTTCTTCAAACTTTTTTTGTCCGACATTTTCAGATCTTTTTTTTCAGACTTTTTTTATCCGACATTTTTCAGATATTTTTTTCAAACTTTTTTTATCCCACATTTTTCAGATATTTTTTTCAGACTTTTTTTGTCTGAAATTTTTCAGACTTTTTTTTCAGACATTTTCAGATCTTTTTTTTCGGACAGTTTTTATCCGACATTTTTCAGTTTTTTTTTTCAGATCTTTTTTTTTGGACAGTTTTTTCAGACTTCTTTTATCCGACATTTTCCAGACTTTTTTTGTCCGACATTTTTTAGACTTTTTTTTTCAGACATTTTCAGAACTTTTTTTTCGGACAGTTTTTTCAGACTTCTTTTGTCCGACATTTTTCAGATATTTTTTCCAGACTTTTTTTGTCCGACAATTTTCAGATATTCTTTTTTTCAGACATTTTCAGATCTTTTTTTTCGGACAGTTTTTTCAGACTTTTTTTGTCCGACATTTTTCAGATATTTTTTTCAGACTTTTTTTTCAGACTTCTTTTATCCGCCATTTTTCAGATATTTTTTTCAGACTTTTTTTGTCCGACAATTTTCAGATCTTTTTTTTTTAGGACATTTTTTTCAGCCATTTTCAGATATTTTTTTTCAGACTTTTTTTGTCTGAAATTTTTCAGACTTTTTTTTCAGACATTTTCAGATCTTTATTTTCGGAATGTTTTTTCGGACTTCTTTTGTCTGACATTTTTCATATATTTTATTCAGATTTTTTTTCAGACATTTTTTATCCGACATTTTTCAGTCTTTTTTTTCAGATCTTTTTTTTCGGACAGTTTTTTCAGACTTCTTCTGTCCGACATTTTTCAGATATTTTTTCCAGACTTTTTTTGTCCGACAATTTTCAGATCTTTTTTTTTTAGGACATTTTTTTCAGCCATTTTCAGATATTTTTTTTCGGACAGTTTTTTCAGACTTCTTTTGTCCGACATTTTTCAGATATTTTTTCCAGACTTTTTTTGTCCGACAATTTTCAGATATTTTTTTTGTCCGACAATTTTCAGATCTTTTTTTTCAGACTTTTTTTTCAGACTTCTTTTATCCGACATTTTTCAGATATTTTTTTCAGACTTTTTTTGTCCGACAATTTTCAGATCTTTTTTTTTTAGGACATTTTTTTCAGCCATTTTCAGATCTTTTTTTTCAGACAGTTTTTTCAGACTTCTTTTGTCCGACATTTTTCAGATATTTTTTCCAGACTTTTTTTGTCCGACAATTTTCAGATATTTTTTTTGTCCGACAATTTTCAGATCTTTTTTTTCAGACTTTTTTTTCAGACTTCTTTTATCCGACATTTTTCAGATATTTTTTTCAGACTTTTTTTTTCAGACAATCTTCAGATCTTTTTTTTCAATATAATTAAAGTTGTTACACAGTGTGGAAAAGTGTTCAATCATTTCTCTTTGTTGAGTGGAAAGTGCCTGATGTGTTCCATGGCGTTCCTGGAGGTGGAAGCAGAGCATAGTTAGCTGCATGTGGGATTCTTCTGTTGTTGAGGGAAGATAAAAACTAAGGGACATTTGGAGTTTAGGGTAAAGAAACACACTAGCTACACTTGTAAACATTACATTTAATTAGTTTTGCATTACATTACATTAAGTTAGTTTGTTTTTGTGTGAATTTATTATTATTATTCGTTGTCTGCCGAATAAGCGCAATTTGCCGTGAGCTGGAATGAGATGGAAACATGAAACTTGGCATAGGAACTGGAATGATGTGCAGCTGCTTCTCAAGAACTATGACCCCAATCGGCCACATGATGGCGCTGTAATTAACGCCCAAACACGCGATTTTGAAAAGGCCGTGCCCCTCACACCGTAAGTCTGATTGACTTGAAACTCGACACACATGTCTAGCTCCGTGTGATCTACAAAAAAGCTGCTCAGACCACTAACTAGATTTTCCGCCATATTGGATTTTTTGAAAAACAGATTTTTGACATCTCCTCCTAAACCGTAGGTCCGATTGCTACCAAATTTTCTGTGGATCATTATTGGACTAATATCATCTAAAGTTTCATAAAGCGTGTTGATACCTCATTGCGTTATGAATCTGTTGACCAACAAACTTTTCAATTGGAGGGGCTTAGCAGGAAATTAGCCATAATTCATTGACCATTAGTCAAATCATCATCTTGGTAGATATCTTCAGTACATATTTGGGAAGAGGCATACCAAAGCGTTTTCTGCTTGACACATAGGGGGCGCCACAAATATCCGAAACTTGTATCGCAAGATCCGGTGGACAGAATTTGATCAAATTTGGTGCACATACTCTGGGGGCAAGTATTAACCAAGATCTATAGTGTCATATTGATCGGTGCATGTGGGCGTGGCCTATTTAGCATTTTATGCTAAATTATGCCTTTGCTCAATTTGCTGTGAGCTGGAATGAGCTAGAGACATGAGACTTGGTACCATAACTGTACATGATGTCATAATGCTTCACATAAAATATGAAAACAATTGGCCACATGGTGGCGCTATAACAATTTTCAAGGCCAGCCCCCTCACACCATAAGTCCTATCAATTTGAAATTTGACAGACATGTGCTGCTGAATGTGATCTACAAAAAAGTCTCTTGGACCACGAAAGTCCGCCGACTAAATTTTCCGCCATGCTGAAAGTTTCATTCAAATCGACCACTAGGCGGGCGCTTTGAGCGATAAAGGCTATAACCCGCGAAATGCCGCTTGCGGCTTTAATTCATTTTAAATTGATATAACTATGTGGATTCATGTTTATTCTTTTACAATGTAATTGTAACCTGTGTTGAAATGTACCACTATACGATCACAATGTACAACTCTAGTTTTCATCACTAAGCCAAAGAATGCATTTCTCCTCAAGAAACGTGGAAAGTGGATTCATATGAAAAATGTGAAATTTCTTCACAGAAAAACATTTCTTGCATTGGAAACACACAAAAAAGGATAAATATGAAAGGGAACAGAGTTTTCCAAAATCTAATATGATAGTTTTGGACTCCAGGCATCAAACTGTCAGTCTGAGCTGAATTCCATGTAAAACCCTAGTTTTCATCACTAAACTCGCTTAATATGTCTTTCTCACCCAAAGCCACTCAGGAACGCATTTCTCCTCTAGAAACACTGAAATGTGCATTTATATGAAGAATATGTGATTTATTTACAGAAACACATCTGTTATACTGGAAACATACAAAAAAGAGACAGAATATGAAAATAAACATTGTTTTCTGAAATTTTACATTAGAATTCGCTTCCAAGTATCAAATCTTCATTCTGAGCTGAATTCTATGCAAAACTCTTGTTTTCATCACTAAACTCGCTTAATATGTCTTTCTCATCCAAAACCACTCAGGAACGCATTTCTCCTCTAGAAACACTGAAACGTGCATTTATATAAGGAATATGTGATTTAATTACAGAAACACATCTGTTATACTGGAAACATACAAAAAAGAGACAGAATATGAAAAGAAACATTGTTTTCTCAAATTTTACATTAGAATTCGCTTCCAAGTATCAAATCTTCATTCTGAGCTGAATTCTATGCAAAACTCTTGTTTTCATCACTAAACTCGCTTAATATGTCTTTCTCATCCAAAACCACTCAGGAACGCATTTCTCCTCAAGAAACACTGAAACGTGCATTTATATAAGGAATATGTGATTTATTTACAGAAACACATCTGTTATACTGGAAACATACAAAAAAGAGACAGAATATGAAAAGAAACATTGTTTTCTCAAATTTTACATTAGAATTCGCTTCCAAGTATCAAATCTTCATTCTGAGCTGAATTCCATGTAAAACGCTAGTTTTCATCACTAAACTCGCTTAATATGTCTTTCTCACCCAAAACTACTCAGGAACGCATTTCTCCTCAAGAAACACTGAAATGTGCATTTATATGAAGAATATGTGATTTATTTACAGAAACACATCTGTTATACTGGAAACATACAAAACAGGATGAAAATGAAAGGGAATATATTTTTACAATTTTTTTACATAATAGTTGGCTTTTCTGCATCAAACCTTCACACTGACCTCAATTCCATGTAAAACTTTAGTTTTCATCACTAAACTTGCTTAAACTGTTTTAAAAAAAATCCATTGTATGATATGTCGAAAGATTTCTTGGAAAAAAAGTCAAAGTATAGTTTTTCAAAAAATGTCATGAAAAAAAAGTTATAGTATAGCATTTTGAATTTTTTTGGAAAAAAATACAATATTGTATATATCATATGTTGAAAAAAATAATGAAAAAAGTCTAATTCTAATTCAAAATTTCCAAATTCAGCCCGTGACGTTGTGGTCAGCTGCACTGTCCCCGATGAAAAAAAGCATACACTTGTTGTGTGCCGCCACTTTTTTTGAGTTATCGGTATGAATCATGACCCTCATTTCATTTTCTTCATCCCCAGCGTGACAGAAGCCACAGCGCTGGCCGCCATCTCCCGGGCTGGCCCGAAGAGGGGACCTGTCCCGATGGGAGAAACTCTCCTCGTCTGCAGCCTGCGAGGAAGTGGAACAGGCGTCTTCCGATTTGCCACGAGATCCTGCCTTGGCCCTCCCTCAAACCTTCCACTGACCTACTTTGTGGAGGCAATGAGTCTGAATCATTGGCCAAAAAAAAAGTCAATAGAAGTTTTTTCAGACTTCTGTTGTCCGATCTTTTTCAGATCTTTTTTTTCAGACTTTTTTTTCAGAAATTTTCAGATCTTTTTTTTCGGACAGTTTTTTCAGACTTCTATTGTCCGATCTTTTTCAGATCTTTTTTTTCAGACTTTTTTTTCAGACTTTTTTTTCAGAAATTTTCAGATCTTTTTTTTCGGACAGTTTTTTCAGACTTCTTTTGTCCGATCTTTTTCAGATCTTTTTTTTCAGACTTTTTTTTCAGAAATTTTCAGATCTTTTTTTTCGGACAGTTTTTTCAGACTTCTATTGTCCGATCTTTTTCAGATCTTTTTTTTCAGACTTTTTTTTCAGACTTTTTTTTCAGAAATTTTCAGATCTTTTTTTTCGGACAGTTTTTTCAGACTTCTTTTGTCCGATCTTTTTCAGATCTTTTTTTTCAAACTTTTTTTTCAGAAATTTTCAGATATTTTTTTTCGGACAGGTTTTTCAGACTTCTTTTGTCCGATCTTTTTCAGATATTTTTTTTCAGACTTTTTTTGTCCAACATTTTTCAGATATTTTTTTCAGATATTTTTTTTCAGACTTTTTTTCAAACTTCTTTTGTCCGACATTTTTCAGACTTCTTTTGTCCGACACTTTTCAGACTTTTTTTCGGGCTTTTTTTCAGATCTTTTTTTTCGGACAGTTTTTTCAGAATTCTTTTGTCCGATATTTTTCAGACTTTTTTTTCATATCTTTTTTTTCAGACTTTTTTTTCAGACATTTTCAGATATTTTTTTTCAGACTTCTTTTATCCGACATTTTTCAGATATTTTTTTCAGACTTTTTTTGTCTGAAATTTTTCAGACTTTTTTTTCAGACATTTTCAGATCTTTTTTTCGGACAGTTTTTTCGGACTTCTTTTGTCCGACATTTTTCAGATATTTTATTCAGATCTTTTTTTGTCCGACAATTTTCAGATCTTTTTTTTCAGATATTTTTTTTCAGACTGTTTTTCAAACTTCTTTTGTCCGACATTTTTCAGACTTTTTTTCGGGCTTTTTTTTCCAGACATTTTTTCAGATCTTTTTTTTCGGACGGTTTTTTCAGACTTCTTTTGTCCGACAATTTTCAGATCTTTTTTTTTAAACTTTTTTTGTTCAACATTTTTCAGATCTTTTTTTCAGATCTTTTTTTTAAATATTTTTTTCAGATCTTTTTTTGTCCGACATTTTCAGATCTTTTTTTTCAGACTTTTTTTTCAGACATTTTCATATTTTTTTTTTCGGACAGTTTTTTCATAATTCTTTTGTCCGACATTTTTCAGACTTCTTTTGTCCGACATTTTTCAGTCTTTTTTTTTCAGACATTTTCAGATCTTTTTTTTCGGACAGTTTTTTCAGACTTCTTTTGTCCGACATTTTTCAGATATTTTTTCCAGACCTTTTTTGTCCGACAATTTTCAGACTTTTTTTGTCTGTCATTTTTCGGACTTTTTTTGTCTGACATTTTTCAGATATTTTTTTTCAGACTTTTTTTTCCGACATTTTTCAGATATTTTTTTCAGACTTCTTTTGTCCGACATTTTTCAGATATTTTTTTCAGAATTCTTTTGTCCAACAATTGTCAGATCTTTTTTTTCAGAGTTCTTTTGTCCGACATTTTTCAGATCTTTTTTTTGGTCTTTGTTCCAGACTTTTTTTCAGATCTTTTTTTTCAGACAGTTTTTTCAGACTTCTTTTGTCCGACATTTTTCAGATATTTTTTCCAGACTTTTGTTGTCCGACATTTTTCAGATCTTTTGTTTCAGATATTTTTTTTCAGACTTTTTTTCAGACTTTTTTTCGGGCTTTTTTTTCCAGACTTTTTTTCAGATCTTTTTTTTCGGACGTTTTTTTCAGACTTCTTTTGTCCGACATTTTTCAGATATTTTTTCCAGACTTTTGTTGTCCGACATTTTTCAGATCTTTTGTTTCAGATATTTTTTTTCAGACTTTTTTTCAGACTTTTTTTCGGGCTTTTTTTTCCAGACTTTTTTTCAGATCTTTTTTTTCGGACGTTTTTTTCAGACTTCTTTTGTCCGACATTTTTCAAATCTTTTGTTTCAGATCTTTTTTTTCAGACATTTTCAGATCTTTTTTTTCAGACTTTTTTTTCAGACATTTTCAGATCTTTTTTTTCGGACAGTTTTTTCAGACGTCTTTTGTCCGACATTTTTCAGATCTTTTATTCAGATCTTTTTTTTCAGACATTTTTTATCCGACATTTTTCAGATCTTTTTTTTCAGACATTTTTTTTCAGACATTTTTCAGATCTTTTTGTTCAGACTTTTTTTGTCCAACATTTTTCAGATCTTTTTTTCAGATATTTTTTTTCAGACTTTTTTTCAAACTTCTTTTGTCCGACATTTTTCAGACTTCTTTTGTCCGACACTTTTCAGACTTTTTTTCGGGCTTTTTTTCAGATCTTTTTTTTCGGACAGTTTTTTCAGAATTCTTTTGTCCGACATTTTTCAGACTTTTTTTTTCAGATCTTTTTTTTCAGACTTTTTATTCAGACATTTTCAGATCTTTTTTTTCGTACTTTTTTTATCCGACATTTTTCAGATATTTTTTTCAGACTTTTTTTGTCTGAAATTTTTCAGACTTTTTTTTCAGACATTTTCAGATCTTTTTTTTCGGACAGTTTTTTCGGACTTCTTTTGTCCGACATTTCTCAGATATTTTTTCCAGACTTTTTTTGTCCGACAATTTTCAGATCTTTTTTTTCAGATATTTCTTTTCAGACTTTTTTTCAAACTTCTTTTGTCCGACATTTTTCAGACTTTTTTTCGGGCTTTTTTTTCCAGACTTTTTTTCAGATCTTTTTTTTCGGACGTTTTTTTCAAACTTCTTTTGTCCGACATTTTTCAGACTTTTTTTCGGGCTTTTTTTTTCAGACATTTTCATATTTTTTTTTTCGGACAGTTTTTTCAGAATTCTTTTGTCCGACATTTTTCAGACTTCTGATGTCCGACATTTTTCAGATCTTTTTTTTCAGACTTTTTTTTCAGATATTTTCATATTTTTTTTTTCGGACAGTTTTTTCAGAATTCTTTTGTCCGACATTTTTCAGATTTCTTTTGTCCGACATTTTTCAGTCTTTTTTTTCAGACATTTTCAGATATTTTTTTGTCTGTCATTTTTCGGACTTTTTTTGTCTGACATTTTTCAGATATTTTTTTTCAGACTTCTTTTGTCCGACATTTTTCAGATATTTTTTTCAGACTTCTTTTGTCCGACATTTTTCAGATATTTTTTTCAGACTTCTTTTGTCCAACAATTGTCAGATCTTTTTTTTCAGACTTCTTTTGTCCGACATTTTTTAGACTGTTTTTGTCCGACATTTTTCAGATCTTTTTTTTGGTCTTTTTTCCAGACTTTTTTTTCAGACAGTTTTTTCAGACTTCTTTTGTCCGACATTTTTCAGATATTTTTTCCAGACTTTTGTTGTCCGACATTTTTCAGATCTTTTGTTTCAGATCTTTTTTTTCAGACATTTTCAGATCTTTTTGTCGGACAGTTTTTTCAGACTTCTTTTGTCCGACATTTTCAGATCTTTTTTTTCAGACATTTTCAGATCTTTTTTTTCGGACAATTTTTTCAGACTTCTTTTGTCCGACATTTTTCAGATCTTTTATTCAGATCTTTTTTTTCAGACATTTTCAGATCTTTTTTTTCAGACTTCTTTTGTCCGAGATTTTCAAATCTTTTTTTTCAGACTTTTATTGTCCGACAATTTTCAGATCTTTTTTTTCAGACATTTTCAGATCTTTTTTTTCAGACATTTTCAGATCTTTTTTTTCGGACAATTTTTTCAGACTTCTTTTGTCCGACATTTTTCAAATATTTTATTCAGATCTTTTTTTTCAGACAGTTTTTATCCGACATTTTTCAGATCTTTTTTTTCAGACTTTTTTTGTCCGACATTTTTCAGATCTTTTATTCAGATCTTTTTTTTCAGACTTTTTTTTCAGACATTTTCAGATCTTTTTTTTCAGACTTTATTTTCAGAAATTTTCAGATATTTTTTTTCGGACAGTTTTTTCAGACTTCTTTTGTCCGACATTTTTCAGATCTTTTTGTTCAGAATTTTTTTTTCAGACATTTTTTATCCGACATTTTTCAGATATTTTTTTCCAGACTTTTTTTGTCCGACAATTTTCAGATATTTTTTTTTCAGACATTTTCAGATCTTTTTTTTCAGACTTTTTTTTCAGACATTTTCAGATCTTTTTTTTCGGACAGTTTTTTCAGACGTCTTTTGTCCGACATTTTTCAAATATTTTATTCAGATCTTTTTTTTCAGACATTTTTTATCCGACATTTTTCAGATCTTTTTTTTCAGACTTTTTTTGTCCGACATTTTTCAGATCTTTTATTCAGATCTTTTTTTTCAGACATTTTTTATCCGACATTTTTCAGATCTTTTTTTCCAGACTTTTTTTGTCCGACATTTTTCAGATCTCGCTTAATATGTCTTTCTCACCCAAAACTACTCAGGAACGCATTTCTCCTCAAGAAACACTGAAATGTGCATTTATATGAAGAATATGTGATTTATTTACAGAAACACATCTGTTATACTGGAAACATACAAAAAAGAGACAGAATATGAAAAGAAACATTGTTTTCTCAAATTTGACATTAGAATTCGCTTCCAAGTATCAAATCTTCATTCTGAGCTCAATTCTATGCAAAACTTTTGTTTTCATCACTAAACTCGCTTAATATATCTTTCTCACCCAAAAGCACTCAGGAACGCATTTCTCCTCTAGAAACACTGAAATGTGCATTTATATGAAGAATATGTGATTTATTTACAGAAACACATCTGTTATACTGGAAACATACAAAACAGGATGAAAATGAAAGGGAATATATTTTTACAATTTTTTTACATAATAGTTGGCTTTTCTGCATCAAACCTTCACACTGACCTCAATTCCATGTAAAACTTTAGCTTTCACCACTAAACTTGCTGAAACTGTTTAAAAAAAAATCCATTGTATGATATGTCGAAAAATTTCTTGGAAAAAAAGTCAAAGTATAGTTTTTCAAAAAATGTCATGAAAAAAAAGTTATAGCATTTTGAAATTTTTGGGAAAAAAACACAATATTGTATATATCATATGTTGAAAAAAATAATGAAAAAAGTCTAATTCTAATTCAAAATTTCCAAATTCAGCCCGTGACGTTGTGGTCAGCTGCACTGTCCCCGATGAAAAAAAGCATACACTTGTTGTGTGCCGCCACTTTTTTTGAGTTATCGGTATGAATCATGCCCCTCGTTTCATTTTCTTCATCCCCAGCGTGACAGAAGCCACAGCGCTGGCCGCCATCTCCCGGGCTGGCCCGAAGAGGGGACCTGTCCCGATGGGAGAAACTCTCCTCGTCTGCAGCCTGCGAGGAAGTGGAACAGGCGTCTTCCGATTTGCCACGAGATACCGCCTTGGCCCTCCCTCAAACCTTCCACTGACCTACTTTGCGGAGGCAATGAGTCTGAATCATTGGCCAAAAAAAAAGTCAATAGAAGTTTTTTCAGAATTCTTTGGTCCGATCTTTTTCAGATCTTTTTTTTCAGACTTTTTTTTCAGAAATTTTCAGATCTTTTTTTCAGACTTTTTTTGTCCGACATTTTTCAGATCTTTTTTTTCAGACTTTTTTTGTCCGACATTTTTCAGATCTTTTTTTCAGATCTTTTTTTTCAGACTTTTTTTGTCCGACATTTTCAGATCTTTTTTTGTCCAACATTTTTCAGATCTTTTTTTCAGATCTTTTTTTTCAGACTTTTTTTGTCCGACATTTTTCATACATTTTTTGTCCGACATTTTTCAGATCTTTTTTTTCAGATTTTTTTGTCCGACATTTTTCAGATATTTTTTTCAGACTTTTTTTGTCCGACATTTTTCAGACTTTTTTTGTCCGACATTTTTCAGATCTTTTTTTACAGACTTTTTTTGTCCGACAATTTCAGATCTTTTTTTTCAGACTTTTTTTTTCATACATTTTTCTTCTTTTTCAGATTTTTTTGTCCGACATTTTTCAGATATTTTTTTCAAACTTCTTTTGTCCGACATTTTTCAGACTTCTTTTCAGAGATTCTTTCCAGACTTTTTTTGTCCGACAATTTACAGATCTTTTTTTTCAGACTTTTTTTGTTCGACATTTTTCAGATCTTTTTTTTCAGACTTCTTTTGTCCGACATTTTTCAGATCTTTTTTTTCCAGACTTTTTTTGTCCGACATTTTTCAGATATTTTTTTCCAGACTTTTTTTGTCCGACATTTTTCAGAATTTTTTTTTTCCGACATTTTTCAGATATTTTTTTCAGACATTTTCAGATATTTTTTTTCAGACTTTTTTTGTCCGACATTTTTCAGATCTTTTTTTTCAGACATTTTCAGATCTTTTTTTTCAGACTTTTTTTGTCCGAAATTTTTCAGTTATTTTTTTCAGATCTTTTCTTTTTCCAACAATTTCAGATCTTTTTTTCAGACTTCTTTTGTCCGACATTTTTCAGACTTTTTTTTCTGACATTTTCAGATCTTTTTTTTCAACTTTTTTTTCAGACATTTTCAGATATTTTTTTTCAGACTTTTTTTCAAACTTCTTTTGTCCGACATTTTTCAGACTTCTTTTGTCCGACATTTTTCAGACTTTTTTTCGGGCTTTTTTCAGATTTTTTTTCAGACATTTTCAGATCTTTTTTTTCGGACAGTTTTTTCAGACTTCTTTTGTCCGACATTTTTCAGAGATTCCTTCCAGACTTTTTTGGTCCGACATTTTCATATCTTTTTTTTCAGACTTTTTTTGTCCGACATTTTTCAGATCTTTTTTTTCAGACAGTTTTTGTTCGACTTTTTTCAGATATTTTTTTCAGAATTTTTTTTGTCCGACAATTTTCAGATCATTTTTTTTAGGACTTTTTTTTCAGACATTTTCAAATATTTTTTTTCGGACAGTTTTTTCAGACTTTTTTTGTCCGACATTTTTCAGATTTTTTTTTCAGACTTTTTTTCGGGCTTTTTGTCCGACATTTTTCAGATCTTTTTTTCAGATAATTTTTTTTCAGATCTTTTTTTCAGATATTTTTTTTTTGGACAGTTTTTTCTTCTGTCCGACATTTTTCAGATATTTTTTCCAGACTTTTTTTATCCGACATTTTTCAGATATTTTTTTTTGGACAGTTTTTTCATCTGTCCGACATTTTCAGATATTTTTTTTCAGACTTTTTTTGTCCGACATTTTTCAGACTTCTTTTGTCCGACATTTTTCAGATCTTTTTTTTCGGACAGTTATTTCAGACTTCTTTTGTCCAACATTTTTCAGATATTTTTTCCAGACTTTTTTTTGTCCGACAATTTTCAGATCTTTTTTTTCAATATAATTAAAGTTGTTACACAGTGTGGAAAAGTGTTCAATCATTTCTCTTTGTTGAGCGGAACGTGCCCGATGTGTTCCATGGCGTTCCTGGAGGTGGAAGCAGAGCATAGTTATCTGCATGTGGGATTCTTCTGTTGTTGAGGGAAGATAAAAACTAAGGGACATTTGGAGTTTAGGGTAAAGAAACACACTAGCTACACTTGTAAACATTACATTAAGTTAGTTTGTTTTTGTGTGAATTTATTATTATTATTCGTTGTCTGCCGAATAAGTGCAATTTGCCGTGAGCTGGAAAGAGATGGAAACATGAAACTTGGCGTAGGAACTGGAATGATGTGCAGCTGCTTCTCAAGAACTATGACCCCAATCGGCCACATGGTGGCGCTGTAACACAAACATGTGATTTTGGAAAGGCCACGCCCCTCAAACCGTAAGTCCGATTGACTTGAAATGTGACACATATGTGCAACTCCGTGTGATCTACAATAAAGCCTCTTGGACCTCCAAAGTGCACCTGGAAATATTTTCCGCCATATTGGATTTTTTGTTTGACATCTCCTCCTAAACCGTAGGTCCGATTGCTACCAAATTTTCTGTGGATCATTATTGGACTAATGGCATCTAAAGTTGCATAAAGCGTGTTGATACCTCATTGCGTTATGAATCTGTTGACCAATGAACTTTAAGAGGGCAGGGCTCAGCACATCAGTAGCCTTTGGCCCATCGTCTCCAAACTTGAGGCGTACCAAAGCATTTTCCGCTTGACACATAGGGGGCGCCACAAATATCAGAAACTTGTATCGCAAGATCCGGTGGACAGAATTTTATCAAATTTGGTGCACATACTCTGGGGGCAAGTATTAACCAAGATCTATAGTGTCATATTGATCGGTGCATGTGGGCGTGGCCTATTTAGCATTTTATGCTAAATTATGCCTTTGCTCAATTTGCTGTGAGCTGGAATGAGCTAGAGACATGAGACTTGGTACCATAACTGTACATGATGTCATAATGCTTCACATAAAATATGAAAACAATTGGCCACATGGTGGCGCTATAACAATTTTCAAGGCCAGCCCCCTCACACCATAAGTCGTATCAATTTGAAATTTGACAGCCATGTGCTGCTGAATGTGATCTACAAAAAAGTCTCTTGGACCACGAAAGTCCACCGACTAAATTTTCCGCCATGTTGAATTTTTTGAAAAACACATTTTTGACATCTCCTCCTAAACCGTAGGTCTGATTGCTGGCATATTTTCTGCGAATCATTATTGGACCAGGCTCATCCAAGGTTGCATAAAGCTTGTTGATATGTTATTGTGTTTTGAAGATATTGACCAATTCATTTTTAAGGGGCGGGCTCAGCACATCAATAGACCTAACTTCACAAGCCTTTGGCCCATCATCTCCAAACTTGCAGCATATGTTCACAAGAGTAGCTGAAACATCTGCTGAAAGTTTCATTCAAATCGGCCACATGGTGGCGCTGTAATTAACGCCCAAACATGTGATTTTGGAAAGGCCACGCCCCTCAAACCGTAAGTCCGATTGACTTGAAATGTTACACATATGTGCAACTCCATGTGATCTACAATAAAGCCTCTTGGACCTCCAAAGTGCACCTGGAAATATTTTCCGCCATATTGGATTTTTTGAAAAACACATTTTTGACGTCTGATTGCTACCAAATTTTCAATGGATCATTATTGGACTAATGTCATCTAAAGTTGCATAAAGCGTGTTGATACCTCATTGCGTTATGAATCTGTTGACCAATGAACTTTAAGAGGGCAGGGCTCAGCACATCAGTAGACCTAACTTCACAAGCCTTTGGCCCATCGTCTCCAAACTTGAGGCGTACCAAAGCATTTTCCGCTTGACACATAGGGGGCGCCACAAATATCAGAAACTTGAATCGCAAGATCCGGTGGACAGAATTTTATCAAATTTGGTGCACATACTCTGGGGGCAAGTATTAACCAAGATCTATAGTGTCATATTGATCGGTGCATGTGGGCGTGGCCTATTTAGCATTTTATGCTAAATTATGCCTTTGCTCAATTTGCTGTGAGCTAGAGACATGAGACTTGGTACCATAACTGTACATGATGTCATAATGCTTCACATAAAATATGAAAACAATTGGCCACATGGTGGCGCTATAACAATTTTCAAGGCCAGCCCCCTCACACCATAAGTCCTATCAATTTGAAATTTGACAGACATGTGCTGCTGAATGTGATCTACAAAAAAGTCTCTTGGACCACGAAAGTCCACCGACTAAATTTTCCGCCATGCTGAAAGTTTTATTCAAATCGACCACTAGGCGGGCGCTTTGAGCGATAAAGGCTATAACCCGCGAATTGCCGCTTGCGGCTTTAATTCATTTTAAATTGATATAACTATGTGGATGTGGAAATATGTTTTATATATTTCATGTTTATTCTTTTACAATGTAATTGTAACCTGTGTTGAAATGTACCACTATACGATCACAATGTACAACTCTAGTTTTCATCACTAAGCCAAAGAATGCATTTCGCCTCAAGAAACACTGAAAAGTGGATTCATATGAAAAATGTGAAATTTCTTCACAGAAAAACATTTCTTGCATTGGAAACACACAAAAAAGGATAAATATGAAAGGGAACACAGTTTTCCAAAATCTAATATGATAGTTTTGGACTCCAGGCATCAAACTGTCAGTCTGAGCTGAATTCCATGTAAAACGCTAGTTTTCATCACTAAACTCGCTTAATATGTCTTTCTCACCCAAAAACACTCAGGAACGCATTTCTCCTCTAGAAACACTGAAATGTGCATTTATATGAAGAATATGTGATTTATTTACAGAAACACATCTGTTATACTGGAAACATACAAAAAAGAGACAGAATATGAAAAGAAACATTGTTTTCTCAAATTTTACATTAGAATTCGCTTCCAAGTATCAAATCTTCATTCTGAGCTGAATTCCATGTAAAACGCTAGTTTTCATCACTAAACTCGCTTAATATGTCTTTCTCACCCAAAACCACTCAGGAACGCATTTCTCCTCTAGAAACACTGAAATGTGCATTTATATGAAGGATATGTGTTTTATTTACAGAAACACATCTGTTATACTGGAAACATACAAAAAAGAGACAGAATATGAAAAGAAACATTGTTTTCTCAAATTTTACATTAGAATTCGCTTCCAAGTATCAAATCTTCATTCTGAGCTGAATTCCATGTAAAACGCTAGTTTTCATCACTAAACTCGCTTAATATGTCTTTCTCACCCAAAACTACTCAGGAACGCATTTCTCCTCAAGAAACACTGAAACGTGCATTTATATGAAGAATATGTGATTTATTTACAGAAACACATCTGTTATACTGGAAACATACAAAAAAGAGACAGAATATGAAAAGAAACATTGTTTTCTGAAATTTGACATTAGAATTCGCTTCCAAGTATCAAATCTTCATTCTGAGCTCAATTCTATGCAAAACTTTTGTTTTCATCACTAAACTCGCTTAATATATCTTTCTCACCCAAAAGCACTCAGGAACGCATTTCTCCTCTAGAAACACTGAAATGTGCATTTATATGAAGAATATGTGATTTATTTACAGAAACACATCTGTTATACTGGAAACATACAAAAAAGAGACAGAATATGAAAAGAAACATTGTTTTCTCAAATTTTACATTAGAATTCGCTTCCAAGTATCAAATCTTCATTCTGAGCTGAATTCCATGTAAAACGCTAGTTTTCATCACTAAACTCGCTTAATATGTCTTTCTCACCCAAAACTACTCAGGAACGCATTTCTCCTCAAGAAACACTGAAACGTGCATTTATATGAAGAATATGTGATTTATTTACAGAAACACATCTGTTATACTGGAAACATACAAAAAAGAGACAGAATATGAAAAGAAACATTGTTTTCTGAAATTTGACATTAGAATTCGCTTCCAAGTATCAAATCTTCATTCTGAGCTGAATTCCATGTAAAACGCTAGTTTTCATCACTAAACTCGCTTAATATGTCTTTCTCACCCAAAACTACTCAGGAACGCATTTCTCCTCAAGAAACACTGAAATGTGCATTTATATGAAGAATATGTGATTTATTTACAGAAACACATCTGTTATACTGGAAACATACAAAAAAGAGACAGAATATGAAAAGAAACATTGTTTTCTCAAATTTTACATTAGAATTCGCTTCCAAGTATCAAATCTTCATTCTGAGCTGAATTCCATGTAAAACGCTAGTTTTCATCACTAAACTCGCTTAATATGTCTTTCTCACCCAAAACTACTCAGGAACGCATTTCTCCTCAAGAAACACTGAAATGTGCATTTATATGAAGAATATGTGATTTATTTACAGAAACACATCTGTTATACTGGAAACATACAAAAAAGAGACAGAATATGAAAAGAAACATTGTTTTCTCAAATTTTACATTAGAATTCGCTTCCAAGTATCAAATCTTCATTCTGAGCTGAATTCCATGTAAAACGCTAGTTTTCATCACTAAACTCGCTTAATATGTCTTTCTCACCCAAAACTACTCAGGAACGCATTTCTCCTCAAGAAACACTGAAATGTGCATTTATATGAAGAATATGTGATTTATTTACAGAAACACATCTGTTATACTGGAAACATACAAAAAAGAGACAGAATATGAAAAGAAACATTGTTTTCTGAAATTTGACATTAGAATTCGCTTCCAAGTATCAAATCTTCATTCTGAGCTGAATTCCATGTAAAACGCTAGTTTTCATCACTAAACTCGCTTAATATGTCTTTCTCACCCAAAACTACTCAGGAACGCATTTCTCCTCAAGAAACACTGAAATGTGCATTTATATGAAGAATATGTGATTTATTTACAGAAACACATCTGTTATACTGGAAACATACAAAAAAGAGACAGAATATGAAAAGAAACATTGTTTTCTCAAATTTGACATTAGAATTCGCTTCCAAGTATCAAATCTTCATTCTGAGCTCAATTCTATGCAAAACTTTTGTTTTCATCACTAAACTCGCTTAATATATCTTTCTCACCCAAAAGCACTCAGGAACGCATTTCTCCTCTAGAAACACTGAAATGTGCATTTATATGAAGAATATGTGATTTATTTACAGAAACACATCTGTTATACTGGAAACATACAAAACAGGATGAAAATGAAAGGGAATATATTTTTACAATTTTTTTACATAATAGTTGGCTTTTCTGCATCAAACCTTCACACTGACCTCAATTCCATGTAAAACTTTAGCTTTCACCACTAAACTTGCTGAAACTGTTTAAAAAAAAATCCATTGTATGATATGTCGAAAAATTTCTTGGAAAAAAAGTCAAAGTATAGTTTTTCAAAAAATGTCATGAAAAAAAAGTTATAGCATTTTGAAATTTTTGGGAAAAAAACACAATATTGTATATATCATATGTTGAAAAAAATAATGAAAAAAGTCTAATTCTAATTCAAAATTTCCAAATTCAGCCCGTGACGTTGTGGTCAGCTGCACTGTCCCCGATGAAAAAAAGCATACACTTGTTGTGTGCCGCCACTTTTTTTGAGTTATCGGTATGAATCATGCCCCTCGTTTCATTTTCTTCATCCCCAGCGTGACAGAAGCCACAGCGCTGGCCGCCATCTCCCGGGCTGGCCCGAAGAGGGGACCTGTCCCGATGGGAGAAACTCTCCTCGTCTGCAGCCTGCGAGGAAGTGGAACAGGCGTCTTCCGATTTGCCACGAGATACCGCCTTGGCCCTCCCTCAAACCTTCCACTGACCTACTTTGCGGAGGCAATGAGTCTGAATCATTGGCCAAAAAAAAAGTCAATAGAAGTTTTTTCAGAATTCTTTGGTCCGATCTTTTTCAGATCTTTTTTTTCAGACTTTTTTTTCAGAAATTTTCAGATCTTTTTTTCAGACTTTTTTTGTCCGACATTTTTCAGATCTTTTTTTTCAGACTTTTTTTGTCCGACATTTTTCAGATCTTTTTTTCAGATCTTTTTTTTCAGACTTTTTTTGTCCGACATTTTCAGATCTTTTTTTGTCCAACATTTTTCAGATCTTTTTTTCAGATCTTTTTTTTCAGACTTTTTTTGTCCGACATTTTTCATACATTTTTTGTCCGACATTTTTCAGATCTTTTTTTTCAGATTTTTTTGTCCGACATTTTTCAGATATTTTTTTCAGACTTTTTTTGTCCGACATTTTTCAGACTTTTTTTGTCCGACATTTTTCAGATCTTTTTTTACAGACTTTTTTTGTCCGACAATTTCAGATCTTTTTTTTCAGACTTTTTTTGTCCGACATTTTCAGATCTTTTTTTGTCCGACATTTTTCAAATCTTTTTTTCAGACTTTTGTTTCAGACATTTTCATATTTTTTTTTTCGGACAGTTTTTTCAGAATTCTTTGGTCCGACATTTTTCAGACTTCTTTTGTCCGACATTTTTCAGACTTCTTTTGTCCGACATTTTTCAGACTTTTTTTGTCCGACATTTTTCAGATATTTTTTTACAGACTTTTTTTGTCCGACAATTTCAGATCTTTTTTTTCAGACTTTTTTTGTCCGACATTTTCAGATCTTTTTTTCAGATCTTTTTTTTCAGACTTTTTTTGGCCGACATTTTTCATACATATTTTGTCCGACATTTTTCAGATCTTTTTTTTCAGATTTTTTTGTCCGACATTTTTCAGACATTTTTTGTCCGACATTTTTCAGATCTTTTTTTTTTCAGATTTTTTTGTCCGACATTTTTCAGATATTTTTTTCAGACTTTTTTTGTCCGACATTTTTCAGACTTTTTTTGTCCGACATTTTCAGATCTTTTTTTGTCCGACATTTTTCAAATCTTTTTTTCAGACTTTTGTTTCAGACATTTTCATATTTTTTTTTTCGGACAGTTTTTTCAGAATTCTTTGGTCCGACATTTTTCAGACTTCTTTTGTCCGACATTTTTCAGACTTCTTTTGTCCGACATTTTTCAGATCTTTTTTTTCAGACTTTTTTTTCAGACATTTTCAGATCTTTTTTTTCAACTTTTTTTTCAGACATTTTCAGATCTTTTTTTTCGGACAGTTTTTTCAGACTTCTTTTGTCCGACATTTTCAGATCTTTTTTTGTCCGACATTTTTCAAATCTTTTTTTCAGACTTTTGTTTCAGACATTTTCATATTTTTTTTTTCGGACAGTTTTTTCAGAATTCTTTGGTCCGACATTTTTCAGACTTCTTTTGTCCGACATTTTTCAGACTTCTTTTGTCCGACATTTTTCAGATCTTTTTTTTCAGACTTTATTTTCAGATCTTTTTTTTCAACTTTTTTTTCAGACATTTTCAGATATTTTTTTTCAGACTTTTTTTCAAACTTCTTTTGTCCGACATTTTTCAGACTTTTTTTGTCCGACATTTTTCAGATCTTTTTTTTCAGACTTTTTTTATCCGACAATTTTCAGATCTTTTTTTTCAGACTTTTTTTGTCCGACATTTTTCAGATCTTTTTTTACAGACTTTTTTTGTCCGACAATTTCAGATCTTTTTTTTCAGACTTTTTTTGTCCGACATTTTCAGATCTTTTTTTGTCCGACATTTTCAGATCTTTTTTTGTCCAACATTTTTCAGATCTTTTTTTCAGATCTTTTTTTTCAGATTTTTTGTCCGACATTTTTCAGATATTTTTTTCAGACTTTTTTTGTCCGACATTTTTCAGATATTTTTTTTCAGACTTTTTTTGTCCGACATTTTTCAGACTTTTTTTGTCCGACATTTTTCAGATCTTTTTTTACAGATTTTTTTGTCCGACAATTTCAGATCTTTTTTTTCAGACTTTTTTTGTCCGACATTTTCAGATCTTTTTTTGTCCGACATTTTTCAAATCTTTTTTTCAGACTTTTGTTTCAGACATTTTCATATTTTTTTTTTCGGACAGTTTTTTCAGAATTCTTTGGTCCGACATTTTTCAGACTTCTTTTGTCCGACATTTTTCAGACTTTTTTTTTCCGACATTTTTCAGATATTTTTTTACAGACTTTTTTTGTCCGACAATTTCAGATCTTTTTTTTCAGACTTTTTTTGTCCGACATTTTCAGATCTTTTTTTCAGATCTTTTTTTTCAGACTTTTTTTGTCCGACATTTTTCATACATTTTTTGTCCGACATTTTTCAGATCTTTTTTTTCAGATTTTTTTGTCCGACATTTTTCAGACATTTTTTGTCCGACATTTTTCAGATCTTTTTTTTTTCAGATTTTTTTGTCCGACATTTTTCAGATATTTTTTTCAGACTTTTTTTGTCCGACATTTTTCAGATCTTTTTTTTCAGACTTTTTTTGTCCGACATTTTTCAGACTTTTTTTGTCCGACATTTTCAGATCTTTTTTTGTCCGACATTTTTCAAATCTTTTTTTCAGACTTTTGTTTCAGACATTTTCATATTTTTTTTTTCGGACAGTTTTTTCAGAATTCTTTGGTCCGACATTTTTCAGACTTCTTTTGTCCGACATTTTTCAGATCTTTTTTTTCAGACTTTTTTTTCAGACATTTTCAGATCTTTTTTTTCAACTTTTTTTTCAGACATTTTCAGATATTTTTTTTCAGACTTTTTTTCAAACTTCTTTTGTCCGACATTTTTCAGACTTTTTTTCGGGCTTTTTTCAGATCTTTTTTTTCAGATTTTTTTGTCCGACATTTTTCAGATCTTTTTTTCAGATCTTTTTTTTTCAGATTTTTTTTCAGACATTTTCAGATCTTTTTTTTCGGACAGTTTTTTCAGACTTCTTTTGTCCGACATTTTCAGATCTTTTTTTGTCCGACATTTTTCAAATCTTTTTTTCAGACTTTTGTTTCAGACATTTTCATATTTTTTTTTTCGGACAGTTTTTTCAGAATTCTTTGGTCCGACATTTTTCAGACTTCTTTTGTCCGACATTTTTCAGACTTCTTTTGTCCGACATTTTTCAGACTTCTTTTGTCCGACATTTTTCAGACTTCTTTTGTCCGACATTTTTCAGATCTTTTTTTTCAGACTTTATTTTCAGATCTTTTTTTTCAACTTTTTTTTCAGACATTTTCAGATATTTTTTTTCAGACTTTTTTTCAAACTTCTTTTGTCCGACATTTTTCAGACTTTTTTTCGGGCTTTTTTCAGATCTTTTTTTTCAGATTTTTTTGTCCGACATTTTTCAGATCTTTTTTTCAGATCTTTTTTTTTCAGATTTTTTTTTAAAACATTTTCAGATCTTTTTTTTCGGACAGTTTTTTCAGACTTCTTTTGTCCGACATTTTTCAGACTTTTTTTGTCCGAAATTTTTCAGATCTTTTTTTTCAGACTTTTTTTATCCGACAATTTTCAGATCTTTTTTTTCAGACTTTTTTTGTCCGACATTTTTCAGATCTTTTTTTACAGACTTTTTTTGTCCGACAATTTCAGATCTTTTTTTTCAGACTTTTTTTGTCCGACATTTTCAGATCTTTTTTTGTCCGACATTTTCAGATCTTTTTTTGTCCAACATTTTTCAGATCTTTTTTTCAGATCTTTTTTTTCAGACTTTTTTTGTCCGACATTTTTCAGACATTTTTTGTCCGACATTTTTCAGATCTTTTTTTTCAGATTTTTTGTCCGACATTTTTCAGATATTTTTTTCAGACTTTTTTTGTCCGACATTTTTCAGATATTTTTTTTCAGACTTTTTTTGTCCGACATTTTTCAGACTTTTTTTGTCCGACATTTTTCAGATCTTTTTTTACAGATTTTTTTGTCCGACAATTTCAGATCTTTTTTTTCAGACTTTTTTTGTCCGACATTTTCAGATCTTTTTTTGTCCGACATTTTTCAAATCTTTTTTTCAGACTTTTGTTTCAGACATTTTCATATTTTTTTTTTCGGACAGTTTTTTCAGAATTCTTTGGTCCGACATTTTTCAGACTTCTTTTGTCCGACATTTTTCAGACTTTTTTTTTCCGACATTTTTCAGATATTTTTTTACAGACTTTTTTTGTCCGACAATTTCAGATCTTTTTTTTCAGACTTTTTTTGTCCGACATTTTCAGATCTTTTTTTCAGATCTTTTTTTTCAGACTTTTTTTGTCCGACATTTTTCATACATTTTTTGTCCGACATTTTTCAGATCTTTTTTTTCAGATTTTTTTGTCCGACATTTTTCAGACATTTTTTGTCCGACATTTTTCAGATCTTTTTTTTTTCAGATTTTTTTGTCCGACATTTTTCAGATATTTTTTTCAGACTTTTTTTGTCCGACATTTTTCAGATCTTTTTTTTCAGACTTTTTTTGTCCGACATTTTTCAGACTTTTTTTGTCCGACATTTTCAGATCTTTTTTTGTCCGACATTTTTCAAATCTTTTTTTCAGACTTTTGTTTCAGACATTTTCATATTTTTTTTTTCGGACAGTTTTTTCAGAATTCTTTGGTCCGACATTTTTCAGACTTCTTTTGTCCGACATTTTTCAGATCTTTTTTTTCAGACTTTTTTTTCAGACATTTTCAGATCTTTTTTTTCAACTTTTTTTTCAGACATTTTCAGATCTTTTTTTCAGACTTTTTTTCAAACTTCTTTTGTCCGACATTTTTCAGATCTTTTTTTTCAGACTTTTTTTTCAGACATTTTCAGATATTTTTTTTCAGACTTTTTTTCAAACTTCTTTTGTCCGACATTTTTCAGACTTTTTTTCGGGCTTTTTTCAGATCTTTTTTTTCAGATTTTTTTGTCCGACATTTTTCAGATCTTTTTTTCAGATCTTTTTTTTTCAGATTTTTTTTCAGACATTTTCAGATCTTTTTTTTCGGACAGTTTTTTCAGACTTCTTTTGTCCGACATTTTTCAGACTTTTTTTGTCCGACATTTTTCAGATCTTTTTTTTCAGACTTTTTTTATCCGACAATTTTCAGATCTTTTTTTTCAGACTTCTTTTGTCCGACTTTTTTCAGATCTTTTTTTTCAGATTTTTTTTCAGACATTTTCAGATCTTTTTTTTCGGACAGTTTTTTCAGACTTCTTTTGTCCGACATTTTTCAGAGATTCTTTCCAGACTTTTTTGGTCCGACATTTTCATATCTTTTTTTTCAGACTTTTTTTGTCCGACATTTTTCAGACTTTTTTTGTCCGACATTTTCATATCTTTTTTTTCAGACTTTTTTTGTCCGACAATTTTCAGATCTTTTTTTTCAGACTTCTTTTGTCCGACATTTTTCAGACTTTTTTTGTCCGACATTTTTCAGATCTTTTTTTCAGATCTTTTTTTTTTTCCAACAATTTCAGATCTTTTTTTCAGACTTCTTTTGTCCGACATTTTTCAGACTTTTTTTGTCCGACATTTTTCAGACTTCTTTTGTCCGACATTTTTCAGACTTTTTTTGTCCGACATCTTTCAGATATTTTTTTTCAGATTTTTTTGTCCGACATTTTTCAGATCTTTTTTTTCAGACTTCTTTTGTCCGACATTTTTCAGACTTTTTTTGTCCGACATTTTTCAGATCTGTTTTTCAGACATTTTCAGATCTTTTTTTTCAGACTTTTTTTGTCCGACATTTTTCAGATATTTTTTTTCATACTTCTTTTGTCCGACATTTTTCAGACTTTTTTTGTCCGACATTTTTCAGATCTTTTTTTTCAGACTTCTTTTGTCCGACATTTTTCAGATATTTTTTTTCAGACTTCTTTTGTCCGACATTTTTCAGAATTTTTTTTTTCCGACATTTTTCAGATATTTTTTTTAGACATTTTCAGATATTTTTTTTCAGACTTTTTTTGTCCGAAATTTTTCAGATTTGTTTTTCAGACTTTTTTTCGCGCTTTTTGTCCGACATTTTTCAGATCTTTTTTTTTTCCAACAATTTCAGATCTTTTTTTCAGACTTCTTTTGTCCGACATTTTTCAGACTTTTTTTTCTGACATTTTCAGATCTTTTTTTTCAACTTTTTTTTCAGACATTTTCAGATATTTTTTTTCAGACATTTTTTCAAACTTCTTTTGTCCGACATTTTTCAGACTTCTTTTGTCCGACATTTTTCAGACTTTTTTTCGGGCTTTTTTCAGATCTTTTTTTTCAGATTTTTTTGTCCGACATTTTTCAGATCTTTTTTTCAGATCTTTTTTTTTCAGATTTTTTTTCAGACATTTTCAGATCTTTTTTTTCGGACAGTTTTTTCAGACTTCTTTTGTCCGACATTTTTCAGACTTTTTTTGTCCGACATTTTTCAGATCTTTTTTTTCAGACTTCTTTTGTCCGACATTTTTCAGACTTCTTTTGTCCGACATTTTTCAAATCGTTTATTCACATCTTTTTTTCAGACTTTTGTTTCCGACATTTTTCAGACTTTTTTAGTCCGACATTTTTCAGATCTTTTTTTTCAGATTTTTTTTGTCCGACAATTTTCAGATCTTTTTTTCAGATTTTTTTGTCCGACAATTTTCAGATCTTTTTTTTCAGACTTCTTTTGTCCGACATTTTCAGATATTTTTTTTCAGACTTTTTTTGTCCGACATTTTTCAGATTTGTTTTTCAGACTTTTTTTCGCGCTTTTTGTCCGACATTTTTCAGATCTTTTTTCAGATAATTTTTTTCAGATTTTTTTTCAGACATTTTCAGATCTTTTTTTTCGGACAGTTTTTCCAGACTTCTTTTGTCCGACATTTTTCAGAGATTCTTTCCAGACTTTTTTGGTCCGACATTTTCATATCTTTTTTTTCAGACTTTTTTTGTCCGACATTTTTCAGACTTCTTTTTCAGATTTTTTTCTCAGACATTTTCAGATCTTTTTTTTCAGACTTTTTTTATCCGACAATTTTCAGATCTTTTTTTTCAGACTTCTTTTGTCCGACTTTTTTCAGATCTTTTTTTTCAGACTTTTGTTTCAGACACTTTCATATTTTTTTTTTCGGACAGTTTTTTCAGAATTCTTTGGTCCGACATTTTTCAGACTTCTTTTTCAGACTTCTTTTGTCCGACATTTTTCAGACTTTTTTTGTCCGACATTTTCATATCTTTTTTTTCAGACTTTTTTTGTCCGACATTTTTCAGACTTTTTTTGTCCGACATTTTCATATCTTTTTTTTCAGACTTTTTTTGTCCGACATTTTTCAGACTTTTTTTGTCCGACATTTTCATATCTTTTTTTTCATACTTTTTTTGTCCGACAATTTTCAGATCTTTTTTTTCAGACTTCTTTTGTCCGACATTTTTCAGACTTTTTTTGTCCGACATTTTTCAGATCTTTTTTTCAGATCTTTTTTTTCAAACTTCTTTTGTCCGACATTTTTCAGACTTTTTTTGTCCGACATTTTTCAGATCTTTTTTTCAGATCTTTTTTTTTTTCCAACAATTTCAGATCTTTTTTTCAGACTTCTTTTGTCCGACATTTTCAGATCTTTTTTTTCAGACTTTTTTTGTCCGACATTTTTCAAATCGTTTATTCACATCTTTTTTTCAGACTTTTGTTTCAGACATTTTCATATTTTTTTTTTCGGACAGTTTTTTCAGAATTCTTTGGTCCGACATTTTTCAGACTTCTTTTGTCCGACATTTTTCAGACTTTTTTTCGGGCTTTTTTCAGATCTTTTTTTTCAGATTTTTTTGTCCGACATTTTTCAGATCTTTTTTTCAGATCTTTTTTTTTCAGATTTTTTTTCAGACATTTTCAGATCTTTTTTTTCGGACAGTTTTTTCAGACTTCTTTTGTCCGACATTTTTCAGACTTTTTTTGTCCGACATTTTTCAGATCTTTTTTTTCAGACTTCTTTTGTCCGACATTTTTCAGACTTCTTTTGTCCGACATTTTTCAAATCGTTTATTCACATCTTTTTTTCAGACTTTTGTTTCCGACATTTTTCAGACTTTTTTAGTCCGACATTTTTCAGATCTTTTTTTTCAGATTTTTTTTGTCCGACAATTTTCAGATCTTTTTTTCAGATTTTTTTGTCCGACAATTTTCAGATCTTTTTTTTCAGACTTCTTTTGTCCGACATTTTCAGATATTTTTTTTCAGACTTTTTTTGTCCGACATTTTTCAGATTTGTTTTTCAGACTTTTTTTCGCGCTTTTTGTCCGACATTTTTCAGATCTTTTTTCAGATAATTTTTTTCAGATTTTTTTTCAGACATTTTCAGATCTTTTTTTTCGGACAGTTTTTCCAGACTTCTTTTGTCCGACATTTTTCAGAGATTCTTTCCAGACTTTTTTGGTCCGACATTTTCATATCTTTTTTTTCAGACTTTTTTTGTCCGACATTTTTCAGACTTCTTTTTCAGATTTTTTTCTCAGACATTTTCAGATCTTTTTTTTCAGACTTTTTTTATCCGACAATTTTCAGATCTTTTTTTTCAGACTTCTTTTGTCCGACTTTTTTCAGATCTTTTTTTTCAGACTTTTGTTTCAGACACTTTCATATTTTTTTTTTCGGACAGTTTTTTCAGAATTCTTTGGTCCGACATTTTTCAGACTTCTTTTTCAGACTTCTTTTGTCCGACATTTTTCAGACTTTTTTTGTCCGACATTTTCATATCTTTTTTTTCAGACTTTTTTTGTCCGACATTTTTCAGACTTTTTTTGTCCGACATTTTCATATCTTTTTTTTCAGACTTTTTTTGTCCGACAATTTTCAGATCTTTTTTTTCAGACTTCTTTTGTCCGACATTTTTCAGACTTTTTTTGTCCGACATTTTTCAGATCTTTTTTTCAGATCTTTTTTTTCAAACTTCTTTTGTCCGACATTTTTCAGACTTTTTTTGTCCGACATTTTTCAGATCTTTTTTTCAGATCTTTTTTTTTTTCCAACAATTTCAGATCTTTTTTTCAGACTTCTTTTGTCCGACATTTTCAGATCTTTTTTTTCAGACTTTTTTTGTCCGACATTTTCAGATCTTTTTTTGTCCGACATTTTTCAAATCGTTTATTCACATCTTTTTTTCAGACTTTTGTTTCAGACATTTTCATATTTTTTTTTTCGGACAGTTTTTTCAGAATTCTTTGGTCCGACATTTTTCAGACTTCTTTTGTCCGACATTTTTCAGACTTCTTTTGTCCGACATTTTTCAGACTTTTTTTGTCCGACATTTTTCAGATATTTTTTTCAGACTTTTTTTGTCCGACATTTTTCAGACTTTTTTTGTCCGACATTTTTCAGATCTTTTTTTACAGACTTTTTTTGTCCGACAATTTCAGATCTTTTTTTTCAGACTTTTTTTGTCCGACATTTTCAGATCTTTTTTTGTCCGACATTTTTCAAATCTTTTTTTCAGACTTTTGTTTCAGACATTTTCATATTTTTTTTTTCGGACAGTTTTTTCAGAATTCTTTGGTCCGACATTTTTCAGACTTCTTTTGTCCGACATTTTTCAGACTTCTTTTGTCCGACATTTTTCAGACTTTTTTTGTCCGACATTTTTCAGATATTTTTTTACAGACTTTTTTTGTCCGACAATTTCAGATCTTTTTTTTCAGACTTTTTTTGTCCGACATTTTCAGATCTTTTTTTCAGATCTTTTTTTTCAGACTTTTTTTGTCCGACATTTTTCATACATTTTTTGTCCGACATTTTTCAGATCTTTTTTTTCAGACTTTTTTTGTCCGACATTTTTCAGACTTTTTTTGTCCGACATTTTCAGATCTTTTTTTGTCCGACATTTTTCAAATCGTTTTTTCAGACTTTTGTTTCAGACATTTTCATATTTTTTTTTTCGGACAGTTTTTTCAGAATTCTTTGGTCCGACATTTTTCAGATCTTTTTTTTCAGACTTCTTTTGTCCGACATTTTTCAGACTTCTTTTGTCCGACATTTTTCAGATCTTTTTTTCAGATCTTTTTTTTTCAGATTTTTTTTCAGACATTTTCAGATCTTTTTTTTCGGACAGTTTTTTCAGACTTCTTTTGTCCGACATTTTTCAGACTTTTTTTGTCCGACATTTTTCAAATCGTTTATTCACATCTTTTTTTCAGTCTTTTGTTTCCGACATTTTTCAGACTTTTTTAGTCCGACATTTTTCAGATCTTTTTTTTCAGATTTTTTTTGTCCGACAATTTTCAGATCTTTTTTTTCAGACTTCTTTTGTCCGACATTTTTCAGACTATTTTTGTCTGACATTTTTCAGATCTTTTTTTTCAGACTTCTTTTGTCCGACATTTTCAGATATTTTTTTTCAGACTTTTTTTGTCCGACATTTTTCAGATTTGTTTTTCAGACTTTTTTTCGCGCTTTTTGTCTGACATTTTTCAGATCTTTTTTCAGATAATTTTTTTCAGATTTTTTTTCAGACATTTTCAGATCTTTTTTTTCGGACAGTTTTTCCAGACTTCTTTTGTCCGACATTTTTCAGAGATTCTTTCCAGACTTTTTTGGTCCGAGATTTTCATATCTTTTTTTTCAGACTTTTTTTGTCCGACATTTTTCAGACTTCTTTTTCAGATTTTTTTCTCAGACATTTTCAGATCTTTTTTTTCAGACTTTTTTTATCCGACAATTTTCAGATCTTTTTTTTCAGACTTCTTTTGTCCGACTTTTTTCAGATCTTTTTTTTCAGATTTTTTTGTCCGACATTTTTCAGATCTTTTTTTTCAGACTTCTTTTGTCCGACATTTTTCAGACTTCTTTTGTCCGACATTTTTCAGATATTTTTTTTCAGACTTCTTTTGTCCGACATTTTTCAGACTTTTTTTGTCCGACATTTTTCAGATCTTTTTTTTCAGACTTCTTTTATCCGACATTTTTCAGACTTTTTTTGTCCGACATTTTTCAGATCTGTTTTTCAGACATTTTCAGATCTTTTTTTTCAGACTTTTTTTGTCCGACATTTTCAGATCTTTTTTTGTCCAACATTTTTCAAATCTTTTTTTCAGACTTTTGTTTCAGACATTTTCATATTTTTTTTTTAGGACAGTTTTTTCAGAATTCTTTGGTCCGACATTTTTCAGACTTCTTTTGTCCGACATTTTTCAGATCTTTTTTTTCAGACTTCTTTTGTCCGACATTTTTCAGACTTTTTTTGTCCGACATTTTTCAGATCTTTTTTTTCAGATTTTTTTGTCCGACATTTTTCAGATCTTTTTTTCAGATCTTTTTTTTCAGATTTTTTTTCAGACATTTTCAGATCTTTTTTTTCGGACAGTTTTTTCAGACTTCTTTTGTCCGACATTTTTCAGAGATTCTTTCCAGACTTTTTTGGTCCGACATTTTCATATCTTTTTTTTCAGACTTTTTTTGTCCGACAATTTTCAGATCTTTTTTTTCAGATTTTTTTGTCCGACAATTTTCAGATCTTTTTTTTCAGACTTTTTTTGTCCGACATTTTTCAGATATTTTTTTTCAGACTTCTTTTGTCCGACATTTTTCAGATATTTTTTTTCAGACTTCTTTTGTCCGACATTTTTCAGATATTTTTTTTCAGACTTCTTTTGTCCGACATTTTTCAGACGTTTTTTGTCCGACATTTTTCAGATCTTTTTTTTCAGACTTCTTTTGTCCGACATTTTTCAGATATTTTTTTTCAGACTTCTTTTGTCCGACATTTTTCAGATATTTTTTTTCAGACTTTTTTTCAAACTTCTTTTGTCCGACATTTTTCAGATATTTTTTTTCAGACTTCTTTTGTCCGACATTTTTCAGATATTTTTTTTCAACTTTTTTTTCAGACATTTTCAGATATTTTTTTTCAGACTTTTTTTCAAACTTCTTTTGTCCGACATTTTTCAGACTTCTTTTGTCCGACATTTTTCAGACTTTTTTTCGGGCTTTTTTCAGATCTTTTTTTCAGATCTTTTTTTTTCAGATTTTTTTTCAGACATTTTCAGATCTTTTTTTTCGGACAGTTTTTTCAGACTTCTTTTGTCCGACATTTTTCAGACTTTTTTTGTCCGACATTTTTCAGACTTCTTTTGTCCGACATTTTTCAAATCGTTTATTCACATCTTTTTTTCAGACTTTTGTTTCAGACATTTTCATATTTTTTTTTTCAGACAGTTTTTTCAGAATTCTTTGGTCCGACATTTTTCAGATCTTTTTTTCAGACTTTTTTGGTCCGACATTTTCATATCTTTTTTTTCAGACTTTTTTTGTCCGACAATTTTCAGATCTTTTTTTTCAGACTTCTTTTGTCCGACATTTTTCAGACTTTTTTTGTCCGACATTTTTCAAATCGTTTATTCACATCTTTTTTTCAGACTTTTGTTTCAGACACTTTCATATTTTTTTTTTCGGACAGTTTTTTCAGAATTCTTTGGTCCGACATTTTCAGATCGGTGGCGCTATAACAATTTTCAAGGCCAGCCCCCTCACACCATAAGTCGTATCAATTTGAAATTTGACAGACATGTGCTGCTGAATGTGATCTACAAAAAAGTCTCTTGGACCACGAAAGTCCACCGACTAAATTTTCCGCCATGCTGAAAGTTTTATTCAAATCGACCACTAGGCGGGCGCTTTGAGCGATAAAGGCTATAACCCGCGAATTGCCGCTTGCGGCTTTAATTCATTTTAAATTGATGTGGATGTGGAAATATGTTTTATATATTTCATGTTTATTCTTTTACAATGTAATTGTAACCTGTGTTGAAATGTACCACTATACGATCACAATGTACAACTCTAGTTTTCATCACTAAGCCAAAGAATGCATTTCGCCTCAAGAAACACTGAAAAGTGGATTCATATGAAAAATGTGAAATTTCTTCACAGAAAAACATTTCTTGCATTGGAAACACACAAAAAAGGATAAATATGAAAGGGAACACAGTTTTCCAAAATCTAATATGATAGTTTTGGACTCCAGGCATCAAACTGTCAGTCTGAGCTGAATTCCATGTAAAACGCTAGTTTTCATCACTAAACTCGCTTAATATGTCTTTCTCACCCAAAAACACTCAGGAACGCATTTCTCCTCTAGAAACACTGAAATGTGCATTTATATGAAGAATATGTGATTTATTTACAGAAACACATCTGTTATACTGGAAACATACAAAAAAGAGACAGAATATGAAAAGAAACATTGTTTTCTCAAATTTTACATTAGAATTCGCTTCCAAGTATCAAATCTTCATTCTGAGCTGAATTCTATGCAAAACTCTTGTTTTCATCACTAAACTCGCTTAATATGTCTTTCTCACCCAAAACCACTCAGGAACGCATTTCTCCTCTAGAAACACTGAAATGTGCATTTATATGAAGAATATGTGATTTATTTACAGAAACACATCTGTTATACTGGAAACATACAAAAAAGAGACAGAATATGAAAAGAAACATTGTTTTCTCAAATTTTACATTAGAATTCGCTTCCAAGTATCAAATCTTCATTCTGAGCTGAATTCCATGTAAAACGCTAGTTTTCATCACTAAACTCGCCTAATATGTCTTTCTCACCCAAAACTACTCAGGAACGCATTTCTCCTCAAGAAACACTGAAACGTGCATTTATATGAAGAATATGTGATTTATTTACAGAAACACATCTGTTATACTGGAAACATACAAAAAAGAGACAGAATATGAAAAGAAACATTGTTTTCTCAAATTTGACATTAGAATTCGCTTCCAAGTATCAAATCTTCATTCTGAGCTCAATTCTATGCAAAACTCTTGTTTTCATCACTAAACTCGCTTAATATATCTTTCTCACCCAAAAGCACTCAGGAACGCATTTCTCCTCTAGAAACACTGAAATGTGCATTTATATGAAGAATATGTGATTTATTTACAGAAACACATCTGTTATACTGGAAACATACAAAACAGGATGAAAATGAAAGGGAATATATTTTTACAATTTTTTTACATAATAGTTGGCTTTTCTGCATCAAACCTTCACACTGACCTCAATTCCATGTAAAACTTTAGCTTTCACCACTAAACTTGCTGAAACTGTTTAAAAAAAAATCCATTGTATGATATGTCGAAAAATTTCTTGGAAAAAAAGTCAAAGTATAGTTTTTCAAAAAATGTCATGAAAAAAAAGTTATAGCATTTTGAAATTTTTGGGAAAAAAATACAATATTGTATATATCATATGTTGAAAAAAATAATGAAAAAAGTCTAATTCTAATTCAAAATTTCCAAATTCAGCCCGTGACGTTGTGGTCAGCTGCACTGTCCCCGATGAAAAAAAGCATACACTTGTTGTGTGCCGCCACTTTTTTTGAGTTATCGGTATGAATCATGCCCCTCGTTTCATTTTCTTCATCCCCAGCAAGAAGCCACAGCGCTGGCCGCCATCTCCCGGGCTGGCCCGAAGAGGGGACCTGTCCCGATGGGAGAAACTCTCCTCGTCTGCAGCCTGCGAGGAAGTGGAACAGGCGTCTTCCGATTTGCCACGAGATCCCGCCTTGGCCCTCCCTCAAACCTTCCACTGACCTACTTTGTGGAGGCAATGAGTCTGAATCATTGGCCAAAAAAAAGTCAATAGAAGTTTTTTCAGAATTCTATTGTCCGATCTTTTTCAGATATTTTTTTTTCAGACTTTTTTTTCAGATCTTTTTTTTCAGACTTTTTTTTCAGAAATTTTCAGATCTTTTTTTTCGGACAGTTTTTTTCAGACTTCTTTTGTCCAACATTTTTCAGATATTTTTTTTCAGATTTTTTTTGTCCGACAATTTTCAGATCTTTTTTTTCAAACTTTTTTTGTCCGACATTTTTCAGACTTTTTTTGTCCGACAATTTTCAGATCTTTTTTTTCAGATTTTTTTGTCCGATAATTTTCATATCTTTTTTTTCAGACTTCTTTTGTCTGACATTTTTCAGACTTTTTTTGTCCGACATTTTTCAGATCTTTTTTTTCAGATTTCTTTGTCCGAAATTTTTCAGATATTTTTTTCAGACTTTTTTTGTCTGACATTTTTCAGATCTTTTTTTTCAAACTTTTTTTGTCCAACATTTTTCAGATCTTTTTTTTTCAGACTTTTTTTTCAGATCTTTTTTTTCAGACTTTTTTTTCAGAAATTTTCAGATCTTTTTTTTCGGACAGTTTTTTTCAGACTTCTTTTGTCCAACATTTTTCAGATATTTTTTTTCAGATTTTTTTTGTCCGACAATTTTCAGATATTTTTTTTCAAACTTTTTTTGTCCAACATTTTTCAGATCTTTTTTTCAGATCTTTTTTTTCAGACTTTTTTCAGACATTTTTTGTCCGACATTTTTCAGATCTTTTTTTTCAGATTTTTTTGTCCGACATTTTTCAGACTTTTTTTGTCCGACATTTTTCAGACTTTTTTTGTCCGACAATTTTCAGATCTTTTTTTTCAGATTTTTTTGTCCGATAATTTTCATATCTTTTTTTTCAGACTTCTTTTGTCTGACATTTTTCAGACTTTTTTTGTCCGACATTTTTCAGATCTTTTTTTTCAGATTTCTTTGTCCGAAATTTTTCAGATATTTTTTTCAGACTTTTTTTGTCCGAAATTTTTCAGATATTTTTTTTCAGACTTCTTTTGTCCGACATTTTTCAGACTTCTTTAGTCCGACATTTTTCAGACTTTTTTTGTCCGACATTTTTCAGATCTTTTTTTTCAGATTTTTTTGTCCGACAATTTTCAGATATTTTTTTTCAGACTTCTTTTGTCCGACATTTTTCAGACTTTTTTTGTCCGACAATTTTCAGATCTTTTTTTCAGACTTCTTTTGTCCGACATTTTCAGATCTTTTTTTTCAGACTTTTTTTTTCCGAAATTTTTCTGATCTTTTTTTCAGATCTTTTTTTTTTTCCAACAATTTCAGATCTTTTTTTCAGACTTCTTTTGTCCGACATTTTTCAGACTTTTTTTGTCCGACATTTTTCATATCGTTTATTCACATCTTTTTTTCAGACTTTTGTTTCAGACATTTTCATATTATTTTTTTTCGGACATTTTTTCAGACTTTTTTTGTCCGACAATTTTCAGATCTTTTTTTCAGACTTTTTTTGTCCGACAATTTTCAGATCTTTTTTTTCAGACTTCTTTAGTCCGACATTTTTCAGACTTTTTTTGTCCGACATTTTTCAGATCTTTTTTTCAGACATTTTCAGATCTTTTTTTTCGGACAGTTTTTTCAGACTTCTTTTGTCCGACATTTTTCATACATTTTTTGTCCGACATTTTTCAGATCTTTTTTTTCAGATTTTTTTGTCCGACATTTTTCAGACATTTTTTGTCCGACATTTTTCAGACTTTTTTTGTCCGACAATTTTCAGATCTTTTTGTTCAGACTTCTTTTGTCCGACATTTTTCAGACTTTTTTTTTCCGACATTTTTCAGATCTTTTTTTTCAGATTTTTTTGTCCGATAATTTTCAGATCTTTTTTTTCAGACTTCTTTTGTCCGACATTTTTCAGACTTTTTTTGTCCGACATTTTTCAGACATTTTTTGTCCGACAATTTTCAGATCTTTTTTTTCAGATTTTTTTGTCCGATAATTTTCATATCTTTTTTTTCAGACTTCTTTTGTCTGACATTTTTCAGACTTTTTTTGTCCGACATTTTTCAGATCTTTTTTTTCAGATTTCTTTGTCCGAAATTTTTCAGATATTTTTTTCAGACTTTTTTTGTCCGACATTTTTCAGATCTTTTTTTTCAAACTTTTTTTGTCCAACATTTTTCAGATCTTTTTTTTTCAGACTTTTTTTTCAGATCTTTTTTTTCAGACTTTTTTTTCAGAAATTTTCAGATCTTTTTTTTCGGACAGTTTTTTTCAGACTTCTTTTGTCCAACATTTTTCAGATATTTTTTTTCAGATTTTTTTTGTCCGACAATTTTCAGATCTTTTTTTTCAAACTTTTTTTGTCCAACATTTTTCAGATCTTTTTTTCAGATCTTTTTTTTCAGACTTTTTTCAGACATTTTTTGTCCGACATTTTTCAGATCTTTTTTTTCAGATTTTTTTGTCCGACATTTTTCAGACTTTTTTTGTCCGACATTTTTCAGACTTTTTTTGTCCGACAATTTTCAGATCTTTTTTTTCAGATTTTTTTGTCCGATAATTTTCATATCTTTTTTTTCAGACTTCTTTTGTCTGACATTTTTCAGACTTTTTTTGTCCGACATTTTTCAGATCTTTTTTTTCAGATTTCTTTGTCCGAAATTTTTCAGATATTTTTTTCAGACTTTTTTTGTCCGAAATTTTTCAGATATTTTTTTTCAGACTTCTTTTGTCCGACATTTTTCAGACTTCTTTAGTCCGACATTTTTCAGACTTTTTTTGTCCGACATTTTTCAGATCTTTTTTTTCAGATTTTTTTGTCCGACAATTTTCAGATATTTTTTTTCAGACTTCTTTTGTCCGACATTTTTCAGACTTTTTTTGTCCGACAATTTTCAGATCTTTTTTTCAGACTTCTTTTGTCCGACATTTTCAGATCTTTTTTTTCAGACTTTTTTTTTCCGAAATTTTTCTGATCTTTTTTTCAGATCTTTTTTTTTTTCCAACAATTTCAGATCTTTTTTTCAGACTTCTTTTGTCCGACATTTTTCAGACTTTTTTTGTCCGACATTTTTCATATCGTTTATTCACATCTTTTTTTCAGACTTTTGTTTCAGACATTTTCATATTATTTTTTTTCGGACATTTTTTCAGACTTTTTTTGTCCGACAATTTTCAGATCTTTTTTTCAGACTTTTTTTGTCCGACAATTTTCAGATCTTTTTTTTCAGACTTCTTTAGTCCGACATTTTTCAGACTTTTTTTGTCCGACATTTTTCAGATCTTTTTTTCAGACATTTTCAGATCTTTTTTTTCGGACAGTTTTTTCAGACTTCTTTTGTCCGACATTTTTCATACATTTTTTGTCCGACATTTTTCAGATCTTTTTTTTCAGATTTTTTTGTCCGACATTTTTCAGACATTTTTTGTCCGACATTTTTCAGACTTTTTTTGTCCGACAATTTTCAGATCTTTTTGTTCAGACTTCTTTTGTCCGACATTTTTCAGACTTTTTTTTTCCGACATTTTTCAGATCTTTTTTTTCAGATTTTTTTGTCCGATAATTTTCAGATCTTTTTTTTCAGACTTCTTTTGTCCGACATTTTTCAGACTTTTTTTGTCCGACATTTTTCAGATCTTTTTTTTCAGATTTCTTTGTCCGAAATTTTTCAGATATTTTTTTCAGACTTTTTTTGTCCGACATTTTTCAGATCTTTTTTTTCAGATTTCTTTGTCCGAAATTTTTCACATATTTTTTTTAGACTTCTTTTGTTCGACTTTTTTCAGATATTTTTTTCAGAATTCTTTTGTCCGACATTTTCAGATCTTTTTTTTCAGATTTTTTTGTCCGACATTTTTCAGACTTTTTTTGTCCGACATTTTTCAGATCTTTTTTTTCAGACGTTTTTGTCCGACATTTTTCAGATATTTTTTTCAGACTTTTTTTGTCCGACAATTTTCAGATCTTTTTTTTCAGACTTCTTTAGTCCGACATTTTTCAGACTTTTTTTGTCCGACATTTTTCAGATCTTTTTTTTCAGACTTTTTTGTCCGACATTTTTCAGATCTTTTTTTTCAGACATTTTCAGATCTTTTTTTTCGGACAGTTTTTTCAGACTTCTTTTGTCCGACATTTTTCAGACTTTTTTTGTCTGACATTTTTCAGATCTTTTTTTTCAGACTTCTTTTGTTCGACTTTTTTCAGATATTTTTTTCAGAATTCTTTTGTCCGACATTTTCAGATCTTTTTTTTCAGATTTTTTTGTCCGACATTTTTCAGATCTTTTTTTTCAGATTTTTTTGTCCGACATTTTTCAGACTTTTTTTGTCCGACATTTTTCAGATCTTTTTTTCAGACTTCTTTTGTTCGACTTTTTTCAGATATTTTTTTCAGAATTCTTTTGTCCGACATTTTCAGATCTTTTTTTTCAGATTTTTTTGTCCGACATTTTTCAGACTTTTTTTGTCCGACATTTTTCAGATCTTTTTTTTCAGACGTTTTTGTCCGACATTTTTCAGATATTTTTTTCAGACTTTTTTTGTCCGATATTTTTCAGATATTTTTTTTCAGACTTCTTTTGTCCGACATTTTTCAGACTTCTTTAGTCCGACATTTTTCAGACTTTTTTTGTCCGACATTTTTCAGATCTTTTTTTTCAGATTTTTTTGTCCGACAATTTTCAGATCTTTTTTTTCAGACTTCTTTTGTCCGATAATTTTCAGATCTTTTTTTCAGACTTTTTTTGTCGGACAATTTTCAGATCTTTTTTTTCAGACTTCTTTTGTCCGACATTTTTCAGACTTCTTTAGTCCGACATTTTTCAGACTTTTTTTGTCCGACATTTTTCAGATCTTTTTTTCAGACTTCTTTTGTCCGACATTTTTCAGACTTTTTTTGTCCGACATTTTTCAGATCTTTTTTTTCAGACTTTTTTGTCCGACATTTTTCAGATCTTTTTTTTCAGACTTTTTTGTCCGACATTTTTCAGATATTTTTTTCAGACTTTTTTTGTCCGACAATTTTCAGATATTTTTTTTCAGACTTCTTTAGTCCGACATTTTTCAGACTTCTTTTGTCCGACATTTTCAGATCTTTTTTTTCAGACTTTTTTTTTCCGAAATTTTTCTGATCTTTTTTTCAGATCTTTTTTTTTTTCCAACAATTTCAGATCTTTTTTTCAGACTTCTTTTGTCCGTCATTTTTCAGACTTTTTTTGTCCGACATTTTTCATATCGTTTATTCACATCTTTTTTTCAGACTTTTGTTTCAGACATTTTCATATTATTTTTTTTCGGACATTTTTTCAGACTTTTTTTGTCCGACATTTTTCAGACTTTTTTTGTCCGACATTTTTCAGATCTTTTTTTTCAGACTTTTTTGTCCGACAATTTTCAGATCTTTTTTTCAGACTTTTTTTGTCCGACAATTTTCAGATCTTTTTTTCAGACTTTTTTTGTCCGACAATTTTCAGATCTTTTTTTTCAGAGTTCTTTAGTCCGACAATTTTCAGATCTTTTTTTCAGACTTTTTTTGTCCGACAATTTTCAGATCTTTTTTTCAGAATTTTTTTGTCCGACATTTTTCAGACTTTTTTTGTCCGACATTTTTCAGATCTTTTTTTTCAGATTTTTTTGTCCGACAATTTTTAGATCTTTTTTTACAGACTTCTTTAGTCCGACATTTTTCAGACTTTTTTTGTCCGACATTTTTCAGATCTTTTTTTTCAGATTTTTTTGTCCGACAATTTTCAGATCTTTTTTTTCAGACTTCTTTTGTCCGACATTTTTCAGACTTTTTTTGTCCGACATCTTTCAGACTTTTTTTGTCCGACATTTTTCAGACTTTTTTTGTCCGACAATTTTCAGATCTTTTTTTCAGACTTTTTTTGTCCGACAATTTTCAGATCTTTTTTTTCAAACTTCTTTAGTCCGACATTTTTCAGACTTTTTTTGTCCGACATTTTTCAGATCTTTTTTTTCAGATTTTTTTGTCCGACAATTTTCAGATCTTTTTTTTCAGACTTTTTTTGTCCGACATTTTTCAGACTTTTTTTGTCCGACATTTTTCAGATCTTTTTTTCAGACTTCTTTTGTCCGACATTTTTCAGACTTTATTTGTCCGACATTTTTCAGATCTTTTTTTTCAGACTTCTTTAGTCCGACAATTTTCAGATCTTTTTTTCAGACTTTTTTTGTCCGACAATTTTCAGATCTTTTTTTCAGACTTCTTTTGTCCGACATTTTTCAGACTTTTTTTGTCTGACATTTTTCAGATCTTTTTTTTCAGACTTCTTGTGTCCGACATTTTTCAGACTTTTTTTGTCCGACATTTTTCAGACTTTTTTTGTCCGACATTTTTCAGACTTTTTTTGTCCGACAATTTTCAGATCTTTTTTTTCAGACTTCTTTAGTCCGACATTTTTCAGACTTTTTTTGTCCGACATTTTTCAGATCTTTTTTTTCAGATTTTTTTGTCCGACAATTTTCAGATCTTTTTTTTCAGACTTTTTTTTTCCGAAATTTTTCTGATCTTTTTTTCAGATCTTTTTTTTTTTCCAACAATTTCAGATCTTTTTTTCAGACTTCTTTTGTCCGTCATTTTTCAGACTTTTTTTGTCCGACATTTTTCATATCGTTTATTCACATCTTTTTTTCAGACTTTTGTTTCAGACATTTTCATATTATTTTTTTTCGGACATTTTTTCAGACTTTTTTTGTCCGACATTTTTCAGACTTTTTTTGTCCGACATTTTTCAGATCTTTTTTTTCAGACTTTTTTGTCCGACATTTTTCAGATATTTTTTTCAGACTTTTTTTGTCCGACAATTTTCAGATCTTTTTTTCAGACTTTTTTTGTCCGACAATTTTCAGATCTTTTTTTCAGACTTTTTTTGTCCGACAATTTTCAGATCTTTTTTTTCAGAGTTCTTTAGTCCGACAATTTTCAGATCTTTTTTTTCAGAGTTCTTTAGTCCGACAATTTTCAGATCTTTTTTTCAGACTTTTTTTGTCCGACAATTTTCAGATCTTTTTTTCAGAATTTTTTTGTCCGACATTTTTCAGACTTTTTTTGTCCGACATTTTTCAGATCTTTTTTTTCAGATTTTTTTGTCCGACAATTTTTAGATCTTTTTTTACAGACTTCTTTAGTCCGACATTTTTCAGACTTTTTTTGTCCGACATTTTTCAGATCTTTTTTTTCAGATTTTTTTGTCCGACAATTTTCAGATCTTTTTTTTCAGACTTCTTTTGTCCGACATTTTTCAGACTTTTTTTGTCCGACATCTTTCAGACTTTTTTTGTCCGACATTTTTCAGACTTTTTTTGTCCGACAATTTTCAGATCTTTTTTTCAGACTTTTTTTGTCCGACAATTTTCAGATCTTTTTTTTCAGACTTCTTTAGTCCGACATTTTTCAGACTTTTTTTGTCCGACATTTTTCAGATCTTTTTTTTCAGATTTTTTTGTCCGACAATTTTCAGATCTTTTTTTTCAGACTTTTTTTGTCCGACATTTTTCAGACTTTTTTTGTCCGACATTTTTCAGATCTTTTTTTCAGACTTCTTTTGTCCGACATTTTTCAGACTTTATTTGTCCGACATTTTTCAGATCTTTTTTTTCAGACTTCTTTAGTCCGACAATTTTCAGATCTTTTTTTCAGACTTTTTTTGTCCGACAATTTTCAGATCTTTTTTTCAGACTTTTTTTGTCCGACAATTTTCAGACTTTTTTTTCAGACATTTTCAGATCTTTTTTTTCGGACAGTTTTTTCAGACTTCTTTTGTCCGACATTTTTCAGACTTTTTTTGTCTGACATTTTTCAGATCTTTTTTTTCAGACTTCTTGTGTCCGACATTTTTCAGACTTTTTTTGTCCGACATTTTTCAGACTTTTTTTGTCCGACATTTTTCAGACTTTTTTTGTCCGACAATTTTCAGATCTTTTTTTTCAGACTTCTTTAGTCCGACATTTTTCAGACTTTTTTTGTCCGACATTTTTCAGATCTTTTTTTTCAGATTTTTTTGTCCGACAATTTTCAGATCTTTTTTTTCAGACTTTTTTTGTCCGAGATTTTTCAGACTTTTTTTGTCCGACATTTTTCAGATCTTTTTTTCAGACTTCTTTTGTCCGACATTTTTCAGACTTTATTTGTCCGACAATTTTCAGATCTTTTTTTTCAGACTTCTTTAGTCCGACAATTTTCAGATCTTTTTTTCAGACTTTTTTTGTCCGACAATTTTCAGATCTTTTTTTCAGACTTTTTTTGTCCGACAATTTTCAGACTTTTTTTTCAGACATTTTCAGATCTTTTTTTTCGGACAGTTTTTTCAGAATTCTTTTGTCCGACATTTTCAGATCTTTTTTTCAGATTTTTTTGTCCGACATTTTTCAGACTTCTTTTGTCCGACATTTTTCAGATCTTTTTTGTCGGACAGTTATTTCAGAATTCTTTTGTCCGACATTTTCAGATCTTTTTTTTCAGATTTTTTTGTCCGACATTTTCCAGACTTTTTTTGTCCGACAATTTTCAGATCTTTTTTTTCAATATAATTAAAGTTGTTACACAGTGTGGAAAAATGTTCAATCATTTCTCTTTGTTGAGCGGAACGTGCCCGATGTGTTCCATGGCGTTCCTGGAGGTGGAAGCAGAGCATAGTTAGCTGCATGTGGGATTCTTCTGTTGTTGAGGGAAGATAAAAACTAAGGGACATTTGGAGTTTAGGGTAAAGAAACACACTAGCTACACTTGTAAACATTACATTAAGTTAGTTTGTTTTTGTGTGAATTTATTATTATTATTCGTTGTCTGCCGAATAAGTGCAATTTGCCGTGAGCTGGAAAGAGATGGAAACATGAAACTTGGCATAGGAACTGGAATGATGTGCAGCTGCTTCTCAAGAACTATGACCCCAATCGGCCACATGGTGGCGCTGTAATTAACGCCCAAACATGTGATTTTGGAAAGGCCACGCCCCTCAAACCGTAAGTCCGATTGACTTGAAATGTGACACATATGTGCAACTCCGTGTGATCTACAATAAAGCCTCTTGGACCTCCAAAGTGCACCTGGAAATATTTTCCGCCATATTGGATTTTTTGAAAAACACATTTTTGACATCTCCTCCTAAACCGTAGGTCCGATTGCTACCAAATTTTCTGTGGATCATTATTGGACTAATGGCATCTAAAGTTGCATAAAGCGTGTTGATACCTCATTGCGTTATGAATCTGTTGACCAATGAACTTTAAGAGGGCAGGGCTCAGCACATCAGTAGCCTTTGGCCCATCGTCTCCAAACTTGAGGCGTACCAAAGCATTTTCCGCTTGACACATAGGGGGCGCCACAAATATCAGAAACTTGAATCGCAAGATCCGGTGGACAGAATTTTATCAAATTTGGTGCACATACTCTGGGGGCAAGTATTAACCAAGATCTATAGTGTCATATTGATCGGTGCATGTGGGCGTGGCCTATTTAGCATTTTATGCTAAATTATGCCTTTGCTCAATTTGCTGTGAGCTGGAATGAGCTAGAGACATGAGACTTGGTACCATAACTGTACATGATGTCATAATGCTTCACATAAAATATGAAAACAATTGGCCACATGGTGGCGCTATAACAATTTTCAAGGCCAGCCCCCTCACACCATAAGTCCTATCAATTTGAAATTTGACAGACATGTGCTGCTGAATGTGATCTACAAAAAAGTCTCTTGGACCACGAAAGTCCACCGACTAAATTTTCCGCCATGCTGAAAGTTTTATTCAAATCGACCACTAGGCGGGCGCTTTGAGCGATAAAGGCTATAACCCGCGAATTGCCGCTTGCGGCTTTAATTCATTTTAAATTGATATAACTATGTGGATGTGGAAATATGTTTTATATATTTCATGTTTATTCTTTTACAATGTAATTGTAACCTGTGTTGAAATGTACCACTATACGATCACAATGTACAACTCTAGTTTTCATCACTAAGCCAAAGAATGCATTTCGCCTCAAGAAACACTGAAAAGTGGATTCATATGAAAAATGTGAAATTTCTTCACAGAAAAACATTTCTTGCATTGGAAACACACAAAAAAGGATAAATATGAAAGGGAACACAGTTTTCCAAAATCTAATATGATAGTTTTGGACTCCAGGCATCAAACTGTCAGTCTGAGCTGAATTCCATGTAAAACGCTAGTTTTCATCACTAAACTCGCTTAATATGTCTTTCTCACCCAAAAACACTCAGGAACGCATTTCTCCTCTAGAAACACTGAAATGTGCATTTATATGAAGAATATGTGATTTATTTACAGAAACACATCTGTTATACTGGAAACATACAAAAAAGAGACAGAATATGAAAAGAAACATTGTTTTCTCAAATTTTACATTAGAATTCGCTTCCAAGTATCAAATCTTCATTCTGAGCTCAATTCTATGCAAAACTCTTGTTTTCATCACTAAACTCGCTTAATATGTCTTTCTCACCCAAAACCACTCAGGAACGCATTTCTCCTCTAGAAACACTGAAATGTGCATTTATATGAAGAATATGTGATTTATTTACAGAAACACATCTGTTATACTGGAAACATACAAAAAAGAGACAGAATATGAAAAGAAACATTGTTTTCTCAAATTTTACATTAGAATTCGCTTCCAAGTATCAAATCTTCATTCTGAGCTGAATTCCATGTAAAACGCTAGTTTTCATCACTAAACTCGCTTAATATGTCTTTCTCACCCAAAACTACTCAGGAACGCATTTCTCCTCTAGAAACACTGAAACGTGCATTTATATGAAGAATATGTGATTTATTTACAGAAACACATCTGTTATACTGGAAACATACAAAAAAGAGACAGAATATGAAAAGAAACATTGTTTTCTTAAATTTGACATTAGAATTCGCTTCCAAGTATCAAATCTTCATTCTGAGCTGAATTCCATGTAAAACGCTAGTTTTCATCACTAAACTCGCTTAATATGTCTTTCTCACCCAAAACTACTCAGGAACGCATTTCTCCTCAAGAAACACTGAAATGTGCATTTATATGAAGAATATGTGATTTATTTACAGAAACACATCTGTTATACTGGAAACATACAAAAAAGAGACAGAATATGAAAAGAAACATTGTTTTCTGAAATTTGACATTAGAATTCGCTGCCAAGTATCAAATCTTCATTCTGAGCTGAATTCCATGTAAAACGCTAGTTTTCATCACTAAACTCGCTTAATATATCTTTCTCACCCAAAAGCACTCAGGAACGCATTTCTCCTCTAGAAACACTGAAATGTGCATTTATATGAAGAATATGTGATTTATTTACAGAAACACATCTGTTATACTGGAAACATACAAAACAGGATGGAAATGAAAGGGAATATATTTTTACAATTTTTTTACATAATAGTTGGCTTTTCTGCATCAAACCTTCACACTGACCTCAATTCCATGTAAAACTTTAGTTTTCATCACTAAACTTGCTGAAACTGTTTTAAAAAAAATCCATTGTATGATATGTCGAAAAATTTCTTGGAAAAAAAGTCAAAGTATAGTTTTTCAAAAAATGTCATGAAAAAAAAGTTATAGCATTTTGAAATTTTTGGGAAAAAAATACAATATTGTATATATCATATGTTGAAAAAAATAATGAAAAAAGTCTAATTCTAATTCAAAATTTCCAAATTCAGCCCGTGACGTTGTGGTCAGCTGCACTGTCCCCGATGAAAAAAAGCATACACTTGTTGTGTGCCGCCACTTTTTTTGAGTTATCGGTATGAATCATGCCCCTCGTTTCATTTTCTTCATCCCCAGCGTGACAGAAGCCACAGCGCTGGCCGCTATCTCCCGGGCTGGCCCGAAGAGGGGACCTGTCCCGATGGGAGAAACTCTCCTCGTCTGCAGCCTGCGAGGAAGTGGAACAGGCGTCTTCCGATTTGCCACGAGATCCCGCCTTGGCCCTCCCTCAAACCTTCCACTGACCTACTTTGTGGAGGCAATGAGTCTGAATCATTGGCCAAAAAAAAAGTCAATAGAAGTTTTTTCAGAATTCTATTGTCCGATCTTTTTCAGATCTTTTTTTCAGACTTTTTTTTCAGAAATTTTCAGATCTTTTTTTTCGGACAGTTTTTTTCAGACTTCTTTTGTCCAACATTTTTCAGATATTTTTTTTCAGATTTTTTTGTCCGACAATTTTCAGATATTTTTTTTCAGACTTTTTTTGTCCGACAATTTTCATACATTTTTTGTCCGACATTTTTCAGATCTTTTTTTTCAGATTTTTTTGTCCGACATTTTTCAGACATTTTTTGTCCGACATTTTTCAGATCTTTTTTTTTTCAGATTTTTTTGTCCGACATTTTTCAGATATTTTTTTCAGACTTTTTTTGTCCGACATTTTTCAGATCTTTTTTTCCAGACTTTTTTTGTCCGACATTTTTCAGACTTTTTTTGTCCGACATTTTTAAAATCTTTTTTTCAGACTTTTTTTTCAGACATTTTCATATTTTTTTTTTCGGACAGTTTTTTCAGAATTCTTTGGTCCGACATTTTTCAGACTTCTTTTGTCCGACATTTTTCAGACTTATTTTGTCCGACAATTTCAGATCTTTTTTTACAGACTTTTTTTGTCCGACATTTTCAGATCTTTTTTTACAGACTTTTTTTGTCCGACAATTTCAGATCTTTTTTTTCAGACTTTTTTTGTCCGACATTTTCAGATCTTTTTTTCAGATCTTTTTTTTCAGACTTTTTTTGTCCGACATTTTTCATACATTTTTTGTCCGACATTTTTCAGATCTTTTTTTTCAGATTTTTTTGTCCGACATTTTTCAGACATTTTTTGTCCGACATTTTTCAGATCTTTTCTTCAGATAATTTTTTTTCAGATATTTTTTTCAGATATTTTTTTTTGGACAGTTTTTTCTTCTGTCCGACATTTTTCAGATATTTTTTCCAGACTTTTTTTATCCGACATTTTTCAGATATTTTTTTTCAGACATTTTCATATCTTTTTTTTCAGACTTTTTTTGTCCGACATCTTTTGTCCGACATTTTTCAGAGATTCTTTCCAGACTTTTTTGGTCCGACATTTTCAGATCTTTTTTTTCAGACTTTTTTTGTCCGACATTTTTCAGATCTTTTTTTCAGATCTTTTTTTTCAGATTTTTTTTCAGACATTTTCAGATCTTTTTTTTCGGACAGTTTTTTCAGACTTCTTTTGTCCGACATTTTTCAGACTTCTTTTGTCCGACATTTTTCAGATATTTTTTTCAGACTTTTTTTGTCCGACATTTTTCAGACTTTTTTTTCAGACATTTTCAGATCTTTTTTTTCGGACAGTTTTTTCAGACTTCTTTTGTCCGACATTTTTCAGACTTCTTTTGTCCGACATTTTTCAGACTTTTTTTGTTCCACATTTTTCAGACTTTTTTTGTTCCACATTTTTCAGATATTTTTTTTCAGATTTTTTTGTCCGACATTTTTCAGATATTTTTTTTCAGACTTCTTTTGTCCGACATTTTTCAGACTTCTTTTGTCCGACATTTTTCAGATCTTTTTTTTCAGACTTTTTTTATCCGACATTTTTCAGATATTTTTTTTCAGACATTTTTTATCCGACATTTTTCAGACTTTTTTTTCAGACATTTTCAGATCTTTTTTTTCGGACAGTTTTTTCAGACTTCTTTTGTCCGACATTTTTCAGACTTCTTTTGTCCGACATTTTTCAGACTTTTTTTGTCCGACATTTTTCAGATATTTTTTTTCAGATTTTTTTGTCCGACATTTTTCAGATATTTTTTTTCAGACTTCTTTTGTCCGACATTTTTCAGACTTCTTTTGTCCGACATTTTTCAGATATTTTTTTCAGACTTCTTTTGTCCGACATTTTTCAGACTTTTTTTGTCCGACATTTTTCAGATCTTTTTTTTCAGACTTCTTTTGTCCGACATTTTTCAGACCTTTTTTTTCAGACTTCTTTTGTCCGACATTTTTCAGACTTTTTTTGTCCGACATTTTTCAAATCTTTTTTTCAGACATTTTCATATTTTTTTTTTAGGACAGTTTTTTCAGAATTCTTTGGTCCGACATTTTTCAGACTTCTTTTGTCCGACATTTTTCAGATATTTTTTTCAGACTTTTTTTGTCCGACATTTTTCAGACTTTTTTTTCAGACATTTTCAGATCTTTTTTTTCGGACAGTTTTTTCAGACTTCTTTTGTCCGACATTTTTCAGACTTCTTTTGTCCGACATTTTTCAGACTTTTTTTGTTCCACATTTTTCAGACTTTTTTTGTTCCACATTTTTCAGATATTTTTTTTCAGATTTTTTTGTCCGACATTTTTCAGATATTTTTTTTCAGACTTCTTTTGTCCGACATTTTTCAGACTTCTTTTGTCCGACATTTTTCAGATCTTTTTTTTCAGACTTTTTTTGTCCGACATTTTTCAGACTTCTTTTGTCCGACATTTTTCAGATCTTTTTTTTCAGACTTTTTTTGTCCGACATTTTTCAGATCTTTTTTTCAGATCTTTTTTTTCAGATTTTTTTTCAGACATTTTCAGATCTTTTTTTTCGGACAGTTTTTTCAGACTTCTTTTGTCCGACATTTTTCAGAGATTCTTTCCAGACTTTTTTGGTCCGACATTTTCATATCTTTTTTTTCAGACTTTTTTTGTCCGACAATTTTCAGATCTTTTTTTTCAGATTTTTTTGTCCGACAATTTTCAGATCTTTTTTTTCAGACTTTTTTTGTCCGACATTTTTCAGATATTTTTTTTCAGACTTCTTTTGTCCGACATTTTTCAGAATTTTTTTTTTCCGACATTTTTCAGATATTTTTTTCAGATTTTTTTGTCCGACAATTTTCAGATCTTTTTTTTCAGACTTCTTTTGTCCGACATTTTTCAGACTATTTTTGTCTGACATTTTTCAGATCTTTTTTTTCAGACTTCTTTTGTCCGACATTTTCAGATATTTTTTTTCTGACTTTTTTTGTCCGACATTTTTCAGATTTGTTTTTCAGACTTTTTTTCGCGCTTTTTGTCCGACATTTTTCAGATCTTTTTTCAGATAATTTTTTTCAGATTTTTTTTCAGACATTTTCAGATCTTTTTTTTCGGACAGTTTTTTCAGACTTCTTTTGTCCGACATTTTTCAGAGATTCTTTCCAGACTTTTTTGGTCCGACATTTTCATATCTTTTTTTTCAGACGTTTTTTGTCCGACAATTTTCAGATCTTTTTTTTCAGACTTCTTTTGTCCGACATTTTTCAGACTTTTTTTGTCCGACATTTTTCAGATCTTTTTTTCAGATCTTTTTTTTCAGACATTTTTTGTCCGACATTTTTCAGATATTTTTTTCAGACTTTTTTTGTCCGACATTTTTCAGACTTTTTTTTCAGACATTTTCAGATCTTTTTTTTCGGACAGTTTTTTCAGACTTCTTTTGTCCGACATTTTTCAGACTTCTTTTGTCCGACATTTTTCAGACTTTTTTTGTTCCACATTTTTCAGACTTTTTTTGTTCCACATTTTTCAGATATTTTTTTTCAGATTTTTTTGTCCGACATTTTTCAGATATTTTTTTTCAGACTTCTTTTGTCCGACATTTTTCAGACTTCTTTTGTCCGACATTTTTCAGATCATTTTTTTCAGACTTTTTTTGTCCGACATTTTTCAGACTTCTTTTGTCCGACATTTTTCAGATCTTTTTTTTCAGACTTTTTTTGTCCGACATTTTTCAGATCTTTTTTTCAGATCTTTTTTTTCAGATTTTTTTTCAGACATTTTCAGATCTTTTTTTTCGGACAGTTTTTTCAGACTTCTTTTGTCCGACATTTTTCAGAGATTCTTTCCAGACTTTTTTGGTCCGACATTTTCATATCTTTTTTTTCAGACTTTTTTTGTCCGACAATTTTCAGATCTTTTTTTTCAGATTTTTTTGTCCGACAATTTTCAGATCTTTTTTTTCAGACTTTTTTTGTCCGACATTTTTCAGATATTTTTTTTCAGACTTCTTTTGTCCGACATTTTTCAGAATTTTTTTTTTCCGACATTTTTCAGATATTTTTTTCAGATTTTTTTGTCCGACAATTTTCAGATCTTTTTTTTCAGACTTCTTTTGTCCGACATTTTTCAGACTATTTTTGTCTGACATTTTTCAGATCTTTTTTTTCAGACTTCTTTTGTCCGACATTTTCAGATATTTTTTTTCTGACTTTTTTTGTCCGACATTTTTCAGATTTGTTTTTCAGACTTTTTTTCGCGCTTTTTGTCCGACATTTTTCAGATCTTTTTTCAGATAATTTTTTTCAGATTTTTTTTCAGACATTTTCAGATCTTTTTTTTCGGACAGTTTTTTCAGACTTCTTTTGTCCGACATTTTTCAGAGATTCTTTCCAGACTTTTTTGGTCCGACATTTTCATATCTTTTTTTTCAGACTTTTTTTGTCCGACAATTTTCAGATCTTTTTTTTCAGACTTCTTTTGTCCGACATTTTTCAGACTTTTTTTGTCCGACATTTTTCAGATCTTTTTTTCAGATCTTTTTTTTCAGACATTTTTTGTCCGACATTTTTCAGATCTTTTCTTCAGATAATTTTTTTTCAGACATTTTTTGTCCGACATTTTTCAGATCTTTTCTTCAGATAATTTTTTTTCAGATATTTTTTTCAGATATTTTTTTTTGGACAGTTTTTTCTTCTGTCCGACATTTTTCAGATATTTTTTCCAGACTTTTTTTATCCGACATTTTTCAGATATTTTTTTTCAGACATTTTCATATCTTTTTTTTCAGACTTTTTTTGTCCGACATCTTTTGTCCGACATTTTTCAGAGATTCTTTCCAGACTTTTTTGGTCCGACATTTTCAGATCTTTTTTTTCAGACTTTTTTTGTCCGACATTTTTCAGATCTTTTTTTTCAGATTTTTTTGTCCGACAATTTTCAGATCTTTTTTTTCAGACTTCTTTTGTCCGACATTTTTCAGACTTCTTTTGTCCGACATTTTTCAGACTTCTTTTCAGAGATTCTTTCCAGACTTTTTTTGTCCGACATTTTCAGATCTTTTTTTTCAGACTTCTTTTGTCTGACATTTTCAGATCTTTTTTTTCAGACTTTTTTTGTCCGACATTTTCAGATCTTTTTTTTCAGATTTTTTTTGTCCGACATTTTCAGATCTTTTTTTGTCCAACATTTTTCAAATCTTTTTTTCAGACTTTTGTTTCAGACATTTTCATATTTTTTTTTTAGGACAGTTTTTTCAGAATTCTTTGGTCCGACATTTTTCAGACTTCTTTTGTCCGACATTTTCAGATTTTTTTTTTCGGACAGTTTTTTCAGACTTCTTTTGTCCGACATTTTTCAGACTTCTTTTGTCCGACATTTTTCAGACTTTTTTTGTCCGACATTTTTCAGATATTTTTTTTCAGATTTTTTTGTCCGACATTTTTCAGATATTTTTTTTCAGACTTCTTTTGTCCGACATTTTTCAGACTTCTTTTGTCCGACATTTTTCAGATATTTTTTTCAGACTTCTTTTGTCCGACATTTTTCAGACTTTTTTTGTCCGACATTTTTCAGATCTTTTTTTTCAGACTTCTTTTGTCCGACATTTTTCAGACCTTTTTTTTCAGACTTCTTTTGTCCGACATTTTTCAGACTTTTTTTGTCCGACATTTTTCAAATCTTTTTTTAAGACTTTTGTTTCAGACATTTTCATATTTTTTTTTTAGGACAGTTTTTTCAGAATTCTTTGGTCCGACATTTTTCAGACTTCTTTTGTCCGACATTTTTCAGATATTTTTTTCAGACTTTTTTTGTCCGACATTTTTCAGACTTTTTTTTCAGACATTTTCAGATCTTTTTTTTCGGACAGTTTTTTCAGACTTCTTTTGTCCGACATTTTTCAGACTTCTTTTGTCCGACATTTTTCAGACTTTTTTTGTTCCACATTTTTCAGACTTTTTTTGTTCCACATTTTTCAGATATTTTTTTTCAGACTTCTTTTGTCCGACATTTTTCAGACTTCTTTTGTCCGACATTTTTCAGATCTTTTTTTTCAGACTTTTTTTGTCCGACATTTTTCAGACTTCTTTTGTCCGACATTTTTCAGATCTTTTTTTCAGATCTTTTTTTTCAGATTTTTTTTCAGACATTTTCAGATCTTTTTTTTCGGACAGTTTTTTCAGACTTCTTTTGTCCGACATTTTTCAGAGATTCTTTTGTCCGACATTTTTCAGATATTTTTTTCAGACTTTTTTGGTCCGACATTTTCATATCTTTTTTTTCAGACTTTTTTTGTCCGACAATTTTCAGATCTTTTTTTTCAGACTTTTTTTGTCCGACATTTTTCAGATATTTTTTTTCAGACTTCTTTTGTCCGACATTTTTCAGAATTTTTTTTTTCCGACATTTTTCAGATATTTTTTTCAGATTTTTTTGTCCGACAATTTTCAGATCTTTTTTTTCAGACTTCTTTTGTCCGACATTTTTCTGACTATTTTTGTCTGACATTTTTCAGATCTTTTTTTTCAGACTTCTTTTGTCCGACATTTTCAGATCTTTTTTTGTCCGACATTTTTAAAATCTTTTTTTCAGACTTTTTTTTCAGACATTTTCATATTTTTTTTTTCGGACAGTTTTTTCAGAATTCTTTGGTCCGACATTTTTCAGACTTCTTTTGTCCGACATTTTTCAGACTTATTTTGTCCGACAATTTCAGATCTTTTTTTACAGACTTTTTTTGTCCGACATTTTCAGATCTTTTTTTACAGACTTTTTTTGTCCGACAATTTCAGATCTTTTTTTTCAGACTTTTTTTGTCCGACATTTTCAGATCTTTTTTTCAGATCTTTTTTTTCAGACTTTTTTTGTCCGACATTTTTCATACATTTTTTGTCCGACATTTTTCAGATCTTTTTTTTCAGATTTTTTTGTCCGACATTTTTCAGACATTTTTTGTCCGACATTTTTCAGATCTTTTCTTCAGATAATTTTTTTTCAGATATTTTTTTCAGATATTTTTTTTTGGACAGTTTTTTCTTCTGTCCGACATTTTTCAGATATTTTTTCCAGACTTTTTTTATCCGACATTTTTCAGATATTTTTTTTCAGACATTTTCATATCTTTTTTTTCAGACTTTTTTTGTCCGACATCTTTTGTCCGACATTTTTCAGACTTCTTTTGTCCGACATTTTTCAGATCTTTTTTTTCAGACTTTTTTTATCCGACATCTTTTGTCCGACATTTTTCAGAGATTCTTTCCCGACTTTTTTGGTCCGACATTTTCAGATCTTTTTTTTCAGACTTTTTTTGTCCGACATTTTTCAGATCTTTTTTTTCAGATTTTTTTGTCCGACAATTTTCAGATCTTTTTTTTCAGACTTCTTTTGTCCGACATTTTTCAGACTTCTTTTGTCCGACATTTTTCAGACTTCTTTTCAGAGATTCTTTCCAGACTTTTTTTGTCCGACATTTTCAGATCTTTTTTTTCAGACTTCTTTTGTCTGACATTTTCAGATCTTTTTTTTCAGACTTTTTTTGTCCGACATTTTCAGATCTTTTTTTTCAGATTTTTTTTGTCCGACATTTTCAGATCTTTTTTTGTCCAACATTTTTCAAATCTTTTTTTCAGACTTTTGTTTCAGACATTTTCATATTTTTTTTTTAGGACAGTTTTTTCAGAATTCTTTGGTCCGACATTTTTCAGACTTCTTTTGTCCGACATTTTCAGATTTTTTTTTTCGGACAGTTTTTTCAGACTTCTTTTGTCCGACATTTTTCAGACTTCTTTTGTCCGACAATTTTCAGATCTTTTTTTCAGACTTTTCTTGTCTGACAATTTTCAGATCTTTTTTTTCAGACTTCTTTAGTCCGACAATTTTCAGATCTTTTTTTCAGACTTTTTTTGTCCGACAATTTTCAGATCTTTTTTTCAGACTTTTTTTGTCCGACAATTTTCAGACTTTTTTTCAGACATTTTCAGATCTTTTTTTTCGGACAGTTTTTTCAGACTTCTTTTGTCCGACATTTTTCAGACTTTTTTTGTCAGACATTTTTCAGATCTTTTTTTCAGATCTTTTTTTTTTTCCAACAATTTCAGATCTTTTTTTCAGACTTCTTTTGTCCGACATTTTCAGATATCTTTTTTCAGACTTTTTTTGTCCGACATTTTCAGATCTTTTTTTGTCCGACATTTTTCAAATCGTTTATTCACATCTTTTTTTCAGACTTTTGTTTCAGACATTTTCATATTTTTTTTTTCAGACAGTTTTTTCAGAATTCTTTGGTCCGACATTTTTCAGACTTTTTTTGTCCGACATTTTTCAGATCTTTTTTTTCAGATTTTTTTTGTCCGACAATTTTCAGATCTTTTTTTCAGATTTTTTTGTCCGACAATTTTCAGATCTTTTTTTTCAGACTTCTTTTGTCCGACATTTTCAGATATTTTTTTTCAGACTTTTTTTGTCCGACATTTTTCAGATTTTTTTTTCAGACTTTTTTTCACGCTTTTTGTCCGACATTTTCAGATATTTTTTTTCAGACTTCTTTTGTCCGACATTTTTCAGAGTTTTTTTTCAGACTTTTTTTCACGCTTTTTGTCCGACATTTTTCAGATCTTTTTTCAGATAATTTTTTTTCAGATATTTTTTTCAGATCTTTTTTTTTTGGACAGTTTTTTCTTCTGTCCGACATTTTTCAGATATTTTTTCCAGACTTTTTTTATCCGACATTTTTCAGATCTTTTTTTTTGGACAGTTTTTTCTTCTGTCCGACATTTTCAGATCTTTTTTTTCAGACTTTTTTTGTCCGACATTTTTCAGACTTCTTTTGTCCGACATTTTCAGATCTTTTTTTTCAGACTTTTTTTGTCCGACATTTTTCAGACTTCTTTTGTCCGACATTTTTCAGATCTTTTTTTTCGGACAGTTATTTCAGACTTCTTTTGTCCAACATTTTTCAGATATTTTTTCCAGACTTTTTTTGTCCGACAATTTTCAGATCTTTTTTTTCAATATAATTAAAGTTGTTACACAGTGTGGAAAAGTGTTCAATCATTTCTCTTTGTTGAGCGGAACGTGCCCGATGTGTTCCATGGCGTTCCTGGAGGTGGAAGCAGAGCATAGTTAGCTGCATGTGGGATTCTTCTGTTGTTGAGGGAAGATAAAAACTAAGGGACATTTGGAGTTTAGGGTAAAGAAACACACTAGCTACACTTGTAAACATTACATTAAGTTAGTTTGTTTTTGTGTGAATTTATTATTATTATTCGTTGTCTGCCGAATAAGTGCAATTTGCCGTGAGCTGGAAAGAGATGGAAACATGAAACTTGGCATAGGAACTGGAATGATGTGCAGCTGCTTCTCAAGAACTATGACCCCAATCGGCCACATGGTGGCGCTGTAATTAACGCCCAAACATGTGATTTTGGAAAGGCCACGCCCCTCAAACCGTAAGTCCGATTGACTTGAAATGTGACACATATGTGCAACTCCGTGTGATCTACAATAAAGCCTCTTGGACCTCCAAAGTGCACCTGGAAATATTTTCCGCCATATTGGATTTTTTGTTTGACATCTCCTCCTAAACCGTAGGTCCGATTGCTACCAAATTTTCTGTGGATCATTATTGGACTAATGGCATCTAAAGTTGCATAAAGCGTGTTGATACCTCATTGCGTTATGAATCTGTTGACCAATGAACTTTAAGAGGGCAGGGCTCAGCACATCAGTAGCCTTTGGCCCATCGTCTCCAAACTTGAGGCGTACCAAAGCATTTTCCGCTTGACACATAGGGGGCGCCACAAATATCAGAAACTTGTATCGCAAGATCCGGTGGACAGAATTTTATCAAATTTGGTGCACATACTCTGGGGGCAAGTATTAACCAAGATCTATAGTGTCATATTGATCGGTGCATGTGGGCGTGGCCTATTTAGCATTTTATGCTAAATTATGCCTTTGCTCAATTTGCTGTGAGCTGGAATGAGCTAGAGACATGAGACTTGGTACCATAACTGTACATGATGTCATAATGCTTCACATAAAATATGAAAACAATTGGCCACATGGTGGCGCTATAACAATTTTCAAGGCCAGCCCCCTCACACCATAAGTCGTATCAATTTGAAATTTGACAGCCATGTGCTGCTGAATGTGATCTACAAAAAAGTCTCTTGGACCATGAAAGTCCACCAACTAAATTTTCCGCCATGTTGAATTTTTTGAAAAACACATTTTTGACATCTCCTCCTAAACCGTAGGTCTGATTGCTGGCATATTTTCTGCGAATCATTATTGGACCAGGCTCATCCAAGGTTGCATAAAGCTTGTTGATATGTTATTGTGTTTTGAAGATATTGACCAATTCATTTTTAAGGGGCGGGCTCAGCACATCAATAGACCTAACTTCACAAGCCTTTGGCCCATCATCTCCAAACTTGCAGCATATGTTCACAAGAGTAGCTGAAACATCTGCTGAAAGTTTCATTCAAATCGGCCACATGGTGGCGCTGTAATTAACGCCCAAACATGTGATTTTGGAAAGGCCACGCCCCTCAAACCGTAAGTCCGATTGACTTGAAATGTTACACATATGTGCAACTCCATGTGATCTACAATAAAGCCTCTTGGACCTCCAAAGTGCACCTGGAAATATTTTCCGCCATATTGGATTTTTTGAAAAACACATTTTTGACGTCTGATTGCTACCAAGTTTTCAATGGATCATTATTGGACTAATGTCATCTAAAGTTGCATAAAGCGTGTTGATACCTCATTGCGTTATGAATCTGTTGACCAATGAACTTTAAGAGGGCAGGGCTCAGCACATCAGTAGACCTAACTTCACAAGCCTTTGGCCCATCGTCTCCAAACTTGAGGCGTACCAAAGCATTTTCCGCTTGACACATAGGGGGCGCCACAAATATCAGAAACTTGAATCGCAAGATCCGGTGGACAGAATTTTATCAAATTTGGTGCACATACTCTGGGGGCAAGTATTAACCAAGATCTATAGTGTCATATTGATCGGTGCATGTGGGCGTGGCCTATTTAGCATTTTATGCTAAATTATGCCTTTGCTCAATTTGCTGTGAGCTGGAATGAGCTAGAGACATGAGACTTGGTACCATAACTGTACATGATGTCATAATGCTTCACATAAAATATGAAAACAATTGGCCACATGGTGGCGCTATAACAATTTTCAAGGCCAGCCCCCTCACACCATAAGTCCTATCAATTTGAAATTTGACAGACATGTGCTGCTGAATGTGATCTACAAAAAAGTCTCTTGGACCACGAAAGTCCACCGACTAAATTTTCCGCCATGCTGAAAGTTTTATTCAAATCGACCACTAGGCGGGCGCTTTGAGCGATAAAGGCTATAACCCGCGAATTGCCGCTTGCGGCTTTAATTCATTTTAAATTGATATAACTATGTGGATGTGGAAATATGTTTTATATATTTCATGTTTATTCTTTTACAATGTAATTGTAACCTGTGTTGAAATGTACCACTATACGATCACAATGTACAACTCTAGTTTTCATCACTAAGCCAAAGAATGCATTTCGCCTCAAGAAACACTGAAAAGTGGATTCATATGAAAAATGTGAAATTTCTTCACAGAAAAACATTTCTTGCATTGGAAACACACAAAAAAGGATAAATATGAAAGGGAACACAGTTTTCCAAAATCTAATATGATAGTTTTGGACTCCAGGCATCAAACTGTCAGTCTGAGCTGAATTCCATGTAAAACGCTAGTTTTCATCACTAAACTCGCTTAATATATCTTTCTCACCCAAAACTACTCAGGAACGCATTTCTCCTCAAGAAACACTGAAATGTGCATTTATATGAAGAATATGTGATTTATTTACAGAAACACATCTGTTATACTGGAAACATACAAAAAAGAGACAGAATATGAAAAGAAACATTGTTTTCTCAAATTTGACATTAGAATTCGCTTCCAAGTATCAAATCTTCATTCTGAGCTGAATTCCATGTAAAACGCTAGTTTTCATCACTAAACTCGCTTAATATATCTTTCTCACCCAAAAGCACTCAGGAACGCATTTCTCCTCTAGAAACACTGAAATGTGCATTTATATGAAGAATATGTGATTTATTTACAGAAACACATCTGTTATACTGGAAACATACAAAACAGGATGAAAATGAAAGGGAATATATTTTTACAATTTTTTTACATAATAGTTGGCTTTTCTGCATCAAACCTTCACACTGACCTCAATTCCATGTAAAACTTTAGTTTTCATCACTAAACTTGCTGAAACTGTTTTTAAAAAAATCCATTGTATGATATGTCGAAAAATTTCTTGGAAAAAAAGTCAAAGTATAGTTTTTCAAAAAATGTCATGAAAAAAAAGTTATAGCATTTTGAAATTTTTGGGAAAAAAATACAATATTGTATATATCATATGTTGAAAAAAATAATGAAAAAAGTCTAATTCTAATTCAAAATTTCCAAATTCAGCCCGTGACGTTGTGGTCAGCTGCACTGTCCCCGATGAAAAAAAGCATACACTTGTTGTGTGCCGCCACTTTTTTTGAGTTATCGGTATGAATCATGCCCCTCGTTTCATTTTCTTCATCCCCAGCGTGACAGAAGCCACAGCGCTGGCCGCCATCTCCCGGGCTGGCCCGAAGAGGGGACCTGTCCCGATGGGAGAAACTCTCCTCGTCTGCAGCCTGCGAGGAAGTGGAACAGGCGTCTTCCGATTTGCCACGAGATCCCGCCTTGGCCCTCCCTCAAACCTTCCACTGACCTACTTTGTGGAGGCAATGAGTCTGAATCATTGGCCAAAAAAAAAGTCAATAGAAGTTTTTTCAGAATTCTATTGTCCGATCTTTTTCAGATCTTTTTTTCAGACTTTTTTTTCAGAAATTTTCAGATCTTTTTTTTCGGACAGTTTTTTTCAGACTTCTTTTGTCCAACATTTTTCAGATATTTTTTTTCAGATTTTTTTTGTCCGACAATTTTCAGATCTTTTTTTTCAGACTTTTTTTGTCCGACAATTTTCATACATTTTTTGTCCGACATTTTTCAGATCTTTTTTTTCAGATTTTTTTGTCCGACATTTTTCAGACATTTTTTGTCCGACATTTTTCAGATCTTTTTTTTTTCAGATTTTTTTGTCCGACATTTTTCAGATATTTTTTTCAGACTTTTTTTGTCCGACATTTTTCAGATCTTTTTTTCCAGACTTTTTATGTCCGACATTTTTCAGACTTTTTTTGTCCGACATTTTTCAGATCTTTTTTTACAGACTTTTTTTGTCCGACAATTTCAGATCTTTTTTTTCAGACTTTTTTTGTCCGACATTTTCAGATCTTTTTTTGTCCGACATTTTTAAAATCTTTTTTTCAGACTTTTTTTTCAGACATTTTCATATTTTTTTTTTCGGACAGTTTTTTCAGAATTCTTTGGTCCGACATTTTTCAGACTTCTTTTGTCCGACATTTTTCAGACTTTTTTTGTCCGACAATTTCAGATCTTTTTTTACAGACTTTTTTTGTCCGACATTTTCAGATCTTTTTTTACAGACTTTTTTTGTCCGACAATTTCAGATCTTTTTTTTCAGACTTTTTTTGTCCGACATTTTCAGATCTTTTTTTCAGATCTTTTTTTTCAGACTTTTTTTGTCCGACATTTTTCTTACATTTTTTGTCCGACATTTTTCAGATCTTTTTTTTCAGATTTTTTTGTCCGACATTTTTCAGACATTTTTTGTCCGACATTTTTCAGATCTTTTTTTTTTCAGATTTTTTTGTCCGACATTTTTCAGATATTTTTTTCAGACTTTTTTTTTCCGACATTTTTCAGACTTTTTTTGTCCGACATTTTCAGATCTTTTTTTGTCCGACATTTTTCAAATCTTTTTTTCAGACTTTTGTTTCAGACATTTTCATATTTTTTTTTTCGGACAGTTTTTTCAGAATTCTTTGGTCCGACATTTTTCAGACTTCTTTTGTCCGACATTTTTCAGACTTCTTTTGTCCGACATTTTTCAGATATTTTTTTTCAGACTTTTTTTTCAGACATTTTCAGACCTTTTTTTTCAGACTTTTTTTTCAGACAATTTCAGATCTTTTTTTTCGGACAGTTTTTTCAGACTTCTTTTGTCCGACATTTTCAGATATTTTTTTCAGACTTTTTTTGTCCGACAATTTTCAGATTTTTTTTTCAGACTTTTTTTCGGGCTTTTTCTCCGACATTTTTCAGATCTTTTCTTCAGATAATTTTTTTTCAGATATTTTTTTCAGATATTTTTTTTTGGACAGTTTTTTCTTCTGTCCGACATTTTTCAGATATTTTTTCCAGACTTTTTTTATCCGACATTTTTCAGATATTTTTTTTCAGACATTTTCATATCTTTTTTTTCAGACTTTTTTTGTCCGACATCTTTTGTCCGACATTTTTCAGAGATTCTTTCCAGACTTTTTTGGTCCGACATTTTCAGATCTTTTTTTTCAGACTTTTTTTGTCCGACATTTTTCAGATCTTTTTTTTCAGATTTTTTTGTCCGACAATTTTCAGATCTTTTTTTTCAGACTTCTTTTGTCCGACATTTTTCAGACTTCTTTTGTCCGACATTTTTCAGACTTCTTTTCAGAGATTCTTTCCAGACTTTTTTTGTCCGACATTTTCAGATCTTTTTTTTCAGACTTTTTTTGTCCGACATTTTTCAAAGCGTTTTTTCAGACTTTTGTTTCAGACATTTTCATATTTTTTTTTTAGGACAGTTTTTTCAGAATTCTTTGGTCCGACATTTTTCAGACTTCTTTTGTCCGACATTTTCAGATCTTTTTTTTCGGACAGTTTTTTCAGACTTCTTTTGTCCGACATTTTTCAGACTTCTTTTGTCCGACATTTTTCAGATTTTTTTGTCCGACATTTTTCAGATATTTTTTTTCAGATTTTTTTGTCCGACATTTTTCAGATCTTTTTTTTCAGACTTCTTTTGTCCGACATTTTTCAGACTTCTTTTGTCCGACATTTTTCAGATATTTTTTTCAGACTTCTTTTGTCCGACATTTTTCAGAGTTTTTTTGTCCGACATTTTTCAGATCTTTTTTTTCAGACTTCTTTTGTCCGACATTTTTCAGACCTTTTTTTTCAGACTTCTTTTGTCCGACATTTTTCAGACTTTTTTTGTCCGACATTTTTCAAATCTTTTTTTCAGACTTTTGTTTCAGACATTTTCATATTTTTTTTTTAGGACAGTTTTTTCAGAATTCTTTGGTCCGACATTTTTCAGACTTCTTTTGTCCGACATTTTTCAGACTTTTTTTGTCCGACATTTTTCAGACTTTTTTTGTCCGACATTTTTCAAATCTTTTTTTCAGACTTTTGTTTCAGACATTTTCATATTTTTTTTTTAGGACAGTTTTTTCAGAATTCTTTGGTCCGACATTTTTCAGACTTCTTTTGTCCGACATTTTTCAGACTTTTTTTGTCCGACATTTTTCAGACTTTTTTTGTCCGACATTTTTCAGATCTTTTTTTCAGATCTTTTTTTTCAGACTTTTTTTGTCCGACAATTTTCAGATCTTTTTTTTCAGATTTTTTTGTCCGACAATTTTCAGATCTTTTTTTTCAGACTTTTTTTGTCCGACATTTTTCAGATATTTTTTTTCAGACTTCTTTTGTCCGACATTTTTCAGAATTTTTTTTTTCCGACATTTTTCAGATATTTTTTTCAGATTTTTTTGTCCGACAATTTTCAGATCTTTTTTTTCAGACTTCTTTTGTCCGACATTTTTCAGACTATTTTTGTCTGACATTTTTCAGATCTTTTTTTTCAGACTTCTTTTGTCCGACATTTTCAGATATTTTTTTTCTGACTTTTTTTGTCCGACATTTTTCAGATTTGTTTTTCAGACTTTTTTTCGCGCTTTTTGTCCGACATTTTTCAGATCTTTTTTCAGATAATTTTTTTCAGATTTTTTTTCAGACATTTTCAGATCTTTTTTTTCGGACAGTTTTTTCAGACTTCTTTTGTCCGACATTTTTCAGAGATTCTTTCCAGACTTTTTTGGTCCGACATTTTCATATCTTTTTTTTCAGACTTTTTTTGTCCGACAATTTTCAGATCTTTTTTTTCAGACTTCTTTTGTCCGACATTTTTCAGACTTTTTTTGTCCGACATTTTTCAGATCTTTTTTTCAGATCTTTTTTTTCAGACTTCTTTTGTCCGACATTTTTCAGACTTTTTTTGTCCGACATTTTTCAGATCTTTTTTTTCAGACTTCTTTTGTCCGACATTTTTCAGATCTTTTTTTTCAGACTTCTTTTGTCCGACATTTTGCAGACTATTTTTGTCTGACATTTTTCAGATCTTTTTTTTCAGACTTCTTTTGTCCGACAATTTTCAGATCTTTTTTTTCAGACTTCTTTTGTCCGACATTTTTCAGACTATTTTTGTCTGACATTTTTCAGATCTTTTTTTTCAGACTTCTTTTGTCCGACATTTTTCAGACTTTTTTTGTCCGACATTTTTCAAATCTTTTTTTTCAGATTTTTTTTGTCCGACAATTTTCAGATCTTTTTTTCAGACTTTTCTTGTCCGACAATTTTCAGATCTTTTTTTTCAGACTTCTTTAGTCCGACAATTTTCAGATCTTTTTTTCAGACTTTTTTTGTCCGACAATTTTCAGATCTTTTTTTCAGACTTCTTTTGTCCGACAATTTTCAGATCTTTTTTTTCAGACTTCTTTTGTCCGACATTTTTCAGACTATTTTTGTCTGACATTTTTCAGATCTTTTTTTTCAGACTTCTTTTGTCCGACATTTTTCAGACTTTTTTTGTCCGACATTTTTCAAATCTTTTTTTTCAGATTTTTTTTGTCCGACAATTTTCAGATCTTTTTTTCAGACTTTTCTTGTCCGACAATTTTCAGATCTTTTTTTTCAGACTTCTTTAGTCCGACAATTTTCAGATCTTTTTTTCAGACTTTTTTTGTCCGACAATTTTCAGATCTTTTTTTCAGACTTTTTTTGTCCGACATTTTTCAGACTTTTTTTGTCCGACATTTTTCAGATCTTTTTTTTCAGACTTTTTTTGTCCGACATTTTTCAGACTTTTTTTGTCCGACATTTTTCAGACTTTTTTTGTCCGACATTTTTCAGATCTTTTTTTCAGACTTCTTTTGTCCGACATTTTTCAGAATTTTTTTGTCCGACATTTTTCAGATCTTTTTTTTCAGACTTTTTTGTCCGACATTTTTCAGATATTTTTTTCAGACTTTTTTTGTCCGACATTTTTCAGATATTTTTTTCAGACTTTTTTTGTCCGACAATTTTCAGATCTTTTTTTTCAGACTTCTTTAGTCCGACAATTTTCAGATCTTTTTTTCAGACTTTTTTTGTCCGACAATTTTCAGATCTTTTTTTCAGACTTTTTTTGTCCGACAATTTTCAGACTTTTTTTTCAGACATTTTCAGATCTTTTTTTTCGGACAGTTTTTTCAGAATTCTTTTGTCCGACATTTTCAGATCTTTTTTTCAGATTTTTTTGTCCGACATTTTTCAGACTTCTTTTGTCCGACATTTTTCAGATCTTTTTTGTCGGACAGTTATTTCAGAATTCTTTTGTCCGACATTTTCAGATCTTTTTTTTCAGATTTTTTTGTCCGACATTTTCCAGACTTTTTTTGTCCGACAATTTTCAGATCTTTTTTTTCAATATAATTAAAGTTGTTACACAGTGTGGAAAAATGTTCAATCATTTCTCTTTGTTGAGCGGAACGTGCCCGATGTGTTCCATGGCGTTCCTGGAGGTGGAAGCAGAGCATAGTTAGCTGCATGTGGGATTCTTCTGTTGTTGAGGGAAGATAAAAACTAAGGGACATTTGGAGTTTAGGGTAAAGAAACACACTAGCTACACTTGTAAACATTACATTAAGTTAGTTTGTTTTTGTGTGAATTTATTATTATTATTCGTTGTCTGCCGAATAAGTGCAATTTGCCGTGAGCTGGAAAGAGATGGAAACATGAAACTTGGCATAGGAACTGGAATGATGTGCAGCTGCTTCTCAAGAACTATGACCCCAATCGGCCACATGGTGGCGCTGTAATTAACGCCCAAACATGTGATTTTGGAAAGGCCACGCCCCTCAAACCGTAAGTCCGATTGACTTGAAATGTGACACATATGTGCAACTCCGTGTGATCTACAATAAAGCCTCTTGGACCTCCAAAGTGCACCTGGAAATATTTTCCGCCATATTGGATTTTTTGTTTGACATCTCCTCCTAAACCGTAGGTCCGATTGCTACCAAATTTTCTGTGGATCATTATTGGACTAATGGCATCTAAAGTTGCATAAAGCGTGTTGATACCTCATTGCGTTATGAATCTGTTGACCAATGAACTTTAAGAGGGCAGGGCTCAGCACATCAGTAGCCTTTGGCCCATCGTCTCCAAACTTGAGGCGTACCAAAGCATTTTCCGCTTGACACATAGGGGGCGCCACAAATATCAGAAACTTGTATCGCAAGATCCGGTGGACAGAATTTGATCAAATTTGGTGCACATACTCTGGGGGCAAGTATTAACCAAGATCTATAGTGTCATATTGATCGGTGCATGTGGGCGTGGCCTATTTAGCATTTTATGCTAAATTATGCCTTTGCTCAATTTGCTGTGAGCTGGAATGAGCTAGAGACATGAGACTTACCGTACCATAACTGTACATGATGTCATAATGCTTCACATAAAATATGAAAACAATTGGCCACATGGTGGCGCTATAACAATTTTCAAGGCCAGCCCCCTCACACCATAAGTCCTATCAATTTGAAATTTGACAGACATGTGCTGCTGAATGTGATCTACAAAAAAGTCTCTTGGACCACGAAAGTCCACCGACTAAATTTTCCGCCATGCTGAAAGTTTTATTCAAATCGACCACTAGGCGGGCGCTTTGAGCGATAAAGGCTATAACCCGCGAATTGCCGCTTGCGGCTTTAATTCATTTTAAATTGATATAACTATGTGGATGTGGAAATATGTTTTATATATTTCATGTTTATTCTTTTACAATGTAATTGTAACCTGTGTTGAAATGTACCACTATACGATCACAATGTACAACTCTAGTTTTCATCACTAAGCCAAAGAATGCATTTCGCCTCAAGAAACACTGAAAAGTGGATTCATATGAAAAATGTGAAATTTCTTCACAGAAAAACATTTCTTGCATTGGAAACACACAAAAAAGGATAAATATGAAAGGGAACACAGTTTTCCAAAATCTAATATGATAGTTTTGGACTCCAGGCATCAAACTGTCAGTCTGAGCTGAATTCCATGTAAAACGCTAGTTTTCATCACTAAACTCGCTTAATATGTCTTTCTCACCCAAAAACACTCAGGAACGCATTTCTCCTCTAGAAACACTGAAATGTGCATTTATATGAAGAATATGTGATTTATTTACAGAAACACATCTGTTATACTGGAAACATACAAAAAAGAGACAGAGTATGAAAAGAAACATTGTTTTCTCAAATTTTACATTAGAATTCGCTTCCAAGTATCAAATCTTCATTCTGAGCTGAATTCCATGTAAAACGCTAGTTTTCATCACTAAACTCGCTTAATATGTCTTTCTCACCCAAAACTACTCAGGAACGCATTTCTCCTCAAGAAACACTGAAATGTGCATTTATATGAAGAATATGTGATTTATTTACAGAAACACATCTGTTATACTGGAAACATACAAAAAAGAGACAGAATATGAAAAGAAACATTGTTTTCTCAAATTTTACATTAGAATTCGCTTCCAAGTATCAAATCTTCATTCTGAGCTCAATTCTATGCAAAACTCTTGTTTTCATCACTAAACTCGCTTAATATGTCTTTCTCACCCAAAACTACTCAGGAACGCATTTCTCCTCTAGAAACACTGAAATGTGCATTTATATGAAGAATATGTGATTTATTTACAGAAACACATCTGTTATACTGGAAACATACAAAACAGGATGAAAATGAAAGGGAATATATTTTTACAATTTTTTTACATAATAGTTGGCTTTTCTGCATCAAACCTTCACACTGACCTCAATTCCATGTAAAACTTTAGTTTTCATCACTAAACTTGCTGAAACTGTTTTAAAAAAAATCCATTGTATGATATGTCGAAAAATTTCTTGGAAAAAAAGTCAAAGTATAGTTTTTCAAAAAATGTCATGAAAAAAAAGTTATAGCATTTTGAAATTTTTGGGAAAAAAATACAATATTGTATATATCATATGTTGAAAAAAATAATGAAAAAAGTCTAATTCTAATTCAAAATTTCCAAATTCAGCCCGTGACGTTGTGGTCAGCTGCACTGTCCCCGATGAAAAAAAGCATACACTTGTTGTGTGCCGCCACTTTTTTTGAGTTATCGGTATGAATCATGCCCCTCGTTTCATTTTCTTCATCCCCAGCGTGACAGAAGCCACAGCGCTGGCCGCCATCTCCCGGGCTGGCCTGAAGAGGGGACCTGTCCCGATGGGAGAAACTCTCCTCGTCTGCAGCCTGCGAGGAAGTGGAACAGGCGTCTTCCGATTTGCCACGAGATCCCGCCTTGGCCCTCCCTCAAACCTTCCACTGACCTACTTTGTGGAGGCAATGATCATTGGCCAAAAAAAAAGTCAATAGAAGTTTTTTCAGAATTCTATTGTCCGATCTTTTTCAGATCTTTTTTTTCAGACTTTTTTTTCAGAAATTTTCAGATCTTTTTTTTCGGACAGTTTTTTTCAGACTTCTTTTGTCCAACATTTTTCAGATATTTTTTTTCAGATTTTCTTTGTCCGACAATTTTCAGATATTTTTTTTCAAACTTTTTTTGTCCAACATTTTTCAGATCTTTTTTTCAGATATTTTTTTTCAGACTTTTTTTGTCCGACATTTTTCATACATTTTTTGTCCGACATTTTTCAGATCTTTTTTTTCAGATTTTTTTGTCCGACATTTTTCAGACATTTTTTGTCCGACATTTTTCAGATCTTTTTTTTTTCAGATTTTTTTGTCCGACATTTTTCAGATATTTTTTTTCAGAATTTTTTTGTCCGACATTTTGCAGACATTTTTTGTCCGACATTTTTCAGATCTTTTTTTTTTCAGATTTTTTTGTCCGACATTTTTCAGATATTTTTTTTCAGACTTTTTTTGTCCGACATTTTTCAGACTTTTTTTGTCCGACATTTTTCAGATCTTTTTTTACAGACTTTTTTTGTCCGACAATTTCAGATCTTTTTTTTCAGACTTTTTTTGTCCGACATTTTCAGATCTTTTTTTGTCCGACATTTTTCAAATCTTTTTTTCAGACTTTTGTTTCAGACATTTTCATATTTTTTTTTTCGGACAGTTTTTTCAGAATTCTTTGGTCCGACATTTTTCAGACTTCTTTTGTCCGACATTTTTCAGACTTCTTTTGTCCGACATTTTTCAGATCTTTTTTTACAGACTTTTTTTGTCCGACAATTTCAGATCTTTTTTTTCAGACTTTTTTTGTCCGACATTTTCAGATCTTTTTTTTCAGACTTTTTTTGTCCGACATTTTCAGATCTTTTTTTCAGATCTTTTTTTTCAGACTTTTTTTGTCCGACATTTTTCATACATTTTTTGTCCGACATTTTTCAGATCTTTTTTTTCAGATTTTTTTGTCCGACATTTTTCAGACTTCTTTTGTCCGACATTTTTCAGATCTTTTTTTTCAGACTTTTTTTTCAGACATTTTCAGATCTTTTTTTTCAGACTTTTTTTGTCCGACATTTTTCATACATTTTTTGTCCGACATTTTTCAGATCTTTTTTTTCAGATTTTTTTGTCCGACATTTTTCAGACATTTTTTGTCCGACATTTTTCAGATCTTTTTTTTTTCAGATTTTTTTGTCCGACATTTTTCAGATATTTTTTTCAGACTTTTTTTGTCCGACATTTTTCAGATCTTTTTTTTCAGACTTTTTTTGTCCGACATTTTTCAGACTTTTTTTGTCCGACAATTTCAGATCTTTTTTTTCAGACTTTTTTTGTCCGACATTTTCAGATCTTTTTTTGTCCGACATTTTTCAAATCTTTTTTTCAGACTTTTGTTTCAGACATTTTCATATTTTTTTTTTCGGACAGTTTTTTCAGAATTCTTTGGTCCGACATTTTTCAGACTTCTTTTGTCCGACATTTTTCAGATCTTTTTTTACAGACTTTTTTTGTCCGACAATTTCAGATCTTTTTTTTCAGACTTTTTTTGTCCGACATTTTCAGATCTTTTTTTTCAGACTTTTTTTGTCCGACATTTTCAGATCTTTTTTTCAGATCTTTTTTTTCAGACTTTTTTTGTCCGACATTTTTCATACATTTTTTGTCCGACATTTTTCAGATCTTTTTTTTCAGATTTTTTTGTCCGACATTTTTCAGACTTCTTTTGTCCGACATTTTTCAGATCTTTTTTTTCAGACTTTTTTTTCAGACATTTTCAGATCTTTTTTTTCAGACTTTTTTTTTCCGACATTTTTCATACATTTTTTGTCCGACATTTTTCAGATCTTTTTTTTCAGATTTTTTTGTCCGACATTTTTCAGACATTTTTTGTCCGACATTTTTCAGATCTTTTTTTTTTCAGATTTTTTTGTCCGACATTTTTCAGATATTTTTTTCAGACTTTTTTTGTCCGACATTTTTCAGATCTTTTTTTTCAGACTTTTTTTGTCCGACATTTTTCAGACTTTTTTTGTCCGACAATTTCAGATCTTTTTTTTCAGACTTTTTTTGTCCGACATTTTCAGATCTTTTTTTGTCCGACATTTTTCAAATCTTTTTTTCAGACTTTTGTTTCAGACATTTTCATATTTTTTTTTTCGGACAGTTTTTTCAGAATTCTTTGGTCCGACATTTTTCAGACTTCTTTTGTCCGACATTTTTCAGACTTCTTTTGTCCGACATTTTTCATATCTTTTTTTTCAGACTTTTTTTTCAGACAATTTCAGATCTTTTTTTTCGGACAGTTTTTTCAGACTTCTTTTGTCCGACATTTTCAGATATTTTTTTTCAGACTTTTTTTGTCCGACAATTTTCAGATTTTTTTTTCAGACTTTTTTTCGGGCTTTTTCTCCGACATTTTTCAGATCTTTTTTTCAGATAATTTTTTTTCAGATATTTTTTTCAGATATTTTTTTTTGGACAGTTTTTTCTTCTGTCCGACATTTTTCAGATATTTTTTCCAGACTTTTTTTATCCGAAATTTTTCAGATATTTTTTTTCAGACATTTTCATATCTTTTTTTTCAGACTTTTTTTGTCCGACATCTTTTGTCCGACATTTTTCAGAGATTCTTTCCAGACTTTTTTGGTCCGACATTTTCAGATCTTTTTTTTCAGACTTTTTTTGTCCGACATTTTTCAGATCTTTTTTTTCAGATTTTTTTGTCCAACAATTTTCAGATCTTTTTTTTCAGACTTCTTTTGTCCGACATTTTTCAGACTTCTTTTGTCCGACATTTTTCAGACTTCTTTTGTCCGACATTTTTCAGATATTTTTTTCAGACTTTTTTTGTCTGACATTTTTCAGACTTTTTTTTCAGACATTTTCAGATCTTTTTTTTCGGACAGTTTTTTCAGACTTCTTTTGTCCGACATTTTCAGATCTTTTTTTCAGATCTTTTTTTTCAGACTTTTTTTGTCCGACATTTGTCATACATTTTTTGTCCGACATTTTTCAGATCTTTTTTTTCAGATTTTTTTGTCCGACATTTTTCTGATATTTTTTTCAGACTTTTTTTTTCCGACATTTTTCAGATCTTTTTTTTCAGACTTTTTTTGTCCGACATTTTTCAGACTTTTTTTGTCCGACATTTTTCTGATCTTTTTTTACAGACTTTTTTTGTCCGACAATTTCAGATCTTTTTTTTCAGACTTTTTTTGTCCGACATTTTCAGATCTTTTTTTGTCCGACATTTTTCAAATCTTTTTTTCAGACTTTTGTTTCAGACATTTTCATATTTTTTTTTTCGGACAGTTTTTTCAGAATTCTTTGGTCCGACATTTTTCAGACTTCTTTTGTCCGACATTTTTCAGATATTTTTTTCAGACTTTTTTTGTCCGACATTTTTCAGACTTTTTTTTCAGACATTTTCAGATCTTTTTTTTCGGACAGTTTTTTCAGACTTCTTTTGTCCGACATTTTTCAGACTTCTTTTGTCCGACATTTTTCAGATCTTTTTTTTCAGACTTTTTTTGTCCGACAATTTCAGATCTTTTTTTTCAGACTTTTTTTGTCCGACATTTTCAGATCTTTTTTTGTCCGACATTTTTCAAATCTTTTTTTCAGACTTTTGTTTCAGACATTTTCATATTTTTTTTTTCGGACAGTTTTTTCAGAATTCTTTGGTCCGACATTTTTCAGACTTCTTTTGTCCGACATTTTTCAGATATTTTTTTCAGACTTTTTTTGTCCGACATTTTTCAGACTTTTTTTTCAGACATTTTCAGATCTTTTTTTTCGGACAGTTTTTTCAGACTTCTTTTGTCCGACATTTTTCAGACTTCTTTTGTCCGACATTTTTCAGATCTTTTTTTTCAGACTTTTTTTGTCCGACATTTTTCAGATCTTTTTTTTCAGACTTCTTTTGTCTGACATTTTTCAGACTTTTTTTGTCCGACATTTTTCATATCTTTTTTTTCAGACTTTTTTTGTCCGACATCTTTTGTCCGACATTTTTCAGAGATTCTTTCCAGACTTTTTTGGTCCGACATTTTCAGATCTTTTTTTTCAGACTTTTTTTGTCCGACATTTTTCAGATCTTTTTTTTCAGATTTTTTTGTCCAACAATTTTCAGATCTTTTTTTTCAGACTTCTTTTGTCCGACATTTTTCAGACTTCTTTTGTCCGACATTTTTCAGACTTCTTTTGTCCGACATTTTTCAGATATTTTTTTCAGACTTTTTTTGTCTGACATTTTTCAGACTTTTTTTTCAGACATTTTCAGATCTTTTTTTTCGGACAGTTTTTTCAGACTTCTTTTGTCCGACATTTTCAGATCTTTTTTTCAGATCTTTTTTTTCAGACTTTTTTTGTCCGACATTTGTCATACATTTTTTGTCCGACATTTTTCAGATCTTTTTTTTTTGATTTTTTTGTCCGACATTTTTCTGATATTTTTTTCAGACTTTTTTTTTCCGACATTTTTCAGATCTTTTTTTTCAGACTTTTTTTGTCCGACATTTTTCAGACTTTTTTTGTCCGACATTTTTCTGATCTTTTTTTACAGACTTTTTTTGTCCGACAATTTCAGATCTTTTTTTTCAGACTTTTTTTGTCCGACATTTTCAGATCTTTTTTTGTCCGACATTTTTCAAATCTTTTTTTCAGACTTTTGTTTCAGACATTTTCATATTTTTTTTTTCGGACAGTTTTTTCAGAATTCTTTGGTCCGACATTTTTCAGACTTCTTTTGTCCGACATTTTTCAGATATTTTTTTCAGACTTTTTTTGTCCGACATTTTTCAGACTTTTTTTTCAGACATTTTCAGATCTTTTTTTTCGGACAGTTTTTTCAGACTTCTTTTGTCCGACATTTTTCAGACTTCTTTTGTCCGACATTTTTCAGATCTTTTTTTTCAGACTTTTTTTGTCCGACATTTTTCAGATCTTTTTTTTCAGACTTCTTTTGTCTGACATTTTTCAGACTTTTTTTGTCCGACATTTTTCAGATCTTTTTTTTCAGATTTTTTTGTCCGACATTTTTCAGATCTTTTTTTCAGATCTTTTTTTTCAGATTTTTTTTCAGACATTTTCAGATCTTTTTTTTCGGACAGTTTTTTCAGACTTCTTTTGTCCGACATTTTTCAGAGATTCTTTCCAGACTTTTTTGGTCCGACATTTTCATATCTTTTTTTTCAGACTTTTTTTGTCCGACAATTTTCAGATCTTTTTTTTCAGATTTTTTTGTCCGACAATTTTCAGATCTTTTTTTTCAGACTTCTTTTGTCCGACATTTTCAGATCTTTTTTTCAGATCTTTTTTTTCAGACTTTTTTTGTCCGACATTTTTCATACATTTTTTGTCCGACATTTTTCAGATCTTTTTTTTCAGATTTTTTTGTCCGACATTTTTCTGATATTTTTTTCAGACTTTTTTTTTCCGACATTTTTCAGATCTTTTTTTTCAGACTTTTTTTGTCCGACATTTTTCAGACTTTTTTTGTCCGACATTTTCAGATCTTTTTTTGTCCGACATTTTTCAGATCTTTTTTTTCAGACTTTTTTTGTCCGACATTTTTCAGACTTTTTTTGTCCGACATTTTTCTGATCTTTTTTTACAGACTTTTTTTGTCCGACAATTTCAGATCTTTTTTTTCAGACTTTTTTTGTCCGACATTTTCAGATCTTTTTTTGTCCGACATTTTTCAAATCTTTTTTTCAGACTTTTGTTTCAGACATTTTCATATTTTTTTTTTCGGACAGTTTTTTCAGAATTCTTTGGTCCGACATTTTTCAGACCTCTTTTGTCTGACATTTTTCAGACTTTTTTTTCAGACATTTTCAGATCTTTTTTTTCGGACAGTTTTTTCAGACTTCTTTTGTCCGACATTTTTCAGACTTCTTTTGTCCGACTTTTTTCAGATCTTTTTTTTCAGACTTTTTTTGTCCGACATTTTTCAGATCTTTTTTTTCAGACTTCTTTTGTCCGACATTTTTCAGACTTTTTTTGTCCGACATTTTTCAGATCTTTTTTTTCAGATTTTTTTGTCCGACATTTTTCAGATCTTTTTTTCAGATCTTTTTTTTCAGATTTTTTTTCAGACATTTTCAGATCTTTTTTTTCGGACAGTTTTTTCAGACTTCTTTTGTCCGACATTTTTCAGAGATTCTTTCCAGACTTTTTTGGTCCGACATTTTCATATCTTTTTTTTCAGACTTTTTTTGTCCGACAATTTTCAGATCTTTTTTTTCAGATTTTTTTGTCCGACAATTTTCAGATCTTTTTTTTCAGACTTTTTTTGTCCGACATTTTTCAGATATTTTTTTTCAGACATTTTTCAGATATTTTTTTCAGACATTTTCAGATATTTTTTTTCAGACTTCTTTTGTCCGACATTTTTCAGACTTTTTTTTCTGACATTTTCAGATCTTTATTTTTCAACTTTTTTTTCAGACATTTTCAGATATTTTTTTTCAGACTTTTTTTCAATCTTCTTTTGTCTGACATTTTTCAGACTTCTTTTGTCCGACATTTTTCAGAATTTTTTTCGGGCTTTTTTCAGATCTTTTTTTTCAGATTTTTTTGTCCGACATTTTTCAGATCTTTTTTTCAGATCTTTTTTTTTCAGATTTTTTTTGAGACATTTTCAGATCTTTTTTTTCGGACAGTTTTTTCAGAATTCTTTGGTCCGACATTTTTCAGACTTCTTTTGTCCGACATTTTTCAGATATTTTTTTCAGACTTTTTTTGTCCGACATTTTTCAGACTTTTTTTTCAGACATTTTCAGATCTTTTTTTTCGGACAGTTTTTTCAGACTTCTTTTGTCCGACATTTTTCAGACTTCTTTTGTCCGACATTTTTCAGACTTCTTTTGTCCGACATTTTTCAGATCTTTTTTTTCAGAATTTTTTTGTCCGAAATTTTTCTGATATTTTTTTCAGACTTTTTTTTTCCGACATTTTTCAGATCTTTTTTTTCAGACTTTTTTTGTCCGACATTTTTCAGACTTTTTTTGTCCGACATTTTCAGATCTTTTTTTGTCCGACATTTTTCAGATCTTTTTTTTCAGACTTTTTTTGTCCGACATTTTTCAGACTTTTTTTGTCCGACATTTTTCTGATCTTTTTTTACAGACTTTTTTTGTCCGACAATTTCAGATCTTTTTTTTCAGACTTTTTTTGTCCGACATTTTCAGATCTTTTTTTGTCCGACATTTTTCAAATCTTTTTTTCAGACTTTTGTTTCAGACATTTTCATATTTTTTTTTTCGGACAGTTTTTTCAGAATTCTTTGGTCCGACATTTTTCAGACCTCTTTTGTCCGACATTTTTCAGATATTTTTTTCAGACTTTTTTTGTCCGACATTTTTCAGACTTTTTTTTCAGACATTTTCAGATCTTTTTTTTCGGACAGTTTTTTCAGAATTCTTTGGTCCGACATTTTTCAGACCTCTTTTGTCCGACATTTTTCAGATATTTTTTTCAGACTTTTTTTGTCCGACATTTTTCAGACTTTTTTTGTCCGACATTTTTCAGATCTTTTTTTTCAGATTTTTTTGTCCGACATTTTTCAGATCTTTTTTTCAGATCTTTTTTTTCAGATTTTTTTTCAGACATTTTCAGATCTTTTTTTTCGGACAGTTTTTTCAGACTTCTTTTGTCCGACATTTTTCAGATCTTTTTTTTCAGATTTTTTTGTCCGACAATTTTCAGATCTTTTTTTCAGATTTTTTTGTCCGACAATTTTCAGATCTTTTTTTTCAGACTTCTTTTGTCCGACATTTTTCAGATTTTTTTTTCAGACTTTTTTTCGCGCTTTTTGTCCGACATTTTTCAGATCTTTTTTCAGATAATTTTTTTTCAGATATTTTTTTCAGATCTTTTTTTTTTGGACAGTTTTTTCTTCTGTCCGACATTTTTCAGATATTTTTTCCAGACTTTTTTTATCCGACATTTTTCAGATATTTTTTTCAGACTTTTTTTGTCCGACATTTTTCAGACTTCTTTTGTCCGACATTTTTCAGATCTTTTTTTTCGGACAATTATTTCAGACTTCTTTTTTTCCAACATTTTTCAGATATTTTTTCCAGACTTTTTTTGTCCGACAATTTTCAGATCTTTTTTTTCAATATAATTAAAGTTGTTACACAGTGTGGAAAAGTGTTCAATCATTTCTCTTTGTTGAGCGGAACGTGCCCGACGTGTTCCATGGCGTTCCTGGAGGTGGAAGCAGAGCATAGTTAGCTGCATGTGGGATTCTTCTGTTGTTGAGGGAAGATAAAAACTAAGGGACATTTGGAGTTTAGGGTAAAGAAACACACTAGCTACACTTGTAAACATTACATTAAGTTAGTTTGTTTTTGTGTGAATTTATTATTATTATTCGTTGTCTGCCGAATAAGTGCAATTTGCCGTGAGCTGGAAAGAGATGGAAACATGAAACTTGGCATAGGAACTGGAATGATGTGCAGCTGCTTCTCAAGAACTATGACCCCAATCGGCCACATGGTGGCGCTGTAATTAACGCCCAAACATGTGATTTTGGAAAGGCCACGCCCCTCAAACCGTAAGTCCGATTGACTTGAAATGTGACACATATGTGCAACTCCGTGTGATCTACAATAAAGCCTCTTGGACCTCCAAAGTGCACCTGGAAATATTTTCCGCCATATTGGATTTTTTGAAAAACACATTTTTGACATCTCCTCCTAAACCGTAGGTCCGATTGCTACCAAATTTTCTGTGGATCATTATTGGACTAATGGCATCTAAAGTTGCATAAAGCGTGTTGATACCTCATTGCGTTATGAATCTGTTGACCAATGAACTTTAAGAGGGCAGGGCTCAGCACATCAGTAGCCTTTGGCCCATCGTCTCCAAACTTGAGGCGTACCAAAGCATTTTCCGCTTGACACATAGGGGGCGCCACAAATATCAGAAACTTGTATCGCAAGATCCGGTGGACAGAATTTTATCAAATTTGGTGCACATACTCTGGGGGCAAGTATTAACCAAGATCTATAGTGTCATATTGATCGGTGCATGTGGGCGTGGCCTATTTAGCATTTTATGCTAAATTATGCCTTTGCTCAATTTGCTGTGAGCTGGAATGAGCTAGAGACATGAGACTTGGTACCATAACTGTACATGATGTCATAATGCTTCACATAAAATATGAAAACAATTGGCCACATGGTGGCGCTATAACAATTTTCAAGGCCAACCCCCTCACACCATAAGTCCTATCAATTTGAAATTTGACAGACATGTGCTGCTGAATGTGATCTACAAAAAAGTCTCTTGGACCACGAAAGTCCACCGACTAAATTTTCCGCCATGCTGAAAGTTTTATTCAAATCGACCACTAGGCGGGCGCTTTGAGCGATAAAGGCTATAACCCGCGAATTGCCGCTTGCGGCTTTAATTCATTTTAAATTGATATAACTATGTGGATGTGGAAATATGTTTTATATATTTCATGTTTATTCTTTTACAATGTAATTGTAACCTGTGTTGAAATGTACCACTATACGATCACAATGTACAACTCTAGTTTTCATCACTAAGCCAAAGAATGCATTTCGCCTCAAGAAACACTGAAAAGTGGATTCATATGAAAAATGTGAAATTTCTTCACAGAAAAACATTTCTTGCATTGGAAACACACAAAAAAGGATAAATATGAAAGGGAACACAGTTTTCCAAAATCTAATATGATAGTTTTGGACTCCAGGCATCAAACTGTCAGTCTGAGCTGAATTCCATGTAAAACGCTAGTTTTCATCACTAAACTCGCTTAATATGTCTTTCTCACCCAAAACCACTCAGGAACGCATTTCTCCTCTAGAAACACTGAAATGTGCATTTATATGAAGAATATGTGATTTATTTACAGAAACACATCTGTTATACTGGAAACATACAAAAAAGAGACAGAATATGAAAAGAAACATTGTTTTCTCAAATTTTACATTAGAATTCGCTTCCAAGTATCAAATCTTCATTCTGAGCTGAATTCCATGTAAAACGCTAGTTTTCATCACTAAACTCGCTTAATATGTCTTTCTCACCCAAAACTACTCAGGAACGCATTTCTCCTCAAGAAACACTGAAACGTGCATTTATATGAAGAATATGTGATTTATTTACAGAAACACATCTGTTATACTGGAAACATACAAAAAAGAGACAGAATATGAAAAGAAACATTGTTTTCTGAAATTTGACATTAGAATTCGCTTCCAAGTATCAAATCTTCATTCTGAGCTGAATTCCATGTAAAACGCTAGTTTTCATCACTAAACTCGCTTAATATGTCTTTCTCACCCAAAACTACTCAGGAACGCATTTCTCCTCTAGAAACACTGAAATGTGCATTTATATGAAGAATATGTGATTTATTTACAGAAACACATCTGTTATACTGGAAACATACAAAACAGGATGAAAATGAAAGGGAATATATTTTTACAATTTTTTTACATAATAGTTGGCTTTTCTGCATCAAACCTTCACACTGACCTCAATTCCATGTAAAACTTTAGTTTTCATCACTAAACTTGCTGAAACTGTTTTAAAAAAAATCCATTGCATGATATGTCGAAAAATTTCTTGGAAAAAAAGTCAAAGTATAGTTTTTCAAAAAATGTCATGAAAAAAAAGTTATAGCATTTTGAAATTTTTGGGAAAAAAATACAATATTGTATATATCATATGTTGAAAAAAATAATGAAAAAAGTCTAATTCTAATTCAAAATTTCCAAATTCAGCCCGTGAAAAAAAGCATACACTTGTTGTGTGCCGCCACTTTTTTTGAGTTATCGGTATGAATCATGCCCCTCGTTTCATTTTCTTCATCCCCAGCGTGACAGAAGCCACAGCGCTGGCCGCCATCTCCCGGGCTGGCCTGAAGAGGGGACCTGTCCCGATGGGAGAAACTCTCCTCGTCTGCAGCCTGCGAGGAAGTGGAACAGGCGTCTTCCGATTTGCCACGAGATCCCGCCTTGGCCCTCCCTCAAACCTTCCACTGACCTACTTTGTGGAGGCAATGATCATTGGCCAAAAAAAAAGTCAATAGAAGTTTTTTCAGAATTCTATTGTCCGATCTTTTTCAGATCTTTTTTTTCAGACTTTTTTTTCAGAAATTTTCAGATCTTTTTTTTCGGACAGTTTTTTTCAGACTTCTTTTGTCCAACATTTTTCAGATATTTTTTTTCAGATTTTCTTTGTCCGACAATTTTCAGATATTTTTTTTCAAACTTTTTTTGTCCAACATTTTTCAGATCTTTTTTTCAGATATTTTTTTTCAGACTTTTTTTGTCCGACATTTTTCATACATTTTTTGTCCGACATTTTTCAGATCTTTTTTTTCAGATTTTTTTGTCCGACATTTTTCAGACATTTTTTGTCCGACATTTTTCAGATCTTTTTTTTTTCAGATTTTTTTGTCCGACATTTTTCAGATATTTTTTTTCAGAATTTTTTTGTCCGACATTTTGCAGACATTTTTTGTCCGACATTTTTCAGATCTTTTTTTTTTCAGATTTTTTTGTCCGACATTTTTCAGATATTTTTTTTCAGACTTTTTTTGTCCGACATTTTTCAGACTTTTTTTGTCCGACATTTTTCAGATCTTTTTTTACAGACTTTTTTTGTCCGACAATTTCAGATCTTTTTTTTCAGACTTTTTTTGTCCGACATTTTCAGATCTTTTTTTGTCCGACATTTTTCAAATCTTTTTTTCAGACTTTTGTTTCAGACATTTTCATATTTTTTTTTTCGGACAGTTTTTTCAGAATTCTTTGGTCCGACATTTTTCAGACTTCTTTTGTCCGACATTTTTCAGACTTCTTTTGTCCGACATTTTTCAGATCTTTTTTTACAGACTTTTTTTGTCCGACAATTTCAGATCTTTTTTTTCAGACTTTTTTTGTCCGACATTTTCAGATCTTTTTTTTCAGACTTTTTTTGTCCGACATTTTCAGATCTTTTTTTCAGATCTTTTTTTTCAGACTTTTTTTGTCCGACATTTTTCATACATTTTTTGTCCGACATTTTTCAGATCTTTTTTTTCAGATTTTTTTGTCCGACATTTTTCAGACTTCTTTTGTCCGACATTTTTCAGATCTTTTTTTTCAGACTTTTTTTTCAGACATTTTCAGATCTTTTTTTTCAGACTTTTTTTGTCCGACATTTTTCATACATTTTTTGTCCGACATTTTTCAGATCTTTTTTTTCAGATTTTTTTGTCCGACATTTTTCAGACATTTTTTGTCCGACATTTTTCAGACATTTTTTGTCCGACATTTTTCAGATCTTTTTTTTTTCAGATTTTTTTGTCCGACATTTTTCAGATATTTTTTTCAGACTTTTTTTGTCCGACATTTTTCAGATCTTTTTTTTCAGACTTTTTTTGTCCGACATTTTTCAGACTTTTTTTGTCCGACAATTTCAGATCTTTTTTTTCAGACTTTTTTTGTCCGACATTTTCAGATCTTTTTTTGTCCGACATTTTTCAAATCTTTTTTTCAGACTTTTGTTTCAGACATTTTCATATTTTTTTTTTCGGACAGTTTTTTCAGAATTCTTTGGTCCGACATTTTTCAGACTTCTTTTGTCCGACATTTTTCAGACTTCTTTTGTCCGACATTTTTCAGATCTTTTTTTACAGACTTTTTTTGTCCGACAATTTCAGATCTTTTTTTTCAGACTTTTTTTGTCCGACATTTTCAGATCTTTTTTTTCAGACTTTTTTTGTCCGACATTTTCAGATCTTTTTTTCAGATCTTTTTTTTCAGACTTTTTTTGTCCGACATTTTTCATACATTTTTTGTCCGACATTTTTCAGATCTTTTTTTTCAGATTTTTTTGTCCGACATTTTTCAGACTTCTTTTGTCCGACATTTTTCAGATCTTTTTTTTCAGACTTTTTTTTCAGACATTTTCAGATCTTTTTTTTCAGACTTTTTTTTTCCGACATTTTTCATACATTTTTTGTCCGACATTTTTCAGATCTTTTTTTTCAGATTTTTTTGTCCGACATTTTTCAGACATTTTTTGTCCGACATTTTTCAGATCTTTTTTTTTTCAGATTTTTTTGTCCGACATTTTTCAGATATTTTTTTCAGACTTTTTTTGTCCGACATTTTTCAGACTTTTTTTGTCCGACAATTTCAGATCTTTTTTTTCAGACTTTTTTTGTCCGACATTTTCAGATCTTTTTTTGTCCGACATTTTTCAAATCTTTTTTTCAGACTTTTGTTTCAGACATTTTCATATTTTTTTTTTCGGACAGTTTTTTCAGAATTCTTTGGTCCGACATTTTTCAGACTTCTTTTGTCCGACATTTTTCAGACTTCTTTTGTCCGACATTTTTCAGATCTTTTTTTTCAGACTTTTTTTTCAGACATTTTCAGATCTTTTTTTTCAGACTTTTTTTTCAGACAATTTCAGATCTTTTTTTTCGGACAGTTTTTTCAGACTTCTTTTGTCCGACATTTTCAGACTTCTTTTGTCCGACATTTTTCAGACTTCTTTTGTCCGACATTTTTCAGATCTTTTTTTTCAGACTTTTTTTTCAGACATTTTCAGATCTTTTTTTTCATTGTAGGGTTAGGGTTAGACCCTAACCCTAACCCTATACAAAAATCCATTGTATGATATGTCGAAAAATTTCTTGGAAAAAAAGTCAAAGTATAGTTTTTCAAAAAATGTCATGAAAAAAAAGTTATAGCATTTTGAAATTTTTGGGAAAAAAATACAATATTGTATATATCATATGTTGAAAAAAATAATGAAAAAAGTCTAATTCTAATTCAAAATTTCCAAATTCAGCCCGTGACGTTGTGGTCAGCTGCACTGTCCCCGATGAAAAAAAGCATACACTTGTTGTGTGCCGCCACTTTTTTTGAGTTATCGGTATGAATCATGCCCCTCGTTTCATTTTCTTCATCCCCAGCGTGACAGAAGCCACAGCGCTGGCCGCTATCTCCCGGGCTGGCCCGAAGAGGGGACCTGTCCCGATGGGAGAAACTCTCCTCGTCTGCAGCCTGCGAGGAAGTGGAACAGGCGTCTTCCGATTTGCCACGAGATCCCGCCTTGGCCCTCCCTCAAACCTTCCACTGACCTACTTTGTGGAGGCAATGAGTCTGAATCATTGGCCAAAAAAAAAGTCAATAGAAGTTTTTTCAGAATTCTATTGTCCGATCTTTTTCAGATCTTTTTTTCAGACTTTTTTTTCAGAAATTTTCAGATCTTTTTTTTCGGACAGTTTTTTTCAGACTTCTTTTGTCCAACATTTTTCAGATATTTTTTTTCAGATTTTTTTTGTCCGACAATTTTCAGATCTTTTTTTTCAGACTTTTTTTGTCCGACAATTTTCATACATTTTTTGTCCGACATTTTTCAGATCTTTTTTTTCAGATTTTTTTGTCCGACATTTTTCAGACATTTTTTGTCCGACATTTTTCAGATCTTTTTTTTTTCAGATTTTTTTGTCCGACATTTTTCAGATATTTTTTTCAGACTTTTTTTGTCCGACATTTTTCAGATCTTTTTTTCCAGACTTTTTTTGTCCGACATTTTTCAGACTTTTTTTGTCCGACATTTTTCAGATCTTTTTTTACAGACTTTTTTTGTCCGACATTTTCAGATCTTTTTTTGTCCGACATTTTTAAAATCTTTTTTTCAGACTTTTTTTTCAGACATTTTCATATTTTTTTTTTCGGACAGTTTTTTCAGAATTCTTTGGTCCGACATTTTTCAGACTTCTTTTGTCCGACATTTTTCAGACTTTTTTTGTCCGACAATTTCAGATCTTTTTTTACAGACTTTTTTTGTCCGACATTTTCAGATCTTTTTTTACAGACTTTTTTTGTCCGACAATTTCAGATCTTTTTTTTCAGACTTTTTTTGTCCGACATTTTCAGATCTTTTTTTACAGACTTTTTTTGTCCGACAATTTCAGATCTTTTTTTTCAGACTTTTTTTGTCCGACATTTTCAGATCTTTTTTTCAGATCTTTTTTTTCAGACTTTTTTTGTCCGACATTTTTCATACATTTTTTGTCCGACATTTTTCAGATCTTTTTTTTCAGATTTTTTTGTCCGACATTTTTCAGACATTTTTTGTCCGACATTTTTCAGATCTTTTCTTCAGATAATTTTTTTTCAGATATTTTTTTTTGGACAGTTTTTTCTTCTGTCCGACATTTTTCAGATATTTTTTCCAGACTTTTTTTATCCGACATTTTTCAGATATTTTTTTTCAGACATTTTCATATCTTTTTTTTCAGACTTTTTTTGTCCGACATCTTTTGTCCGACATTTTTCAGAGATTCTTTCCAGACTTTTTTGGTCCGACATTTTCAGATCTTTTTTTTCAGACTTTTTTTGTCCGACATTTTTCAGATCTTTTTTTTCAGATTTTTTTGTCCGACAATTTTCAGATCTTTTTTTTCAGACTTCTTTTGTCCGACATTTTTCAGACTTCTTTTGTCCGACATTTTTCAGACTTCTTTTCAGAGATTCTTTCCAGACTTTTTTTGTCCGACATTTTCAGATCTTTTTTTTCAGACTTCTTTTGTCTGACATTTTCAGATCTTTTTTTTCAGACTTTTTTTGTCCGACATTTTCAGATCTTTTTTTTCAGACTTTTTTTGTCCGACATTTTCAGATCTTTTTTTGTCCAACATTTTTCAAATCTTTTTTTCAGACTTTTGTTTCAGACATTTTCATATTTTTTTTTTAGGACAGTTTTTTCAGAATTCTTTGGTCCGACATTTTTCAGACTTCTTTTGTCCGACATTTTCAGATATTTTTTTTCGGACAGTTTTTTCAGACTTCTTTTGTCCGACATTTTTCAGACTTCTTTTGTCCGACATTTTTCAGACTTTTTTTGTCCGACATTTTTCAGATATTTTTTTTCAGATTTTTTTGTCCGACATTTTTCAGATCTTTTTTTTCAGACTTCTTTTGTCCGACATTTTTCAGACTTCTTTTGTCCGACATTTTTCAGATATTTTTTTCAGACTTCTTTTGTCCGACATTTTTCAGACTTTTTTTGTCCGACATTTTTCAGATCTTTTTTTTTAGACTTCTTTTGTCCGACATTTTTCAGACCTTTTTTTTCAGACTTCTTTTGTCCGACATTTTTCAGACTTTTTTTGTCCGACATTTTTCAAATCTTTTTTTCAGACTTTTGTTTCAGACATTTTCATATTTTTTTTTTAGGACAGTTTTTTCAGAATTCTTTGGTCCGACATTTTTCAGACTTCTTTTGTCCGACATTTTTCAGATATTTTTTTCAGACTTTTTTTGTCCGACATTTTTCAGACTTTTTTTTCAGACATTTTCAGATCTTTTTTTTCGGACAGTTTTTTCAGACTTCTTTTGTCCGACATTTTTCAGACTTCTTTTGTCCGACATTTTTCAGATCTTTTTTTTCAGACTTTTTTTGTCCGACATTTTTCAGACTTCTTTTGTCCGACATTTTTCAGATCTTTTTTTTCAGACTTTTTTTGTCCGACATTTTTCAGATCTTTTTTTCAGATCTTTTTTTTCAGATTTTTTTTCAGACATTTTCAGATCTTTTTTTTCGGACAGTTTTTTCAGACTTCTTTTGTCCGACATTTTTCAGATCTTTTTTTCAGATCTTTTTTTTTTTCCAACAATTTCAGATCTTTTTTTCAGACTTCTTTTGTCCGACATTTTCAGATCTTTTTTTTCAGACTTCTTTTGTCCGACATTTTTCAGACTTCTTTTGTCCGACATTTTTCAGACTTTTTTTGTCCGATATTTTCATATCTTTTTTTTCAGACTTTTTTTGTCCGACAATTTTCAGATCTTTTTTTTCAGATTTTTTTGTCCGACAATTTTCAGATCTTTTTTTTCAGACTTTTTTTGTCCGACATTTTTCAGATATTTTTTTTCAGACTTCTTTTGTCCGACATTTTTCAGAATTTTTTTTTTCCGACATTTTTCAGATATTTTTTTCAGATTTTTTTGTCCGACAATTTTCAGATCTTTTTTTTCAGACTTCTTTTGTCCGACATTTTTCAGACTATTTTTGTCTGACATTTTTCAGATCTTTTTTTTCAGACTTCTTTTGTCCGACATTTTCAGATATTTTTTTTCTGACTTTTTTTGTCCGACATTTTTCAGATTTGTTTTTCAGACTTTTTTTCGCGCTTTTTGTCCGACATTTTTCAGATCTTTTTTCAGATAATTTTTTTCAGATTTTTTTTCAGACATTTTCAGATCTTTTTTTTCGGACAGTTTTTTCAGACTTCTTTTGTCCGACATTTTTCAGAGATTCTTTCCAGACTTTTTTGGTCCGACATTTTCATATCTTTTTTTTCAGACTTTTTTTGTCCGACAATTTTCAGATCTTTTTTTTCAGACTTCTTTTGTCCGACATTTTTCAGAATTTTTTTGTCCGACATTTTTCAGATCTTTTTTTTCAGACTTCTTTTGTCCGACAATTTTCAGATCTTTTTTTTCAGACTTCTTTTGTCCGACATTTTTCAGAATATTTTTGTCTGACATTTTTCAGATCTTTTTTTTCAGACTTCTTTTGTCCGACATTTTTCAGACTTTTTTTGTCCGACATTTTTCAAATCTTTTTTTTCAGATTTTTTTTGTCCGACAATTTTCAGATCTTTTTTTCAGACTTTTCTTGTCCGACAATTTTCAGATCTTTTTTTTCAGACTTCTTTAGTCCGACAATTTTCAGATCTTTTTTTCAGACTTTTTTTGTCTGACAATTTTCAGATCTTTTTTTCAGACTTTTTTTGTCCGACAATTTTCAGACTTTTTTTTCAGACATTTTCAGATCTTTTTTTTCGGACAGTTTTTTCAGACTTCTTTTGTCCGACATTTTTCAGACTTTTTTTGTCCGACATTTTTCAGATCTTTTTTTTTTTCCAACAATTTCAGATCTTTTTTTCAGACTTTTTTTGTCCGACATTTTTCAAATCTTTTTTTTCAGACTTTTTTTGTCCGACATTTTTCAAATCGTTTATCACATCTTTTTTTCAGACTTTTGTTTCAGACATTTTCATATTTTTTTTTTCAGACAGTTTTTTCAGAATTCTTTGGTCCGACATTTTTCAGACTTTTTTTGTCCGACATTTTTCAGATCTTTTTTTTCAGATTTTTTTTGTCCGACAATTTTCAGATCTTTTTTTCAGATTTTTTTGTCCGACAATTTTCAGATCTTTTTTTTCAGACTTCTTTTGTCCGACATTTTCAGATATTTTTTTTCAGACTTTTTTTGTCCGACATTTTTCAGATTTTTTTTTCAGACTTTTTTTCGCGCTTTTTGTCCGACATTTTTCAGATCTTTTTTCAGATAATTTTTTTTCAGATATTTTTTTCAGATCTTTTTTTTTTGGACAGTTTTTTCTTCTGTCCGACATTTTTCAGATATTTTTTCCAGACTTTTTTTATCCGACATTTTTCAGATCTTTTTTTTTGGACAGTTTTTTCTTCTGTCCGACATTTTCAGATCTTTTTTTTCAGACTTTTTTTGTCCGACATTTTTCAGACTTCTTTTGTCCGACATTTTCAGATCTTTTTTTTCAGACTTTTTTTGTCCGACATTTTTCAGACTTCTTTTGTCCGACATTTTCAGATCTTTTTTTTCAGACTTTTTTTGTCCGACATTTTTCAGACTTCTTTTGTCCGACATTTTTCAGATCTTTTTTTTCGGACAGTTATTTCAGACTTCTTTTGTCCAACATTTTTCAGATATTTTTTCCAGACTTTTTTTGTCCGACAATTTTCAGATCTTTTTTTTCAATATAATTAAAGTTGTTACACAGTGTGGAAAAGTGTTCAATCATTTCTCTTTGTTGAGCGGAACGTGCCCGATGTGTTCCATGGCGTTCCTGGAGGTGGAAGCAGAGCATAGTTAGCTGCATGTGGGATTCTTCTGTTGTTGAGGGAAGATAAAAACTAAGGGACATTTGGAGTTTAGGGTAAAGAAACACACTAGCTACACTTGTAAACATTACATTAAGTTAGTTTGTTTTTGTGTGAATTTATTATTATTATTCGTTGTCTGCCGAATAAGTGCAATTTGCCGTGAGCTGGAAAGAGATGGAAACATGAAACTTGGCATAGGAACTGGAATGATGTGCAGCTGCTTCTCAAGAACTATGACCCCAATCGGCCACATGGTGGCGCTGTAATTAACGCCCAAACATGTGATTTTGGAAAGGCCACGCCCCTCAAACCGTAAGTCCGATTGACTTGAAATGTGACACATATGTGCAACTCCGTGTGATCTACAATAAAGCCTCTTGGACCTCCAAAGTGCACCTGGAAATATTTTCCGCCATATTGGATTTTTTGAAAAACACATTTTTGACATCTCCTCCTAAACCGTAGGTCCGATTGCTACCAAATTTTCTGTGGATCATTATTGGACTAATGGCATCTAAAGTTGCATAAAGCGTGTTGATACCTCATTGCGTTATGAATCTGTTGACCAATGAACTTTAAGAGGGCAGGGCTCAGCACATCAGTAGCCTTTGGCCCATCGTCTCCAAACTTGAGGCGTACCAAAGCATTTTCCGCTTGACACATAGGGGGCGCCACAAATATCAGAAACTTGTATCGCAAGATCCGGTGGACAGAATTTTATCAAATTTGGTGCACATACTCTGGGGGCAAGTATTAACCAAGATCTATAGTGTCATATTGATCGGTGCATGTGGGCGTGGCCTATTTAGCATTTTATGCTAAATTATGCCTTTGCTCAATTTGCTGTGAGCTGGAATGAGCTAGAGACATGAGACTTGGTACCATAACTGTACATGATGTCATAATGCTTCACATAAAATATGAAAACAATTGGCCACATGGTGGCGCTATAACAATTTTCAAGGCCAGCCCCCTCACACCATAAGTCCTATCAATTTGAAATTTGACAGACATGTGCTGCTGAATGTGATCTACAAAAAAGTCTCTTGGACCACGAAAGTCCACCGACTAAATTTTCCGCCATGCTGAAAGTTTTATTCAAATCGACCACTAGGCGGGCGCTTTGAGCGATAAAGGCTATAACCCGCGAATTGCCGCTTGCGGCTTTAATTCATTTTAAATTGATATAACTATGTGGATGTGGAAATATGTTTTATATATTTCATGTTTATTCTTTTACAATGTAATTGTAACCTGTGTTGAAATGTACCACTATACGATCACAATGTACAACTCTAGTTTTCATCACTAAGCCAAAGAATGCATTTCGCCTCAAGAAACACTGAAAAGTGGATTCATATGAAAAATGTGAAATTTCTTCACAGAAAAACATTTCTTGCATTGGAAACACACAAAAAAGGATAAATATGAAAGGGAACACAGTTTTCCAAAATCTAATATGATAGTTTTGGACTCCAGGCATCAAACTGTCAGTCTGAGCTGAATTCCATGTAAAACGCTAGTTTTCATCACTAAACTCGCTTAATATGTCTTTCTCACCCAAAAACACTCAGGAACGCATTTCTCCTCTAGAAACACTGAAATGTGCATTTATATGAAGAATATGTGATTTATTTACAGAAACACATCTGTTATACTGGAAACATACAAAAAAGAGACAGAGTATGAAAAGAAACATTGTTTTCTCAAATTTTACATTAGAATTCGCTTCCAAGTATCAAATCTTCATTCTGAGCTGAATTCCATGTAAAACGCTAGTTTTCATCACTAAACTCGCTTAATATGTCTTTCTCACCCAAAACCACTCAGGAACGCATTTCTCCTCTAGAAACACTGAAATGTGCATTTATATGAAGAATATGTGATTTATTTACAGAAACACATCTGTTATACTGGAAACATACAAAAAAGAGAGACAGAATATGAAAAGAAACATTGTTTTCTCAAATTTTACATTAGAATTCGCTTCCAAGTATCAAATCTTCATTCTGAGCTGAATTCTATGCAAAATTCTTGTTTTCATCACTAAACTCGCCTAATATATCTTTCTCACCCAAAACTACTCAGGAACGCATTTCTCCTCAAGAAACACTGAAACGTGCATTTATATGAAGAATATGTGATTTATTTACAGAAACACATCTGTTATACTGGAAACATACAAAACAGGATGAAAATGAAAGGGAATATATTTTTACAATTTTTTTACATAATAGTTGGCTTTTCTGCATCAAACCTTCACACTGACCTCAATTCCATGTAAAACTTTAGTTTTCATCACTAAACTTGCTGAAACTGTTTTAAAAAAAATCCATTGTATGATATGTCGAAAAATTTCTTGGAAAAAAAGTCAAAGTATAGTTTTTCAAAAAATGTCATGAAAAAAAAGTTATAGCATTTTGAAATTTTTGGGAAAAAAATACAATATTGTATATATCATATGTTGAAAAAAATAATGAAAAAAGTCTAATTCTAATTCAAAATTTCCAAATTCAGCCCGTGACGTTGTGGTCAGCTGCACTGTCCCCGATGAAAAAAAGCATACACTTGTTGTGTGCCGCCACTTTTTTTGAGTTATCGGTATGAATCATGCCCCTCGTTTCATTTTCTTCATCCCCAGCGTGACAGAAGCCACAGCGCTGGCCGCCATCTCCCGGGCTGGCCCGAAGAGGGGACCTGTCCCGATGGGAGAAACTCTCCTCGTCTGCAGCCTGCGAGGAAGTGGAACAGGCGTCTTCCGATTTGCCACGAGATCCCGCCTTGGCCCTCCCTCAAACCTTCCACTGACCTACTTTGTGGAGGCAATGAGTCTGAATCATTGGCCAAAAAAAAAGTCAATAGAAGTTTTTTCAGAATTCTATTGTCCGATCTTTTTCAGATCTTTTTTTTCAGACTTTTTTTTCAGAAATTTTCAGATCTTTTTTTTCGGACAGTTTTTTTCAGACTTCTTTTGTCCAACATTTTTCAGATATTTTTTTTCAGATTTTTTTTGTCCGACAATTTTCAGATATTTTTTTTCAAACTTTTTTTGTCCAACATTTTTCAGATCTTTTTTTCAGATATTTTTTTTCAGACTTTTTTTGTCCGACATTTTTCATACATTTTTTGTCCGACAATTTTCAGATCTTTTTGTTCAGACTTCTTTTGTCCGACATTTTTCAGACTTTTTTTTTCCGACATTTTTCAGACTTTTTTTGTCCGACATTTTTCAGACTTTTTTTGTCCGACAATTTTCAGATCTTTTTGTTCAGACTTCTTTTGTCCGACATTTTTCAGACTTTTTTTTTCCGACATTTTTCAGATCTTTTTTTTCAGATTTTTTTGTCCGACAATTTTCAGATCTTTTTTTTCAGACTTCTTTTGTCCGACATTTTTCAGACTTTTTTTGTCCGACATTTTTCAGATCTTTTTTTTCAGATTTCTTTGTCCGACATTTTTCAGATATTTTTTTCAGACTTTTTTTGTCCGATATTTTTCAGATATTTTTTTTCAGACTTCTTTTGTCCGACATTTTTCAGACTTTTTTTGTCCGACATTTTTCAGATCTTTTTTTCAGACTTTTTTTGTCCGATATTTTTCAGATCTTTTTTTTCAGACTTCTTTAGTCCGACATTTTTCAGACTTTTTTTGTCCGACATTTTTCAGATCTTTTTTTTCAGATTTTTTTGTCCGACAATTTTCAGATCTTTTTTTTCAGACTTCTTTTGTCCGACATTTTTCAGACTTTTTTTGTCCGACAATTTTCAGATCTTTTTTTCAGACTTTTTTTGTCCGACATTTTCAGATCTTTTTTTTCAGACTTTTTTTTTCCGAAATTTTTCTGATCTTTTTTTCAGATCTTTTTTTTTTTCCAACAATTTCAGATCTTTTTTTCAGACTTCTTTTGTCCGACATTTTTCAGACTTTTTTTGTCCGACATTTTTCATATCGTTTATTCACATCTTTTTTTCAGACATTTTCATATTTTTTTTTTCGGACATTTTTTCAGACTTTTTTTGTCCGACAATTTTCAGATCTTTTTTTCAGACTTCTTTAGTCCTACATTTTTCAGACTTTTTTTGTCCGACATTTTTCAGATCTTTTTTTTCAGATTTTTTTGTCCGACAATTTTCAGATCTTTTTTTTCAGACTTTTTTTGTCCGACATTTTTCAGACTTTTTTTGTCCGACATTTTTCAGACTTTTTTTGTCCGACATTTTTCAGATCTTTTTTTCAGACTTCTTTTGTCCGACATTTTTCAGAATTTTTTTGTCCGACATTTTTCAGATCTTTTTTTTCAGACTTTTTTGTCCGACATTTTTCAGATATTTTTTTCAGACTTTTTTTGTCCGACAATTTTCAGATCTTTTTTTCAGACTTTTTTTGTCCGACAATTTTCAGATCTTTTTTTCAGACTTTTTTTGTCCGACAATTTTCAGATCTTTTTTTTCAGAGTTCTTTAGTCCGACAATTTTCAGATCTTTTTTTCAGACTTTTTTTGTCCGACAATTTTCAGATCTTTTTTTCAGACTTTTTTTGTCCGACAATTTTCAGATCTTTTTTTCAGACTTTTTTTGTCCAACATTTTTCATACATTTTTTGTCCGACATTTTTCAGATCTTTTTTTTCAGATTTTTTTGTCCGACAATTTTTCAGACATTTTTTGTCCGACATTTTTCAGATATTTTTTTCAGACTTTTTTTGTCCAACATTTTTCAGACTTTTTTTGTCCGACATTTTTTGTCCGACATTTTTCAGAGATTCTTTTGTCCGACATTTTTCAGATCTTTTTTTTCAGACTTTTTTTGTCCGACATTTTTCAGAGATTCTTTCCAGACTTTTTTTGTCCGACAATTTTCAGATCTTTTTGTTCAGACTTCTTTAGTCCGACATTTTTCAGACTTTTTTTGTCCGACATTTTTCAGACTTTTTTTATCCGACAATTTTCAGATCTTTTTGTTCAGACTTCTTTTGTCCGACATTTTTCAGACTTTTTTTTTCCGACATTTTTCAGACTTTTTTTGTCCGACATTTTTCAGACTTTTTTTGTCCGACAATTTTCAGATCTTTTTTTCAGACTTTTTTTGTCCGACAATTTCCAGATCTTTTTTTCAGACTTTTTTTGTCCGACAATTTTCAGATCTTTTTTTTCAGAGTTCTTTAGTCCGACAATTTTCAGATCTTTTTTTCAGACTTCTTTTGTCCGACATTTTTCAGACTTTCTTTGTCCGACATTTTTCAGATATTTTTTTCAGACTTTTTTTGTCCGATATTTTTCAGATATTTTTTTTCAGACTTCTTTTGTCCGACATTTTTCAGACTTTTTTTGTCCGACATTTTTCAGATCTTTTTTTCAGACTTTTTTTGTCCGATATTTTTCAGATCTTTTTTTTCAGACTTCTTTAGTCCAACATTTTTCAGACTTTTTTTGTCCGACATTTTTCAGATCTTTTTTTTCAGATTTTTTTGTCCGACAATTTTCAGATCTTTTTTTTCAGACTTCTTTTGTCCGACATTTTTCAGACTTTTTTTGTCCGACAATTTTCAGATCTTTTTTTCAGACTTTTTTTGTCCGACATTTTCAGATCTTTTTTTTCAGACTTTTTTTTTCCGAAATTTTTCTGATCTTTTTTTCAGATCTTTTTTTTTTTCCAACAATTTCAGATCTTTTTTTCAGACTTCTTTTGTCCGACATTTTTCAGACTTTTTTTGTCCGACATTTTTCATATCGTTTATTCACATCTTTTTTTCAGACTTTTGTTTCAGACATTTTCATATTTTTTTTTTCGGACAGTTTTTTCAGAATTCTTTTGTCCGACATTTTCAGATATTTTTTTTCAGATTTTTTTGTCCGACATTTTTCAGATATTTTTTTCAGACTTTTTTTGTCCGACAATTTTCAGATATTTTTTTTCAGACTTCTTTAGTCCGACATTTTTCAGACTTTTTTTGTCCGACATTTTTCATATCGTTTATTCACATCTTTTTTTCAGACATTTTCATATTTTTTTTTTCGGACATTTTTTCAGACTTTTTTTGTCCGACAATTTTCAGATCTTTTTTTCAGACTTCTTTAGTCCGACATTTTTCAGACTTTTTTTGTCCGACATTTTTCAGATCTTTTTTTTCAGATTTTTTTGTCCGACAATTTTCAGATCTTTTTTTTCAGACTTTTTTTGTCCGACATTTTTCAGACTTTTTTTGTCCGACATTTTTCAGACTTTTTTTGTCCGACATTTTTCAGATCTTTTTTTCAGACTTCTTTTGTCCGACATTTTTCAGAATTTTTTTGTCCGACATTTTTCAGATATTTTTTTCAGACTTTTTTTGTCCGACAATTTTCAGATCTTTTTTTCAGACTTTTTTTGTCCGACAATTTTCAGATCTTTTTTTCAGACTTTTTTTGTCCGACAATTTTCAGATCTTTTTTTTCAGAGTTCTTTAGTCCGACAATTTTCAGATCTTTTTTTCAGACTTTTTTTGTCCGACAATTTTCAGATCTTTTTTTCAGACTTTTTTTGTCCGACAATTTTCAGATCTTTTTTTCAGACTTTTTTTGTCCAACATTTTTCAGACTTTTTTTGTCCGACATTTTTCAGATCTTTTTTTTCAGATTTTTTTGTCCGACAATTTTCAGATCTTTTTTTTCAGACTTCTTTTGTCCAACATTTTTCATACATTTTTTGTCCGACATTTTTCAGATCTTTTTTTTCAGATTTTTTTGTCCGACAATTTTTCAGACATTTTTTGTCCGACATTTTTCAGACTTTTTTTGTCCGACATTTTTTGTCCGACATTTTTCAGAGATTCTTTTGTCCGACATTTTTCAGATCTTTTTTTTCAGACTTTTTTTGTCCGACATTTTTCAGAGATTCTTTCCAGACTTTTTTTGTCCGACAATTTTCAGATCTTTTTGTTCAGACTTCTTTAGTCCGACATTTTTCAGACTTTTTTTGTCCGACATTTTTCAGACTTTTTTTATCCGACAATTTTCAGATCTTTTTGTTCAGACTTCTTTTGTCCGACATTTTTCAGACTTTTTTTTTCCGACATTTTTCAGACTTTTTTTGTCCGACATTTTTCAGACTTTTTTTGTCCGACAATTTTCAGATCTTTTTTTCAGACTTTTTTTGTCCGACAATTTTCAGATCTTTTTTTCAGACTTTTTTTGTCCGACAATTTTCAGATCTTTTTTTTCAGAGTTCTTTAGTCCGACAATTTTCAGATCTTTTTTTCAGACTTCTTTTGTCCGACATTTTTCAGACTTTCTTTGTCCGACATTTTTCAGATCTTTTTTTCAGACTTTTTTTGTCCGACATTTTTCAGATATTTTTTTCCGACTTTTTTTGTCCGACAATTTTCAGATATTTTTTTTCAGACTTCTTTAGTCCGACATTTTTCAGACTTTTTTTGTCCGACATTTTTCAGACTTTTTTTGTCCGACATTTTTCAGATCTTTTTTTCAGACTTCTTTTGTCCGACATTTTTCAGACTTTTTTGTCCGATATTTTTCAGATATTTTTTTCAGCCTTTTTTTGTCCGACAATTTTCAGATCTTTTTTCAGACTTTTTTTGTCCGACAATTTTCAGATATTTTTTTCAGACTTTTTTTGTCCGACAATTTTCAGACTTTTTTTTCAGACATTTTCAGATCTTTTTTTTCGGACAGTTTTTTCAGACTTCTTTTGTCCGACATTTTTCAGACTTCTTTTGTTTGACTTTTTTCAGATATTTTTTTCAGAATTCTTTTGTCCGACATTTTCAGATCTTTTTTTTCAGTCTTTTTTTGTCCGACATTTTTCAGACTTTTTTTGTCCGACATTTTTCAGACTTTTTTTGTCCGACATTTTTCAGATCTTTTTTTCAGACTTCTTTTGTCCGACATTTTTCAGACTTTTTTTGTCCGACATTTTTCAGATCTTTTTTTTCAGACTTTTTTGTCCGACATTTTTCAGATATTTTTTTCAGACTTTTTTTGTCCGACAATTTTCAGATCTTTTTTTTCAGACTTCTTTAGTCCGACATTTTTCAGACTTTTTTTGTCCGACATTTTTCAGATCTTTTTTTCAGACTTCTTTTGTCCGACATTTTTCAGACTTTTTTTGTCCGACATTTTTCAGATCTTTTTTTTCAGACTTTTTTGTCCGACATTTTTCAGATATTTTTTTCAGAATTTTTTTTGTCCGACAATTTTCAGATCTTTTTTTTTAGGACTTTTTTTTTCAGAAATTTTCAGATATTTTTTTTTGGACAGTTTTTTCAGACTTCTTTTGTCCGACATTTTCAGATATCTTTTTTCAGACTTTTTTTGTCCGACATTTTCAGATCTTTTTTTGTCCGACATTTTTCAAATCGTTTATTCACATCTTTTTTTCAGACTTTTGTTTCAGACATTTTCATATTTTTTTTTTCAGACAGTTTTTTCAGAATTCTTTGGTCCGACATTTTTCAGACTTTTTTTGTCCGACATTTTTCAGATCTTTTTTTCAGATTTTTTTGTCCGACAATTTTCAGATATTTTTTTTCAGACTTCTTTTGTCCGACATTTTCAGATATTTTTTTTCAGACTTTTTTTGTCCGACATTTTTCAGATTTTTTTTTCAGACTTTTTTTCGCGCTTTTTGTCCGACATTTTTCAGATCTTTTTTCAGATAATTTTTTTTCAGATATTTTTTTCAGATCTTTTTTTTTTGGACAGTTTTTTCTTCTGTCCGACATTTTTCAGATATTTTTTCCAGACTTTTTTTATCCGACATTTTTCAGATCTTTTTTTTTGGACAGTTTTTTCTTCTGTCCGACATTTTCAGATCTTTTTTTTCAGACTTTTTTTGTCCGACATTTTTCAGACTTCTTTTGTCCCACATTTTCAGATCTTTTTTTTCAGACTTTTTTTGTCCGACATTTTTCAGACTTCTTTTGTCCCACATTTTCAGATCTTTTTTTTCAGACTTTTTTTGTCCGACATTTTTCAGACTTCTTTTGTCCGACATTTTTCAGATCTTTTTTTTCGGACAGTTATTTCAGACTTCTTTTGTCCAACATTTTTCAGATATTTTTTCCAGACTTTTTTTGTCCGACAATTTTCAGATCTTTTTTTTCAATATAATTAAAGTTGTTACACAGTGTGGAAAAGTGTTCAATCATTTCTCTTTGTTGAGCGGAACGTGCCCGACGTGTTCCATGGCGTTCCTGGAGGTGGAAGCAGAGCATAGTTAGCTGCATGTGGGATTCTTCTGTTGTTGAGGGAAGATAAAAACTAAGGGACATTTGGAGTTTAGGGTAAAGAAACACACTAGCTACACTTGTAAACATTACATTAAGTTAGTTTGTTTTTGTGTGAATTTATTATTATTATTCGTTGTCTGTCGAATAAGTGCAATTTGCCGTGAGCTGGAAAGAGATGGAAACATGAAACTTGGCATAGGAACTGGAATGATGTGCAGCTGCTTCTCAAGAACTATGACCCCAATCGGCCACATGGTGGCGCTGTAATTAACGCCCAAACATGTGATTTTGGAAAGGCCACGCCCCTCAAACCGTAAGTCCGATTGACTTGAAATGTGACACATATGTGCAACTCCGTGTGATCTACAATAAAGCCTCTTGGACCTCCAAAGTGCACCTGGAAATATTTTCCGCCATATTGGATTTTTTGTTTGACATCTCCTCCTAAACCGTAGGTCCGATTGCTACCAAATTTTCTGTGGATCATTATTGGACTAATGGCATCTAAAGTTGCATAAAGCGTGTTGATACCTCATTGCGTTATGAATCTGTTGACCAATGAACTTTAAGAGGGCAGGGCTCAGCACATCAGTAGCCTTTGGCCCATCGTCTCCAAACTTGAGGCGTACCAAAGCATTTTCCGCTTGACACATAGGGGGCGCCACAAATATCAGAAACTTGTATCGCAAGATCCGGTGGACAGAATTTTATCAAATTTGGTGCACATACTCTGGGGGCAAGTATTAACCAAGATCTATAGTGTCATATTGATCGGTGCATGTGGGCGTGGCCTATTTAGCATTTTATGCTAAATTATGCCTTTGCTCAATTTGCTGTGAGCTGGAATGAGCTAGAGACATGAGACTTGGTACCATAACTGTACATGATGTCATAATGCTTCACATAAAATATGAAAACAATTGGCCACATGGTGGCGCTATAACAATTTTCAAGGCCAGCCCCCTCACACCATAAGTCGTATCAATTTGAAATTTGACAGACATGTGCTGCTGAATGTGATCTACAAAAAAGTCTCTTGGACCACGAAAGTCCACCAACTAAATTTTCCGCCATGTTGAATTTTTTGAAAAACACATTTTTGACATCTCCTCCTAAACCGTAGGTCTGATTGCTGGCATATTTTCTGCGAATCATTATTGGACCAGGCTCATCCAAGGTTGCATAAAGCTTGTTGATATGTTATTGTGTTTTGAAGATATTGACCAATTCATTTTTAAGGGGCGGGCTCAGCACATCAATAGACCTAACTTCACAAGCCTTTGGCCCATCATCTCCAAACTTGCAGCATATGTTCACAAGAGTAGCTGAAACATCTGCTGAAAGTTTCATTCAAATCGGCCACATGGTGGCGCTGTAATTAACGCCCAAACATGTGATTTTGGAAAGGCCACGCCCCTCAAACCGTAAGTCCGATTGACTTGAAATGTTACACATATGTGCAACTCCATGTGATCTACAATAAAGCCTCTTGGACCTCCAAAGTGCACCTGGAAATATTTTCCGCCATATTGGATTTTTTGAAAAACACATTTTTGACGTCTGATTGCTACCAAATTTTCAATGGATCATTATTGGACTAATGTCATCTAAAGTTGCATAAAGCGTGTTGATACCTCATTGCGTTATGAATCTGTTGACCAATGAACTTTAAGAGGGCAGGGCTCAGCACATCAGTAGACCTAACTTCACAAGCCCATCGTCTCCAAACTTGAGGCGTACCAAAGCATTTTCCGCTTGACACATAGGGGGCGCCACAAATATCAGAAACTTGTATCGCAAGATCTGGTGGACAGAATTTGATCAAATTTGGTGCACATACTCTGGGGGCAAGTATTAACCAAGATCTATAGTGTCATATTGATCGGTGCATGTGGGCGTGGCCTATTTAGCATTTTATGCTAAATTATGCCTTTGCTCAATTTGCTGTGAGCTGGAATGAGCTAGAGACATGAGACTTACCGTACCATAACTGTACATGATGTCATAATGCTTCACATAAAATATGAAAACAATTGGCCACATGGTGGCGCTATAACAATTTTCAAGGCCAACCCCCTCACACCATAAGTCCTATCAATTTGAAATTTGACAGACATGTGCTGCTGAATGTGATCTACAAAAAAGTCTCTTGGACCACGAAAGTCCACCGACTAAATTTTCCGCCATGCTGAAAGTTTTATTCAAATCGACCACTAGGCGGGCGCTTTGAGCGATAAAGGCTATAACCCGCGAATTGCCGCTTGCGGCTTTAATTCATTTTAAATTGATATAACTATGTGGATGTGGAAATATGTTTTATATATTTCATGTTTATTCTTTTACAATGTAATTGTAACCTGTGTTGAAATGTACCACTATACGATCACAATGTACAACTCTAGTTTTCATCACTAAGCCAAAGAATGCATTTCGCCTCAAGAAACACTGAAAAGTGGATTCATATGAAAAATGTGAAATTTCTTCACAGAAAAACATTTCTTGCATTGGAAACACACAAAAAAGGATAAATATGAAAGGGAACACAGTTTTCCAAAATCTAATATGATAGTTTTGGACTCCAGGCATCAAACTGTCAGTCTGAGCTGAATTCCATGTAAAACGCTAGTTTTCATCACTAAACTCGCTTAATATGTCTTTCTCACCCAAAAACACTCAGGAACGCATTTCTCCTCTAGAAACACTGAAATGTGCATTTATATGAAGAATATGTGATTTATTTACAGAAACACATCTGTTATACTGGAAACATACAAAAAAGAGACAGAGTATGAAAAGAAACATTGTTTTCTCAAATTTTACATTAGAATTCGCTTCCAAGTATCAAATCTTCATTCTGAGCTGAATTCCATGTAAAACGCTAGTTTTCATCACTAAACTCGCTTAATATGTCTTTCTCACCCAAAACCACTCAGGAACGCATTTCTCCTCTAGAAACACTGAAATGTGCATTTATATGAAGAATATGTGATTTATTTACAGAAACACATCTGTTATACTGGAAACATACAAAAAAGAGAGACAGAATATGAAAAGAAACATTGTTTTCTCAAATTTTACATTAGAATTCGCTTCCAAGTATCAAATCTTCATTCTGAGCTGAATTCCATGTAAAACGCTAGTTTTCATCACTAAACTCGCTTAATATGTCTTTCTCACCCAAAACTACTCAGGAACGCATTTCTCCTCAAGAAACACTGAAATGTGCATTTATATGAAGAATATGTGATTTATTTACAGAAACACATCTGTTATACTGGAAACATACAAAAAAGAGACAGAATATGAAAAGAAACATTGTTTTCTCAAATTTGACATTAGAATTCGCTTCCAAGTATCAAATCTTCATTCTGAGCTCAATTCTATGCAAAATTCTTGTTTTCATCACTAAACTCGCTTAATATGTCTTTCTCACCCAAAACTACTCAGGAACGCATTTCTCCTCTAGAAACACTGAAATGTGCATTTATATGAAGAATATGTGATTTATTTACAGAAACACATCTGTTATACTGGAAACATACAAAACAGGATGAAAATGAAAGGGAATATATTTTTACAATTTTTTTACATAATAGTTGGCTTTTCTGCATCAAACCTTCACACTGACCTCAATTCCATGTAAAACTTTAGTTTTCATCACTAAACTTGCTGAAACTGTTTTAAAAAAAATCCATTGTATGATATGTCGAAAAATTTCTTGGAAAAAAAGTCAAAGTATAGTTTTTCAAAAAATGTCATGAAAAAAAAGTTATAGCATTTTGAAATTTTTGGGAAAAAAATACAATATTGTATATATCATATGTTGAAAAAAATAATGAAAAAAGTCTAATTCTAATTCAAAATTTCCAAATTCAGCCCGTGACGTTGTGGTCAGCTGCACTGTCCCCGATGAAAAAAAGCATACACTTGTTGTGTGCCGCCACTTTTTTTGAGTTATCGGTATGAATCATGCCCCTCGTTTCATTTTCTTCATCCCCAGCGTGACAGAAGCCACAGCGCTGGCCGCCATCTCCCGGGCTGGCCCGAAGAGGGGACCTGTCCCGATGGGAGAAACTCTCCTCGTCTGCAGCCTGCGAGGAAGTGGAACAGGCGTCTTCCGATTTGCCACGAGATCCCGCCTTGGCCCTCCCTCAAACCTTCCACTGACCTACTTTGTGGAGGCAATGAGTCTGAATCATTGGCCAAAAAAAAAGTCAATAGAAGTTTTTTCAGAATTCTATTGTCCGATCTTTTTCAGATCTTTTTTTTCAGACTTTTTTTTCAGAAATTTTCAGATCTTTTTTTTCGGACAGTTTTTTTCAGACTTCTTTTGTCCAACATTTTTCAGATATTTTTTTTCAGATTTTTTTTGTCCGACAATTTTCAGATATTTTTTTTCAAACTTTTTTTGTCCAACATTTTTCAGATCTTTTTTTCAGATCTTTTTTTTCAGACTTTTTTTTCAGAAATTTTCAGATCTTTTTTTTCGGACAGTTTTTTTCAGACTTCTTTTGTCCAACATTTTTCAGATATTTTTTTTCAGATTTTTTTTGTCCGACAATTTTCAGATATTTTTTTTCAAACTTTTTTTGTCCAACATTTTTCAGATCTTTTTTTCAGATATTTTTTTTCAGACTTTTTTTGTCCGACATTTTTCATACATTTTTTGTCCGACAATTTTCAGATCTTTTTGTTCAGACTTCTTTTGTCCGACATTTTTCAGACTTTTTTTTTCCGACATTTTTCAGACTTTTTTTGTCCGACATTTTTCAGACTTTTTTTGTCCGACAATTTTCAGATCTTTTTGTTCAGACTTCTTTTGTCCGACATTTTTCAGACTTTTTTTTTCCGACATTTTTCAGATCTTTTTTTTCAGATTTTTTTGTCCGACAATTTTCAGATCTTTTTTTTCAGACTTCTTTTGTCCGACATTTTTCAGACTTTTTTTGTCCGACATTTTTCAGATCTTTTTTTTCAGATTTCTTTGTCCGACATTTTTCAGATATTTTTTTCAGACTTTTTTTGTCCGATATTTTTCAGATATTTTTTTTCAGACTTCTTTTGTCCGACATTTTTCAGACTTTTTTTGTCCGACATTTTTCAGATCTTTTTTTCAGACTTTTTTTGTCCGATATTTTTCAGATCTTTTTTTTCAGACTTCTTTAGTCCGACATTTTTCAGACTTTTTTTGTCCGACATTTTTCAGATCTTTTTTTTCAGATTTTTTTGTCCGACAATTTTCAGATCTTTTTTTTCAGACTTCTTTTGTCCGACATTTTTCAGACTTTTTTTGTCCGACAATTTTCAGATCTTTTTTTCAGACTTTTTTTGTCCGACATTTTCAGATCTTTTTTTTCAGACTTTTTTTTTCCGAAATTTTTCTGATCTTTTTTTCAGATCTTTTTTTTTTTCCAACAATTTCAGATCTTTTTTTCAGACTTCTTTTGTCCGACATTTTTCAGACTTTTTTTGTCCGACATTTTTCATATCGTTTATTCACATCTTTTTTTCAGACATTTTCATATTTTTTTTTTCGGACATTTTTTCAGACTTTTTTTGTCCGACAATTTTCAGATCTTTTTTTCAGACTTCTTTAGTCCTACATTTTTCAGACTTTTTTTGTCCGACATTTTTCAGATCTTTTTTTTCAGATTTTTTTGTCCGACAATTTTCAGATCTTTTTTTTCAGACTTTTTTTGTCCGACATTTTTCAGACTTTTTTTGTCCGACATTTTTCAGACTTTTTTTGTCCGACATTTTTCAGATCTTTTTTTCAGACTTCTTTTGTCCGACATTTTTCAGAATTTTTTTGTCCGACATTTTTCAGATCTTTTTTTTCAGACTTTTTTGTCCGACATTTTTCAGATATTTTTTTCAGACTTTTTTTGTCCGACAATTTTCAGATCTTTTTTTCAGACTTTTTTTGTCCGACAATTTTCAGATCTTTTTTTCAGACTTTTTTTGTCCGACAATTTTCAGATCTTTTTTTTCAGAGTTCTTTAGTCCGACAATTTTCAGATCTTTTTTTCAGACTTTTTTTGTCCGACAATTTTCAGATCTTTTTTTCAGACTTTTTTTGTCCGACAATTTTCAGATCTTTTTTTCAGACTTTTTTTGTCCAACATTTTTCATACATTTTTTGTCCGACATTTTTCAGATCTTTTTTTTCAGATTTTTTTGTCCGACAATTTTTCAGACATTTTTTGTCCGACATTTTTCAGATATTTTTTTCAGACTTTTTTTGTCCAACATTTTTCAGACTTTTTTTGTCCGACATTTTTTGTCCGACATTTTTCAGAGATTCTTTTGTCCGACATTTTTCAGATCTTTTTTTTCAGACTTTTTTTGTCCGACATTTTTCAGAGATTCTTTCCAGACTTTTTTTGTCCGACAATTTTCAGATCTTTTTGTTCAGACTTCTTTAGTCCGACATTTTTCAGACTTTTTTTGTCCGACATTTTTCAGACTTTTTTTATCCGACAATTTTCAGATCTTTTTGTTCAGACTTCTTTTGTCCGACATTTTTCAGACTTTTTTTTTCCGACATTTTTCAGACTTTTTTTGTCCGACATTTTTCAGACTTTTTTTGTCCGACAATTTTCAGATCTTTTTTTCAGACTTTTTTTGTCCGACATTTTTCAGACTTTTTTTGTCCGACATTTTTCAGATCTTTTTTTCAGACTTTTTTTGTCCGATATTTTTCAGATCTTTTTTTTCAGACTTCTTTAGTCCAACATTTTTCAGACTTTTTTTGTCCGACATTTTTCAGATCTTTTTTTTCAGATTTTTTTGTCCGACAATTTTCAGATCTTTTTTTTCAGACTTCTTTTGTCCGACATTTTTCAGACTTTTTTTGTCCGACAATTTTCAGATCTTTTTTTCAGACTTTTTTTGTCCGACATTTTCAGATCTTTTTTTTCAGACTTTTTTTTTCCGAAATTTTTCTGATCTTTTTTTCAGATCTTTTTTTTTTTCCAACAATTTCAGATCTTTTTTTCAGACTTCTTTTGTCCGACATTTTTCAGACTTTTTTTGTCCGACATTTTTCATATCGTTTATTCACATCTTTTTTTCAGACTTTTGTTTCAGACATTTTCATATTTTTTTTTTCGGACAGTTTTTTCAGAATTCTTTTGTCCGACATTTTCAGATATTTTTTTTCAGATTTTTTTGTCCGACATTTTTCAGATATTTTTTTCAGACTTTTTTTGTCCGACAATTTTCAGATATTTTTTTTCAGACTTCTTTAGTCCGACATTTTTCAGACTTTTTTTGTCCGACATTTTTCATATCGTTTATTCACATCTTTTTTTCAGACATTTTCATATTTTTTTTTTCGGACATTTTTTCAGACTTTTTTTGTCCGACAATTTTCAGATCTTTTTTTCAGACTTCTTTAGTCCGACATTTTTCAGACTTTTTTTGTCCGACATTTTTCAGATCTTTTTTTTCAGATTTTTTTGTCCGACAATTTTCAGATCTTTTTTTTCAGACTTTTTTTGTCCGACATTTTTCAGACTTTTTTTGTCCGACATTTTTCAGACTTTTTTTGTCCGACATTTTTCAGATCTTTTTTTCAGACTTCTTTTGTCCGACATTTTTCAGAATTTTTTTGTCCGACATTTTTCAGATCTTTTTTTTCAGACTTTTTTGTCCGACATTTTTCAGATATTTTTTTCAGACTTTTTTTGTCCGACAATTTTCAGATCTTTTTTTCAGACTTTTTTTGTCCGACAATTTTCAGATCTTTTTTTCAGACTTTTTTTGTCCGACAATTTTCAGATCTTTTTTTTCAGAGTTCTTTAGTCCGACAATTTTCAGATCTTTTTTTCAGACTTTTTTTGTCCGACAATTTTCAGATCTTTTTTTCAGACTTTTTTTGTCCGACAATTTTCAGATCTTTTTTTCAGACTTTTTTTGTCCAACATTTTTCAGACTTTTTTTGTCCGACATTTTTCAGATCTTTTTTTTCAGATTTTTTTGTCCGACAATTTTCAGATCTTTTTTTTCAGACTTCTTTTGTCCAACATTTTTCATACATTTTTTGTCCGACATTTTTCAGATCTTTTTTTTCAGATTTTTTTGTCCGACAATTTTTCAGACATTTTTTGTCCGACATTTTTCAGACTTTTTTTGTCCGACATTTTTTGTCCGACATTTTTCAGAGATTCTTTTGTCCGACATTTTTCAGATCTTTTTTTTCAGACTTTTTTTGTCCGACATTTTTCAGAGATTCTTTCCAGACTTTTTTTGTCCGACAATTTTCAGATCTTTTTGTTCAGACTTCTTTAGTCCGACATTTTTCAGACTTTTTTTTTCCGACATTTTTCAGACTTTTTTTATCCGACAATTTTCAGATCTTTTTGTTCAGACTTCTTTTGTCCGACATTTTTCAGACTTTTTTTTTCCGACATTTTTCAGACTTTTTTTGTCCGACATTTTTCAGACTTTTTTTGTCCGACAATTTTCAGATCTTTTTTTCAGACTTTTTTTGTCCGACAATTTTCAGATCTTTTTTTTCAGATTTTTTTGTCCGACAATTTTTCAGACATTTTTTGTCCGACATTTTTCAGTCTTTTTTTGTCCGACATTTTTTGTCCGACATTTTTCAGAGATTCTTTTGTCCGACATTTTTCAGATCTTTTTTTTCAGACTTTTTTTGTCCGACATTTTTCAGAGATTCTTTCCAGACTTTTTTTGTCCGACAATTTTCAGATCTTTTTTTTCAGAGTTCTTTAGTCCGACAATTTTCAGATCTTTTTTTCAGACTTTTTTTGTCCGACAATTTTCAGATCTTTTTTTCAGACTTTTTTTGTCCGACAATTTTCAGATCTTTTTTTCAGACTTTTTTTGTCCAACATTTTTCAGACTTTTTTTGTCCGACATTTTTCAGATCTTTTTTTTCAGATTTTTTTGTCCGACAATTTTCAGATCTTTTTTTTCAGACTTCTTTTGTCCAACATTTTTCATACATTTTTTGTCCGACATTTTTCAGATCTTTTTTTTCAGATTTTTTTGTCCGACAATTTTTCAGACATTTTTTGTCCGACATTTTTCAGACTTTTTTTGTCCGACATTTTTTGTCCGACATTTTTCAGAGATTCTTTTGTCCGACATTTTTCAGATCTTTTTTTTCAGACTTTTTTTGTCCGACATTTTTCAGAGATTCTTTCCAGACTTTTTTTGTCCGACAATTTTCAGATCTTTTTGTTCAGACTTCTTTAGTCCGACATTTTTCAGACTTTTTTTTTCCGACATTTTTCAGACTTTTTTTGTCCGACATTTTTCAGACTTTTTTTGTCCGACAATTTTCAGATCTTTTTTTCAGACTTTTTTTGTCCGACAATTTTCAGATCTTTTTTTCAGACTTTTTTTGTCCGACAATTTTCAGATCTTTTTTTTCAGAGTTCTTTAGTCCGACAATTTTCAGATCTTTTTTTCAGACTTCTTTTGTCCGACATTTTTCAGACTTTCTTTGTCCGACATTTTTCAGATCTTTTTTTCAGACTTTTTTTGTCCGACATTTTTCAGATATTTTTTTCAGACTTTTTTTGTCCGACAATTTTCAGATATTTTTTTTCAGACTTCTTTAGTCCGACATTTTTCAGACTTTTTTTGTCCGACATTTTTCAGACTTTTTTTGTCCGACATTTTTCAGATCTTTTTTTCAGACTTCTTTTGTCCGACATTTTTCAGACTTTTTTGTCCGATATTTTTCAGATATTTTTTTCAGCCTTTTTTTGTCCGACAATTTTCAGATCTTTTTTCAGACTTTTTTTGTCCGACAATTTTCAGATATTTTTTTCAGACTTTTTTTGTCCGACAATTTTCAGACTTTTTTTTCAGACATTTTCAGATCTTTTTTTTCGGACAGTTTTTTCAGACTTCTTTTGTCCGACATTTTTCAGACTTCTTTTGTTTGACTTTTTTCAGATATTTTTTTCAGAATTCTTTTGTCCGACATTTTCAGATCTTTTTTTTCAGTCTTTTTTTGTCCGACATTTTTCAGACTTTTTTTGTCCGACATTTTTCAGACTTTTTTTGTCCGACATTTTTCAGATCTTTTTTTCAGACTTCTTTTGTCCGACATTTTTCAGATCTTTTTTTTCAGACTTTTTTGTCCGACATTTTTCAGATATTTTTTTCAGACTTTTTTTGTCCGACAATTTTCAGATCTTTTTTTTCAGACTTCTTTAGTCCGACATTTTTCAGACTTTTTTTGTCCGACATTTTTCAGATCTTTTTTTCAGACTTCTTTTGTCCGACATTTTTCAGACTTTTTTTGTCCGACATTTTTCAGATCTTTTTTTTCAGACTTTTTTGTCCGACATTTTTCAGATATTTTTTTCAGAATTTTTTTTGTCCGACAATTTTCAGATCTTTTTTTTTAGGACTTTTTTTTTCAGAAATTTTCAGATATTTTTTTTTGGACAGTTTTTTCAGACTTCTTTTGTCCGACATTTTCAGATATCTTTTTTCAGACTTTTTTTGTCCGACATTTTCAGATCTTTTTTTGTCCGACATTTTTCAAATCGTTTATTCACATCTTTTTTTCAGACTTTTGTTTCAGACATTTTCATATTTTTTTTTTCAGACAGTTTTTTCAGAATTCTTTGGTCCGACATTTTTCAGACTTTTTTTGTCCGACATTTTTCAGATCTTTTTTTCAGATTTTTTTGTCCGACAATTTTCAGATCTTTTTTTTCAGACTTCTTTTGTCCGACATTTTCAGATATTTTTTTTCAGACTTTTTTTGTCCGACATTTTTCAGATTTTTTTTTCAGACTTTTTTTCGCGCTTTTTGTCCGACATTATTCAGATCTTTTTTCAGATAATTTTTTTTCAGATATTTTTTTCAGATCTTTTTTTTTTGGACAGTTTTTTCTTCTGTCCGACATTTTTCAGATATTTTTTCCAGACTTTTTTTATCCGACATTTTTCAGATCTTTTTTTTTGGACAGTTTTTTCTTCTGTCCGACATTTTCAGATCTTTTTTTTCAGACTTTTTTTGTCCGACATTTTTCAGACTTCTTTTGTCCCACATTTTCAGATCTTTTTTTTCAGACTTTTTTTGTCCGACATTTTTCAGACTTCTTTTGTCCCACATTTTCAGATCTTTTTTTTCAGACTTTTTTTGTCCGACATTTTTCAGACTTCTTTTGTCCGACATTTTTCAGATCTTTTTTTTCGGACAGTTATTTCAGACTTCTTTTGTCCAACATTTTTCAGATATTTTTTCCAGACTTTTTTTGTCCGACAATTTTCAGATCTTTTTTTTCAATATAATTAAAGTTGTTACACAGTGTGGAAAAGTGTTCAATCATTTCTCTTTGTTGAGCGGAACGTGCCCGACGTGTTCCATGGCGTTCCTGGAGGTGGAAGCAGAGCATAGTTAGCTGCATGTGGGATTCTTCTGTTGTTGAGGGAAGATAAAAACTAAGGGACATTTGGAGTTTAGGGTAAAGAAACACACTAGCTACACTTGTAAACATTACATTAAGTTAGTTTGTTTTTGTGTGAATTTATTATTATTATTCGTTGTCTGCCGAATAAGTGCAATTTGCCGTGAGCTGGAAAGAGATGGAAACATGAAACTTGGCATAGGAACTGGAATGATGTGCAGCTGCTTCTCAAGAACTATGACCCCAATCGGCCACATGGTGGCGCTGTAATTAACGCCCAAACATGTGATTTTGGAAAGGCCACGCCCCTCAAACCGTAAGTCCGATTGACTTGAAATGTGACACATATGTGCAACTCCGTGTGATCTACAATAAAGCCTCTTGGACCTCCAAAGTGCACCTGGAAATATTTTCCGCCATATTGGATTTTTTGTTTGACATCTCCTCCTAAACCGTAGGTCCGATTGCTACCAAATTTTCTGTGGATCATTATTGGACTAATGGCATCTAAAGTTGCATAAAGCGTGTTGATACCTCATTGCGTTATGAATCTGTTGACCAATGAACTTTAAGAGGGCAGGGCTCAGCACATCAGTAGCCTTTGGCCCATCGTCTCCAAACTTGAGGCGTACCAAAGCATTTTCCGCTTGACACATAGGGGGCGCCACAAATATCAGAAACTTGTATCGCAAGATCCGGTGGACAGAATTTTATCAAATTTGGTGCACATACTCTGGGGGCAAGTATTAACCAAGATCTATAGTGTCATATTGATCGGTGCATGTGGGCGTGGCCTATTTAGCATTTTATGCTAAATTATGCCTTTGCTCAATTTGCTGTGAGCTGGAATGAGCTAGAGACATGAGACTTGGTACCATAACTGTACATGATGTCATAATGCTTCACATAAAATATGAAAACAATTGGCCACATGGTGGCGCTATAACAATTTTCAAGGCCAGCCCCCTCACACCATAAGTCGTATCAATTTGAAATTTGACAGACATGTGCTGCTGAATGTGATCTACAAAAAAGTCTCTTGGACCACGAAAGTCCACCAACTAAATTTTCCGCCATGTTGAATTTTTTGAAAAACACATTTTTGACATCTCCTCCTAAACCGTAGGTCTGATTGCTGGCATATTTTCTGCGAATCATTATTGGACCAGGCTCATCCAAGGTTGCATAAAGCTTGTTGATATGTTATTGTGTTTTGAAGATATTGACCAATTCATTTTTAAGGGGCGGGCTCAGCACATCAATAGACCTAACTTCACAAGCCTTTGGCCCATCATCTCCAAACTTGCAGCATATGTTCACAAGAGTAGCTGAAACATCTGCTGAAAGTTTCATTCAAATCGGCCACATGGTGGCGCTGTAATTAACGCCCAAACATGTGATTTTGGAAAGGCCACGCCCCTCAAACCGTAAGTCCGATTGACTTGAAATGTTACACATATGTGCAACTCCATGTGATCTACAATAAAGCCTCTTGGACCTCCAAAGTGCACCTGGAAATATTTTCCGCCATATTGGATTTTTTGAAAAACACATTTTTGACGTCTGATTGCTACCAAATTTTCAATGGATCATTATTGGACTAATGTCATCTAAAGTTGCATAAAGCGTGTTGATACCTCATTGCGTTATGAATCTGTTGACCAATGAACTTTAAGAGGGCAGGGCTCAGCACATCAGTAGACCTAACTTCACAAGCCCATCGTCTCCAAACTTGAGGCGTACCAAAGCATTTTCCGCTTGACACATAGGGGGCGCCACAAATATCAGAAACTTGAATCGCAAGATCTGGTGGACAGAATTTGATCAAATTTGGTGCACATACTCTGGGGGCAAGTATTAACCAAGATCTATAGTGTCATATTGATCGGTGCATGTGGGCGTGGCCTATTTAGCATTTTATGCTAAATTATGCCTTTGCTCAATTTGCTGTGAGCTGGAATGAGCTAGAGACATGAGACTTACCGTACCATAACTGTACATGATGTCATAATGCTTCACATAAAATATGAAAACAATTGGCCACATGGTGGCGCTATAACAATTTTCAAGGCCAGCCCCCTCACACCATAAGTCCTATCAATTTGAAATTTGACAGACATGTGCTGCTGAATGTGATCTACAAAAAAGTCTCTTGGACCACGAAAGTCCACCGACTAAATTTTCCGCCATGCTGAAAGTTTTATTCAAATCGACCACTAGGCGGGCGCTTTGAGCGATAAAGGCTATAACCCGCGAATTGCCGCTTGCGGCTTTAATTCATTTTAAATTGATATAACTATGTGGATGTGGAAATATGTTTTATATATTTCATGTTTATTCTTTTACAATGTAATTGTAACCTGTGTTGAAATGTACCACTATACGATCACAATGTACAACTCTAGTTTTCATCACTAAGCCAAAGAATGCATTTCGCCTCAAGAAACACTGAAAAGTGGATTCATATGAAAAATGTGAAATTTCTTCACAGAAAAACATTTCTTGCATTGGAAACACACAAAAAAGGATAAATATGAAAGGGAACACAGTTTTCCAAAATCTAATATGATAGTTTTGGACTCCAGGCATCAAACTGTCAGTCTGAGCTGAATTCCATGTAAAACGCTAGTTTTCATCACTAAACTCGCTTAATATGTCTTTCTCACCCAAAAACACTCAGGAACGCATTTCTCCTCTAGAAACACTGAAATGTGCATTTATATGAAGAATATGTGATTTATTTACAGAAACACATCTGTTATACTGGAAACATACAAAAAAGAGACAGAGTATGAAAAGAAACATTGTTTTCTCAAATTTTACATTAGAATTCGCTTCCAAGTATCAAATCTTCATTCTGAGCTGAATTCCATGTAAAACGCTAGTTTTCATCACTAAACTCGCTTAATATGTCTTTCTCACCCAAAACTACTCAGGAACGCATTTCTCCTCAAGAAACACTGAAATGTGCATTTATATGAAGAATATGTGATTTATTTACAGAAACACATCTGTTATACTGGAAACATACAAAAAAGAGACAGAATATGAAAAGAAACATTGTTTTCTCAAATTTTACATTAGAATTCGCTTCCAAGTATCAAATCTTCATTCTGAGCTCAATTCTATGCAAAATTCTTGTTTTCATCACTAAACTCGCTTAATATGTCTTTCTCACCCAAAACTACTCAGGAACGCATTTCTCCTCTAGAAACACTGAAATGTGCATTTATATGAAGAATATGTGATTTATTTACAGAAACACATCTGTTATACTGGAAACATACAAAAAAGAGACAGAATATGAAAAGAAACATTGTTTTCTCAAATTTTACATTAGAATTCGCTTCCAAGTATCAAATCTTCATTCTGAGCTCAATTCTATGCAAAATTCTTGTTTTCATCACTAAACTCGCTTAATATGTCTTTCTCACCCAAAACTACTCAGGAACGCATTTCTCCTCTAGAAACACTGAAATGTGCATTTATATGAAGAATATGTGATTTATTTACAGAAACACATCTGTTATACTGGAAACATACAAAACAGGATGAAAATGAAAGGGAATATATTTTTACAATTTTTTTACATAATAGTTGGCTTTTCTGCATCAAACCTTCACACTGACCTCAATTCCATGTAAAACTTTAGTTTTCATCACTAAACTTGCTGAAACTGTTTTAAAAAAAATCCATTGTATGATATGTCGAAAAATTTCTTGGAAAAAAAGTCAAAGTATAGTTTTTCAAAAAATGTCATGAAAAAAAAGTTATAGCATTTTGAAATTTTTGGGAAAAAAATACAATATTGTATATATCATATGTTGAAAAAAATAATGAAAAAAGTCTAATTCTAATTCAAAATTTCCAAATTCAGCCCGTGACGTTGTGGTCAGCTGCACTGTCCCCGATGAAAAAAAGCATACACTTGTTGTGTGCCGCCACTTTTTTTGAGTTATCGGTATGAATCATGCCCCTCGTTTCATTTTCTTCATCCCCAGCGTGACAGAAGCCACAGCGCTGGCCGCCATCTCCCGGGCTGGCCCGAAGAGGGGACCTGTCCCGATGGGAGAAACTCTCCTCGTCTGCAGCCTGCGAGGAAGTGGAACAGGCGTCTTCCGATTTGCCACGAGATCCCGCCTTGGCCCTCCCTCAAACCTTCCACTGACCTACTTTGTGGAGGCAATGAGTCTGAATCATTGGCCAAAAAAAAAGTCAATAGAAGTTTTTTCAGAATTCTATTGTCCGATCTTTTTCAGATCTTTTTTTTCAGACTTTTTTTTCAGAAATTTTCAGATCTTTTTTTTCGGACAGTTTTTTTCAGACTTCTTTTGTCCAACATTTTTCAGATATTTTTTTTCAGATTTTTTTTGTCCGACAATTTTCAGATATTTTTTTTCAAACTTTTTTTGTCCAACATTTTTCAGATCTTTTTTTCAGATCTTTTTTTTCAGACTTTTTTTGTCCGACATTTTTCATACATTTTTTGTCCGACATTTTTCAGATCTTTTTTTTCAGATTTTTTTGTCCGACATTTTTCAGATCTTTTTTTTCAGATTTTTTTGTCCGACATTTTTCAGACATTTTTTGTCCGACATTTTTCAGATCTTTTTTTTTTCAGATTTTTTTGTCCGACATTTTTCAGATATTTTTTTTCAGACTTTTTTTGTCCGACATTTTTCAGACTTTTTTTGTCCGACATTTTTCAGATCTTTTTTTACAGACTTTTTTTGTCCGACAATTTCAGATCTTTTTTTTCAGACTTTTTTTGTCCGACATTTTCAGATCTTTTTTTGTCCGACATTTTTCAAATCTTTTTTTCAGACTTTTGTTTCAGACATTTTCATATTTTTTTTTTCGGACAGTTTTTTCAGAATTCTTTGGTCCGACATTTTTCAGACTTCTTTTGTCCGACATTTTTCAGACTTCTTTTGTCCGACATTTTTCAGATCTTTTTTTACAGACTTTTTTTGTCCGACAATTTCAGATCTTTTTTTTCAGACTTTTTTTGTCCGACATTTTCAGATCTTTTTTTCAGATCTTTTTTTTCAGACTTTTTTTGTCCGACATTTTTCATACATTTTTTGTCCGACATTTTTCAGATCTTTTTTTTCAGATTTTTTTGTCCGACATTTTTCAGACATTTTTTGTCCGACATTTTTCAGATCTTTTTTTTCAGATTTTTTTGTCCGACATTTTTCTGATATTTTTTTCAGACTTTTTTTTTCCGACATTTTTCAGATCTTTTTTTTCAGACTTTTTTTGTCCGACATTTTTCAGACTTTTTTTGTCCGACATTTTTCTGATCTTTTTTTACAGACTTTTTTTGTCCGACAATTTCAGATCTTTTTTTTCAGACTTTTTTTGTCCGACATTTTCAGATCTTTTTTTGTCCGACATTTTTCAGATATTTTTTTCAGACTTTTTTTGTCCGACATTTTTCAGACTTTTTTTTCAGACATTTTCAGATCTTTTTTTTCGGAAAGTTTTTTCAGAATTCTTTGGTCCGACATTTTTCAGACTTCTTTTGTCCGACATTTTTCAGATATTTTTTTCAGACTTTTTTTGTCCGACATTTTTCAGACTTTTTTTTCAGACATTTTCAGATCTTTTTTTTCGGACAGTTTTTTCAGACTTCTTTTGTCCGACATTTTTCAGATCTTTTTTTTCAGACTTCTTTTGTCCGACATTTTTCAGACTTTTTTTGTCCGACATTTTTCAGATCTTTTTTTTCAGATTTTTTTGTCCGACATTTTTCAGATCTTTTTTTCAGATCTTTTTTTTCAGATTTTTTTTCAGACATTTTCAGATCTTTTTTTTCGGACAGTTTTTTCAGACTTCTTTTGTCCGACATTTTTCAGAGATTCTTTCCAGACTTTTTTGGTCCGACATTTTCATATCTTTTTTTTCAGACTTTTTTTGTCCGACAATTTTCAGATCTTTTTTTTCAGATTTTTTTGTCCGACAATTTTCAGATCTTTTTTTTCAGACTTCTTTTGTCCGACATTTTCAGATCTTTTTTTCAGATCTTTTTTTTCAGACTTTTTTTGTCCGACATTTTTCATACATTTTTTGTCCGACATTTTTCAGATCTTTTTTTTCAGATTTTTTTGTCCGACATTTTTCTGATATTTTTTTCAGACTTTTTTTTTCCGACATTTTTCAGATCTTTTTTTTCAGACTTTTTTTGTCCGACATTTTTCAGACTTTTTTTGTCCGACATTTTCAGATCTTTTTTTGTCCGACATTTTTCAGATCTTTTTTTTCAGACTTTTTTTGTCCGACATTTTTCAGACTTTTTTTGTCCGACATTTTTCTGATCTTTTTTTACAGACTTTTTTTGTCCGACAATTTCAGATCTTTTTTTTCAGACTTTTTTTGTCCGACATTTTCAGATCTTTTTTTGTCCGACATTTTTCAAATCTTTTTTTCAGACTTTTGTTTCAGACATTTTCATATTTTTTTTTTCGGACAGTTTTTTCAGAATTCTTTGGTCCGACATTTTTCAGACCTCTTTTTTCCGACATTTTTCAGATATTTTTTTCAGACTTTTTTTGTCCGACATTTTTCAGACTTTTTTTTCAGACATTTTCAGATCTTTTTTTTCGGACAGTTTTTTCAGACTTCTTTTGTCCGACATTTTTCAGACTTCTTTTGTCCGACATTTTTCAGATCTTTTTTTTCAGACTTTTTTTGTCCGACATTTTTCAGATCTTTTTTTTCAGACTTCTTTTGTCCGACATTTTTCAGACTTTTTTTGTCCGACATTTTTCAGATCTTTTTTTTCAGATTTTTTTGTCCGACATTTTTCAGATCTTTTTTTCAGATCTTTTTTTTCAGATTTTTTTTCAGACATTTTCAGATCTTTTTTTTCGGACAGTTTTTTCAGACTTCTTTTGTCCGACATTTTTCAGAGATTCTTTCCAGACTTTTTTGGTCCGACATTTTTATATCTTTTTTTTCAGACTTTTTTTGTCCGACAATTTTCAGATCTTTTTTTTCAGATTTTTTTGTCCGACAATTTTCAGATCTTTTTTTTCAGACTTTTTTTGTCCGACATTTTTCAGATATTTTTTTTCAGACATTTTTCAGATATTTTTTTCAGACATTTTCAGATATTTTTTTTCAGACTTCTTTTGTCCGACATTTTTCAGACTTTTTTTTCTGACATTTTCAGATCTTTATTTTTCAACTTTTTTTTCAGACATTTTCAGATATTTTTTTTCAGACTTTTTTTCAATCTTCTTTTGTCTGACATTTTTCAGACTTCTTTTGTCCGACATTTTTCAGACTTTTTTTCGGGCTTTTTTCAGATCTTTTTTTTCAGATTTTTTTGTCCGACATTTTTCAGATCTTTTTTTCAGATCTTTTTTTTTCAGATTTTTTTTCAGACATTTTCAGATCTTTTTTTTCGGACAGTTTTTTCAGAATTCTTTGGTCCGACATTTTTCAGACTTCTTTTGTCCGACATTTTTCAGATATTTTTTTCAGACTTTTTTTGTCCGACATTTTTCAGACTTTTTTTTCAGACATTTTCAGATCTTTTTTTTCGGACAGTTTTTTCAGACTTCTTTTGTCCGACATTTTTCAGACTTCTTTTGTCCGACATTTTTCAGACTTTTTTTGTCCGACATTTTTCAGATATTTTTTTTCAGATTTTTTTGTCCGACATTTTTCAGATCTTTTTTTTCAGACTTCTTTTGTCCGACATTTTTCAGACTTCTTTTGTCCGACATTTTTCAGATCTTTTTTTTCAGACTTTTTTTGTCCGACATTTTTCAGATCTTTTTTTTCAGACTTCTTTTGTCCGACATTTTTCAGAGATTCTTTCCAGACTTTTTTGGTCCGACATTTTCATATCTTTTTTTTCAGACTTTTTTTGTCCGACAATTTTCAGATCTTTTTTTTCAGATTTTTTTGTCCGACAATTTTCAGATCTTTTTTTTCAGACTTTTTTTGTCCGACATTTTTCAGATATTTTTTTTCAGACTTCTTTTGTCCGACATTTTTCAGATATTTTTTTTCAGACTTCTTTTGTCCGACATTTTTCAGATATTTTTTTTCAGACTTCTTTTGTCCGACATTTTTCAGACTTCTTTTGTCCGACATTTTTCAGACTTTTTCTGTCCGACATTTTTCAGATCTTTTTTTTCAGACTTTTTTTATCCGACAATTTTCAGATCTTTTTTTTCAGACTTCTTTTGTCCGACTTTTTTCAGATCTTTTTTTTCAGATTTTTTTTCAGACATTTTCAGATCTTTTTTTGTCCAACATTTTCATATCTTTTTTTTCAGACTTTTTTTGTCCGACAATTTTCAGATCTTTTTTTTCAGACTTCTTTTGTCCGACATTTTTCAGATCTTTTTTTCAGATCTTTTTTTTTTTCCAACAATTTCAGATCTTTTTTTCAGACTTCTTTTGTCCGACATTTTCAGATCTTTTTTTTCAGACTTCTTTTGTCCGACATTTTTCAGACTTCTTTTGTCCGACATTTTTCAGACTTTTTTTGTCCGATATTTTCATATCTTTTTTTTCAGACTTTTTTTGTCCGACAATTTTCAGATCTTTTTTTTCAGATTTTTTTGTCCGACAATTTTCAGATCTTTTTTTTCAGACTTTTTTTGTCCGACATTTTTCAGATCTTTTTTTTCAGACTTCTTTTGTCCGACATTTTTCAGAGATTCTTTCCAGACTTTTTTGGTCCGACATTTTCATATCTTTTTTTTCCGACTTTTTTTTTTTCCGACATTTTTCAGACTTTTTTTGTCCGACATTTTCATATCTTTTTTTTCAGACTTTTTTTGTCCGACAATTTTCAGATCTTTTTTTTCAGACTTCTTTTGTCCGACATTTTTCAGATCTTTTTTTCAGATCTTTTTTTTTTTCCAACAATTTCAGATCTTTTTTTCAGACTTCTTTTGTCCGACATTTTCAGATCTTTTTTTTCAGACTTCTTTTGTCCGACATTTTTCAGACTTCTTTTGTCCGACATTTTTCAGACTTTTTTTGTCCGATATTTTCATATCTTTTTTTTCAGACTTTTTTTGTCCGACAATTTTCAGATCTTTTTTTTCAGATTTTTTTGTCCGACAATTTTCAGATCTTTTTTTTCAGATTTTTTTGTCCGACATTTTCAGATCTTTTTTTGTCCGACATTTTTCAAATCTTTTTTTCAGACTTTTGTTTCAGACATTTTCATATTTTTTTTTTCGGACAGTTTTTTCAGAATTCTTTGGTCCGACATTTTTCAGACCTCTTTTGTCCGACATTTTTCAGATATTTTTTTCAGACTTTTTTTGTCCGACATTTTTCAGACTTTTTTTTCAGACATTTTCAGATCTTTTTTTTCGGACAGTTTTTTCAGACTTCTTTTGTCCGACATTTTTCAGACTTCTTTTGTCCGACATTTTTCAGATCTTTTTTTTCAGACTTTTTTTGTCCGACATTTTTCAGATCTTTTTTTTCAGACTTCTTTTGTCCGACATTTTTCAGACTTTTTTTGTCCGACATTTTTCAGATCTTTTTTTTCAGATTTTTTTGTCCGACATTTTTCAGATCTTTTTTTCAGATCTTTTTTTTCAGATTTTTTTTCAGACATTTTCAGATCTTTTTTTTCGGACAGTTTTTTCAGACTTCTTTTGTCCGACATTTTTCAGAGATTCTTTCCAGACTTTTTTGGTCCGACATTTTTATATCTTTTTTTTCAGACTTTTTTTGTCCGACAATTTTCAGATCTTTTTTTTCAGATTTTTTTGTCCGACAATTTTCAGATCTTTTTTTTCAGACTTTTTTTGTCCGACATTTTTCAGATATTTTTTTTCAGACATTTTTCAGATATTTTTTTCAGACATTTTCAGATATTTTTTTTCAGACTTCTTTTGTCCGACATTTTTCAGACTTTTTTTTCTGACATTTTCAGATCTTTATTTTTCAACTTTTTTTTCAGACATTTTCAGATATTTTTTTTCAGACTTTTTTTCAATCTTCTTTTGTCTGACATTTTTCAGACTTCTTTTGTCCGACATTTTTCAGACTTTTTTTCGGGCTTTTTTCAGATCTTTTTTTTCAGATTTTGTTTGTCCGACATTTTTCAGATCTTTTTTTCAGATCTTTTTTTTTCAGATTTTTTTTCAGACATTTTCAGATCTTTTTTTTCGGACAGTTTTTTCAGAATTCTTTGGTCCGACATTTTTCAGACTTCTTTTGTCCGACATTTTTCAGATATTTTTTTCAGACTTTTTTTGTCCGACATTTTTCAGACTTTTTTTTCAGACATTTTCAGATCTTTTTTTTCGGACAGTTTTTTCAGACTTCTTTTGTCCGACATTTTTCAGACTTCTTTTGTCCAACATTTTTCAGACTTTTTTTGTCCGACATTTTTCAGATATTTTTTTTCAGACTTCTTTTGTCCGACATTTTTCAGATCTTTTTTTTCAGACTTCTTTTGTCCGACATTTTTCAGAGATTCTTTCCAGACTTTTTTGGTCCGACATTTTCATATCTTTTTTTTCAGACTTTTTTTGTCCGACAATTTTCAGATCTTTTTTTTCAGACTTTTTTTGTCCGACATTTTTCAGATATTTTTTTTCAGACTTCTTTTGTCCGACATTTTTCAGATATTTTTTTTCAGACTTCTTTTGTCCGACATTTTTCAGATATTTTTTTTCAGACTTCTTTTGTCCGACATTTTTCAGACTTCTTTTGTCCGACATTTTTCAGACTTTTTCTGTCCGACATTTTTCAGATCTTTTTTTTCAGACTTTTTTTATCCGACAATTTTCAGATCTTTTTTTTCAGACTTCTTTTGTCCGACTTTTTTCAGATCTTTTTTTTCAGATTTTTTTTCAGACATTTTCAGATCTTTTTTTGTCCAACATTTTCATATCTTTTTTTTCAGACTTTTTTTGTCCGACAATTTTCAGATCTTTTTTTTCAGACTTCTTTTGTCCGACATTTTTCAGATTTTTTTTTCAGACTTTTTTTCGAGCTTTTTGTCCGACATTTTTCAGATCTTTTTTCAGATAATTTTTTCAGATCTTTTTTTTTTGGACAGTTTTTTCTTCTGTCCGACATTTTTCAGATATTTTTTCCAGACTTTTTTTATCCGACATTTTTCAGATATTTTTTTCAGACTTTTTTTGTCCGACATTTTTCAGACTTCTTTTGTCCGACATTTTTCAGATCTTTTTTCCAGACTTTTTTTGTCCGACAATTTTCAGATCTTTTTTTTCAATATAATTAAAGTTGTTACACAGTGTGGAAAAGTGTTCAATCATTTCTCTTTGTTGAGCGGAACGTGCCCGATGTGTTCCATGGCGTTCCTGGAGGTGGAAGCAGAGCATAGTTAGCTGCATGTGGGATTCTTCTGTTGTTGAGGGAAGATAAAAACTAAGGGACATTTGGAGTTTAGGGTAAAGAAACACACTAGCTACACTTGTAAACATTACATTAAGTTAGTTTGTTTTTGTGTGAATTTATTATTATTATTCGTTGTCTGCCGAATAAGTGCAATTTGCCGTGAGCTGGAAAGAGATGGAAACATGAAACTTGGCATAGGAACTGGAATGATGTGCAGCTGCTTCTCAAGAACTATGACCCCAATCGGCCACATGGTGGCGCTGTAATTAACGCCCAAACATGTGATTTTGGAAAGGCCACGCCCCTCAAACCGTAAGTCCGATTGACTTGAAATGTGACACATATGTGCAACTCCGTGTGATCTACAATAAAGCCTCTTGGACCTCCAAAGTGCACCTGGAAATATTTTCCGCCATATTGGATTTTTTGAAAAACACATTTTTGACATCTCCTCCTAAACCGTAGGTCCGATTGCTACCAAATTTTCTGTGGATCATTATTGGACTAATGGCATCTAAAGTTGCATAAAGCGTGTTGATACCTCATTGCGTTATGAATCTGTTGACCAATGAACTTTAAGAGGGCAGGGCTCAGCACATCAGTAGCCTTTGGCCCATCGTCTCCAAACTTGAGGCGTACCAAAGCATTTTCCGCTTGACACAAATATCAGAAACTTGTATCGCAAGATCCGGTGGACAGAATTTTATCAAATTTGGTGCACATACTCTGGGGGCAAGTATTAACCAAGATCTATAGTGTCATATTGATCGGTGCATGTGGGCGTGGCCTATTTAGCATTTTATGCTAAATTATGCCTTTGCTCAATTTGCTGTGAGCTGGAATGAGCTAGAGACATGAGACTTGGTACCATAACTGTACATGATGTCATAATGCTTCACATAAAATATGAAAACAATTGGCCACATGGTGGCGCTATAACAATTTTCAAGGCCAACCCCCTCACACCATAAGTCCTATCAATTTGAAATTTGACAGACATGTGCTGCTGAATGTGATCTACAAAAAAGTCTCTTGGACCACGAAAGTCCACCGACTAAATTTTCCGCCATGCTGAAAGTTTTATTCAAATCGACCACTAGGCGGGCGCTTTGAGCGATAAAGGCTATAACCCGCGAATTGCCGCTTGCGGCTTTAATTCATTTTAAATTGATATAACTATGTGGATGTGGAAATATGTTTTATATATTTCATGTTTATTCTTTTACAATGTAATTGTAACCTGTGTTGAAATGTACCACTATACGATCACAATGTACAACTCTAGTTTTCATCACTAAGCCAAAGAATGCATTTCGCCTCAAGAAACACTGAAAAGTGGATTCATATGAAAAATGTGAAATTTCTTCACAGAAAAACATTTCTTGCATTGGAAACACACAAAAAAGGATAAATATGAAAGGGAACACAGTTTTCCAAAATCTAATATGATAGTTTTGGACTAAAGGCATCAAACTGTCAGTCTGAGCTGAATTCCATGTAAAACGCTAGTTTTCATCACTAAACTCGCTTAATATGTCTTTCTCACCCAAAAACACTCAGGAACGCATTTCTCCTCTAGAAACACTGAAATGTGCATTTATATGAAGAATATGTGATTTATTTACAGAAACACATCTGTTATACTGGAAACATACAAAAAAGAGACAGAATATGAAAAGAAACATTGTTTTCTCAAATTTTACATTAGAATTCGCTTCCAAGTATCAAATCTTCATTCTGAGCTCAATTCTATGCAAAACTCTTGTTTTCATCACTAAACTCGCTTAATATGTCTTTCTCACCCAAAACCACTCAGGAACGCATTTCTCCTCTAGAAACACTGAAATGTGCATTTATATGAAGAATATGTGATTTATTTACAGAAACACATCTGTTATACTGGAAACATACAAAAAAGAGACAGAATATGAAAAGAAACATTGTTTTCTCAAATTTTACATTAGAATTCGCTTCCAAGTATCAAATCTTCATTCTGAGCTGAATTCCATGTAAAACGCTAGTTTTCATCACTAAACTCGCTTAATATGTCTTTCTCACCCAAAACTACTCATGAACGCATTTCTCCTCAAGAAACACTGAAACGTGCATTTATATGAAGAATATGTGATTTATTTACAGAAACACATCTGTTATACTGGAAACATACAAAAAAGAGACAGAATATGAAAAGAAACATTGTTTTCTGAAATTTGACATTAGAATTCGCTTCCAAGTATCAAATCTTCATTCTGAGCTGAATTCCATGTAAAACGCTAGTTTTCATCACTAAACTCGCTTAATATGTCTTTCTCACCCAAAACTACTCAGGAACGCATTTCTCCTCTAGAAACACTGAAACGTGCATTTATATGAAGAATATGTGATTTATTTACAGAAACACATCTGTTATACTGGAAACATACAAAAAAGAGACAGAATATGAAAAGAAACATTGTTTTCTGAAATTTGACATTAGAATTCGCTTCCAAGTATCAAATCTTCATTCTGAGCTGAATTCCATGTAAAACGCTAGTTTTCATCACTAAACTCGCTTAATATGTCTTTCTCACCCAAAACTACTCAGGAACGCATTTCTCCTCAAGAAACACTGAAATGTGCATTTATATGAAGAATATGTGATTTATTTACAGAAACACATCTGTTATACTGGAAACATACAAAAAAGAGACAGAGTATGAAAAGAAACATTGTTTTCTCAAATTTGACATTAGAATTCGCTTCCAAGTATCAAATCTTCATTCTGAGCTGAATTCCATGTAAAACGCTAGTTTTCATCACTAAACTCGCTTAATATGTCTTTCTCACCCAAAACTACTCAGGAACGCATTTCTCCTCTAGAAACACTGAAATGTGCATTTATATGAAGAATATGTGATTTATTTACAGAAACACATCTGTTATACTGGAAACATACAAAACAGGATGAAAATGAAAGGGAATATATTTTTACAATTTTTTTACATAATAGTTGGCTTTTCTGCATCAAACCTTCACACTGACCTCAATTCCATGTAAAACTTTAGTTTTCATCACTAAACTTGCTGAAACTGTTTTAAAAAAAATCCATTGCATGATATGTCGAAAAATTTCTTGGAAAAAAAGTCAAAGTATAGTTTTTCAAAAAATGTCATGAAAAAAAAGTTATAGCATTTTGAAATTTTTGGGAAAAAAATACAATATTGTATATATCATATGTTGAAAAAAATAATGAAAAAAGTCTAATTCTAATTCAAAATTTCCAAATTCAGCCCGTGACGTTGTGGTCAGCTGCACTGTCCCCGATGAAAAAAAGCATACACTTGTTGTGTGCCGCCACTTTTTTTGAGTTATCGGTATGAATCATGCCCCTCGTTTCATTTTCTTCATCCCCAGCGTGACAGAAGCCACAGCGCTGGCCGCCATCTCCCGGGCTGGCCCGAAGAGGGGACCTGTCCCGATGGGAGAAACTCTCCTCGTCTGCAGCCTGCGAGGAAGTGGAACAGGCGTCTTCCGATTTGCCACGAGATCCCGCCTTGGCCCTCCCTCAAACCTTCCACTGACCTACTTTGTGGAGGCAATGAGTCTGAATCATTGGCCAAAAAAAAAGTCAATAGAAGTTTTTTCAGAATTCTATTGTCCGATCTTTTTCAGATCTTTTTTTTCAGACTTTTTTTTCAGAAATTTTCAGATCTTTTTTTTCGGACAGTTTTTTTCAGACTTCTTTTGTCCAACATTTTTCAGATCTTTTTTTACAGACTGTTTTTGTCCGACAATTTCAGATCTTTTTTTTCAAACTTTTTTTGTCCAACATTTTTCAGATCTTTTTTTCAGATCTTTTTTTTCAGACTTTTTTTGTCCGACATTTTTCATACATTTTTTGTCCGACATTTTTCAGATCTTTTTTTTCAGATTTTTTTGTCCGACATTTTTCAGACATTTTTTGTCCGACATTTTTCAGATCTTTTTTTTTTCAGATTTTTTTGTCCGACATTTTTCAGATATTTTTTTCAGACGTTTTTTGTCCGACATTTTTCAGATCTTTTTTTTCAGACTTTTTTTGTCCGACATTTTTCAGACTTTTTTTTGTCCGACATTTTTCAGATCTTTTTTTACAGACTGTTTTTGTCCGACAATTTCAGATCTTTTTTTTCAGACTTTTTTTGTCCGACATTTTCAGATCTTTTTTTGTCCGACATTTTTCAAATCTTTTTTTCAGACTTTTGTTTCAGACATTTTCATATTTTTTTTTTCGGACAGTTTTTTCAGAATTCTTTGGTCCGACATTTTTCAGACTTCTTTTGTCCGACATTTTTCAGACTTCTTTTGTCCGACATTTTTCAGATCTTTTTTTGTCCGACATTTTTCATACATTTTTTGTCCGACATTTTTCAGATCTTTTTTTTCAGATTTTTTTGTCCGACATTTTTCAGACTTCTTTTGTCCGACATTTTTCAGATCTTTTTTTTCAGACTTTTTTTTCAGACATTTTCAGATCTTTTTTTTCAGACTTTTTTTGTCCGACATTTTTCAGATCTTTTTTTTCAGACTTTTTTTTCAGACATTTTCAGATCTTTTTTTTCAGACTTTTTTTGTCCGACATTTTTCAGATCTTTTTTTTCAGATTTTTTTGTCCGACAATTTTCAGATCTTTTTTTTCAGACTTCTTTTGTCCGACATTTTTCAGACTTCTTTTGTCCGACATTTTTCAGACTACTTTACAGAGATTCTTTCCAGACTTTTTTTGTCCGACATTTTCAGATCTTTTTTTTCAGACTTCTTTTGTCTGACATTTTCAGATCTTTTTTTTCAGACTTTTTTTGTCCGACATTTTCAGATCTTTTTTTTCAGACTTTTTTTGTCCGACATTTTTCAGATATTTTTTTTCAGATTTTTTTGTCCGACATTTTTCAGATATTTTTTTTCAGACTTCTTTTGTCCGACATTTTTCAGATCTTTTTTTTCAGACTTCTTTTGTCCGACATTTTTCAGACTTCTTTTGTCCGACATTTTTCAGATATTTTTTTCAGACTTCTTTTGTCCGACATTTTTCAGACTTTTTTTGTCCGACATTTTTCAGATCTGTTTTTCAGACATTTTCAGATCTTTTTTTTCAGACTTCTTTTGTCCGACATTTTTCAGATCTTTTTTTCAGATCTTTTTTTTCAGACTTTTTTTGTCCGACATTTTTCATACATTTTTTGTCCGACATTTTTCAGATCTTTTTTTTCAGATTTTTTTGTCCGACATTTTTCAGACATTTTTTGTCCGACATTTTTCAGATCTTTTTTTTTTCAGATTTTTTTGTCCGACATTTTTCAGATATTTTTTTCAGACGTTTTTTGTCCGACATTTTTCAGATCTTTTTTTTCAGACTTTTTTTGTCCGACATTTTTCAGACTTTTTTTTGTCCGACATTTTTCAGATCTTTTTTTACAGACTGTTTTTGTCCGACAATTTCAGATCTTTTTTTTCAAACTTTTTTTGTCCAACATTTTTCAGATCTTTTTTTCAGATCTTTTTTTTCAGACTTTTTTTGTCCGACATTTTTCATACATTTTTTGTCCGACATTTTTCAGATCTTTTTTTTCAGATTTTTTTGTCCGACATTTTTCAGACATTTTTTGTCCGACATTTTTCAGATCTTTTTTTTTTCAGATTTTTTTGTCCGACATTTTTCAGATATTTTTTTCAGACGTTTTTTGTCCGACATTTTTCAGATCTTTTTTTTCAGACTTTTTTTGTCCGACATTTTTCAGACTTTTTTTTGTCCGACATTTTTCAGATCTTTTTTTACAGACTGTTTTTGTCCGACAATTTCAGATCTTTTTTTTCAGACTTTTTTTGTCCGACATTTTCAGATCTTTTTTTGTCCGACATTTTTCAAATCTTTTTTTCAGACTTTTGTTTCAGACATTTTCATATTTTTTTTTTCGGACAGTTTTTTCAGAATTCTTTGGTCCGACATTTTTCAGACTTCTTTTGTCCGACATTTTTCAGACTTCTTTTGTCCGACATTTTTCAGATCTTTTTTTGTCCGACATTTTTCATACATTTTTTGTCCGACATTTTTCAGATCTTTTTTTTCAGATTTTTTTGTCCGACATTTTTCAGACTTCTTTTGTCCGACATTTTTCAGATCTTTTTTTTCAGACTTTTTTTTCAGACATTTTCAGATCTTTTTTTTCAGACTTTTTTTGTCCGACATTTTTCAGATCTTTTTTTTCAGACTTTTTTTTCAGACATTTTCAGATCTTTTTTTTCAGACTTTTTTTGTCCGACATTTTTCAGATCTTTTTTTTCAGATTTTTTTGTCCGACAATTTTCAGATCTTTTTTTTCAGACTTCTTTTGTCCGACATTTTTCAGACTTCTTTTGTCCGACATTTTTCAGACTACTTTACAGAGATTCTTTCCAGACTTTTTTTGTCCGACATTTTCAGATCTTTTTTTTCAGACTTCTTTTGTCTGACATTTTCAGATCTTTTTTTTCAGACTTTTTTTGTCCGACATTTTCAGATCTTTTTTTTCAGACTTTTTTTGTCCGACATTTTTCAGATATTTTTTTTCAGATTTTTTTGTCCGACATTTTTCAGATATTTTTTTTCAGACTTCTTTTGTCCGACATTTTTCAGATCTTTTTTTTCAGACTTCTTTTGTCCGACATTTTTCAGACTTCTTTTGTCCGACATTTTTCAGATATTTTTTTCAGACTTCTTTTGTCCGACATTTTTCAGACTTTTTTTGTCCGACATTTTTCAGATCTGTTTTTCAGACATTTTCAGATCTTTTTTTTCAGACTTCTTTTGTCCGACATTTTTCAGAATTCTTTTGTCCGACATTTTTCAGACTACTTTACAGAGATTCTTTCCAGACTTTTTTTGTCCGACATTTTCAGATCTTTTTTTTCAGACTTCTTTTGTCTGACATTTTCAGATCTTTTTTTTCAGACTTTTTTTGTCCGACATTTTCAGATCTTTTTTTTCAGAATTTTTTGTCCGACATTTTCAGATCTTTTTTTGTCCAACATTTTTCAAATCTTTTTTTCAGACTTTTGTTTCAGACATTTTCATATTTTTTTTTTAGGACAGTTTTTTCAGAATTCTTTGGTCCGACATTTTTCAGACTTCTTTTGTCCGACATTTTTCAGATATTTTTTTCAGACTTTTTTTGTCCGACATTTTTCAGACTTTTTTTTCAGACATTTTCAGATCTTTTTTTTCGGACAGTTTTTTCAGACTTCTTTTGTCCGACATTTTTCAGACTTCTTTTGTCCGACATTTTTCAGACTTTTTTTGTCCGACATTTTTCAGATATTTTTTTTCAGATTTTTTTGTCCGACATTTTTCAGATATTTTTTTTCAGACTTCTTTTGTCCGACATTTTTCAGACTTCTTTTGTCCGACATTTTTCAGATCTTTTTTTTCAGACTTTTTTTGTCCGACATTTTTCAGATCTTTTTTTTCAGACTTCTTTTGTCCGACATTTTTCAGATCTTTTTTTTCAGACTTTTTTTTCCGACATTTTTCAGATCTTTTTTTTCAGATTTTTTTGTCCGACATTTTTCAGATCTTTTTTTCAGATCTTTTTTTTCAGATTTTTTTTCAGACATTTTCAGATCTTTTTTTTTGGACAGTTTTTTCAGACTTCTTTTGTCCGACATTTTTCAGAGATTCTTTCCAGATTTTTTTGTCCGACATTTTCAGATATTTTTTTTCAGACTTTTTTTGTCCGACATTTTTCAGATTTGTTTTTCAGACTTTTTTTCGCGCTTTTTGTCCGACATTTTTCAGATATTTTTTCAGATAATTTTTTTCAGATTTTTTTTCAGACATTTTCAGATCTTTTTTTTCGGACAGTTTTTTCAGACTTCTTTTGTCCGACATTTTTCAGAGATTCTTTCCAGACTTTTTTGGTCCGACATTTTCATATCTTTTTTTTCAGACTTTTTTTGTCCGACAATTTTCAGATCTTTTTTTTCAGACTTCTTTTGTCCGACATTTTTCAGACTTTTTTTGTCCGACATTTTTCAGACTTTTTTTTTCCGACATTTTTCAGATATTTTTTTTCAGATTTTTTTGTCCGACATTTTTCAGATATTTTTTTTCAGACTTCTTTTGTCCGACATTTTTCAGACTTCTTTTGTCCGACATTTTTCAGATCTTTTTTTTCAGACTTTTTTTGTCCGACATTTTTCAGACTTCTTTTGTCCGACATTTTTCAGATCTTTTTTTTCAGACTTTTTTTGTCCGACATTTTTCAGATCTTTTTTTCAGATCTTTTTTTTCAGATTTTTTTTCAGACATTTTCAGATCTTTTTTTTCGGACAGTTTTTTCAGACTTCTTTTGTCCGACATTTTTCAGATCTTTTTTCAGATCTTTTTTTTTTTCCAACAATTTCAGATCTTTTTTTCAGACTTCTTTTGTCCGACATTTTCAGATCTTTTTTTTCAGACTTCTTTTGTCCGACATTTTTCAGACTTCTTTTGTCCGACATTTTTCAGACTTTTTTTGTCCTATATTTTCATATCTTTTTTTTCAGACTTTTTTTGTCTGACAATTTTCAGATCTTTTTTTTCAGATTTTTTTGTCCGACAATTTTCAGATCTTTTTTTTAGACTTTTTTTGTCCGACATTTTTCAGATATTTTTTTTCAGACTTCTTTTGTCCGACATTTTTCAGAATTTTTTTTTTCCGACATTTTTCAGATATTTTTTTCAGATTTTTTTGTCCGACAATTTTCAGATCTTTTTTTTCAGACTTCTTTTGTCCGACATTTTTCAGACTATTTTTGTCTGACATTTTTCAGATCTTTTTTTTCAGACTTCTTTTGTCCGACATTTTCAGATATTTTTTTTCTGACTTTTTTTGTCCGACATTTTTCAGATTTGTTTTTCAGACTTTTTTTTGCGCTTTTTGTCCGACATTTTTCAGATCTTTTTTCAGATCATTTTTTTCAGATTTTTTTTCAGACATTTTCAGATCTTTTTTTTCGGACAGTTTTTTCAGACTTCTTTTGTCCGACATTTTTCAGAGATTCTTTCCAGACTTTTTTGGTCCGACATTTTCATATCTTTTTTTTCAGACTTTTTTTGTCCGACAATTTTCAGATCTTTTTTTTCAGACTTCTTTTGTCCGACAATTTTCAGATCTTTTTTTTCAGACTTTTTTTGTCCGACATTTTTCAGACTTTTTTTTGTCCGACATTTTTCAGATCTTTTTTTACAGACTGTTTTTGTCCGACAATTTCAGATCTTTTTTTTCAGACTTTTTTTGTCCGACATTTTCAGATCTTTTTTTGTCCGACATTTTTCAAATCTTTTTTTCAGACTTTTGTTTCAGACATTTTCATATTTTTTTTTTCGGACAGTTTTTTCAGAATTCTTTGGTCCGACATTTTTCAGACTTCTTTTGTCCGACATTTTTCAGACTTCTTTTGTCCGACATTTTTCAGATCTTTTTTTACAGACTTTTTTTGTCCGACAATTTCAGATCTTTTTTTTCAGACTTTTTTTGTCCGACATTTTTCATACATTTTTTGTCCGACATTTTTCAGATCTTTTTTTTCAGATTTTTTTGTCCGACATTTTTCAGACTTCTTTTGTCCGACATTTTTCAGATCTTTTTTTTCAGACTTTTTTTTCAGACATTTTCAGATCTTTTTTTTCAGACTTTTTTTGTCCGACATTTTTCAGATCTTTTTTTTCAGACTTTTTTTTCAGACATTTTCAGATCTTTTTTTTCAGACTTTTTTTGTCCGACATTTTTCAGACTTCTTTTGTCCGACATTTTTCAGACTACTTTACAGAGATTCTTTCCAGACTTTTTTTGTCCGACATTTTCAGATCTTTTTTTTCAGACTTCTTTTGTCTGACATTTTCAGATCTTTTTTTTCAGACTTTTTTTGTCCGACATTTTCAGATCTTTTTTTTCAGACTTTTTTTGTCCGACATTTTTCAGATATTTTTTTTCAGATTTTTTTGTCCGACATTTTTCAGATATTTTTTTTCAGACTTCTTTTGTCCGACATTTTTCAGATCTTTTTTTTCAGACTTCTTTTGTCCGACATTTTTCAGACTTCTTTTGTCCGACATTTTTCAGATCTGTTTTTCAGACATTTTCAGATCTTTTTTTTCAGACTTCTTTTGTCCGACATTTTTCAGAATTCTTTTGTCCGACATTTTTCAGACTACTTTACAGAGATTCTTTCCAGACTTTTTTTGTCCGACATTTTCAGATCTTTTTTTTCAGACTTCTTTTGTCTGACATTTTCAGATCTTTTTTTTCAGACTTTTTTTGTCCGACATTTTCAGATCTTTTTTTTCAGAATTTTTTGTCCGACATTTTCAGATCTTTTTTTGTCCAACATTTTTCAAATCTTTTTTTCAGACTTTTGTTTCAGACATTTTCATATTTTTTTTTTAGGACAGTTTTTTCAGAATTCTTTGGTCCGACATTTTTCAGACTTCTTTTGTCCGACATTTTTCAGATATTTTTTTCAGACTTTTTTTGTCCGACATTTTTCAGACTTTTTTTTCAGACATTTTCAGATCTTTTTTTTCGGACAGTTTTTTCAGACTTCTTTTGTCCGACATTTTTCAGACTTCTTTTGTCCGACATTTTTCAGACTTTTTTTGTCCGACATTTTTCAGATATTTTTTTTCAGATTTTTTTGTCCGACATTTTTCAGATATTTTTTTTCAGACTTCTTTTGTCCGACATTTTTCAGACTTCTTTTGTCCGACATTTTTCAGATCTTTTTTTTCAGACTTTTTTTGTCCGACATTTTTCAGATCTTTTTTTTCAGACTTCTTTTGTCCGACATTTTTCAGATCTTTTTTTTCAGACTTTTTTTGTCCGACATTTTTCAGATCTTTTTTTTCAGATTTTTTTGTCCGACATTTTTCAGATCTTTTTTTCAGATCTTTTTTTTCAGATTTTTTTTCAGACATTTTCAGATCTTTTTTTTTGGACAGTTTTTTCAGACTTCTTTTGTCCGACATTTTTCAGAGATTCTTTCCAGATTTTTTTGTCCGACATTTTCAGATATTTTTTTTCAGACTTTTTTTGTCCGACATTTTTCAGATTTGTTTTTCAGACTTTTTTTCGCGCTTTTTGTCCGACATTTTTCAGATCTTTTTTCAGATAATTTTTTTCAGATTTTTTTTCAGACATTTTCAGATCTTTTTTTTCGGACAGTTTTTTCAGACTTCTTTTGTCCGACATTTTTCAGAGATTCTTTCCAGACTTTTTTGGTCCGACATTTTCATATCTTTTTTTTCAGACTTTTTTTGTCCGACAATTTTCAGATCTTTTTTTTCAGACTTCTTTTGTCCGACATTTTTCAGACTTTTTTTGTCCGACATTTTTCAGACTTTTTTTTTCCGACATTTTTCAGATATTTTTTTTCAGATTTTTTTGTCCGACATTTTTCAGATATTTTTTTTCAGACTTCTTTTGTCCGACATTTTTCAGACTTCTTTTGTCCGACATTTTTCAGATCTTTTTTTTCAGACTTTTTTTGTCCGACATTTTTCAGACTTCTTTTGTCCGACATTTTTCAGATCTTTTTTTTCAGACTTTTTTTGTCCGACATTTTTCAGATCTTTTTTTCAGATCTTTTTTTTCAGATTTTTTTTCAGACATTTTCAGATCTTTTTTTTCGGACAGTTTTTTCAGACTTCTTTTGTCCGACATTTTTCAGATCTTTTTTTCAGATCTTTTTTTTCCAACAATTTCAGATCTTTTTTTCAGACTTCTTTTGTCCGACATTTTCAGATCTTTTTTTTCAGACTTCTTTTGTCCGACATTTTTCAGACTTCTTTTGTCCGACATTTTTCAGACTTTTTTTGTCCGATATTTTCATATCTTTTTTTTCAGACTTTTTTTGTCCGACAATTTTCAGATCTTTTTTTTCAGATTTTTTTGTCCGACAATTTTCAGATCTTTTTTTTCAGACTTTTTTTGTCCGACATTTTTCAGATATTTTTTTTCAGACTTCTTTTGTCCGACATTTTTCAGAATTTTTTTTTTCCGACATTTTTCAGATATTTTTTTCAGATTTTTTTGTCCGACAATTTTCAGATCTTTTTTTTCAGACTTCTTTTGTCCGACATTTTTCAGACTATTTTTGTCTGACATTTTTCAGATCTTTTTTTTCAGACTTCTTTTGTCCGACATTTTCAGATATTTTTTTTCTGACTTTTTTTGTCCGACATTTTTCAGATTTGTTTTTCAGACTTTTTTTTGCGCTTTTTGTCCGACATTTTTCAGATCTTTTTTCAGATAATTTTTTTCAGATTTTTTTTCAGACATTTTCAGATCTTTTTTTTCGGACAGTTTTTTCAGACTTCTTTTGTCCGACATTTTTCAGAGATTCTTTCCAGACTTTTTTGGTCCGACATTTTCATATCTTTTTTTTCAGACTTTTTTTGTCCGACAATTTTCAGATCTTTTTTTTCAGACTTCTTTTGTCCGACATTTTTCAGACTTTTTTTGTCCGACATTTTTCAGATCTTTTTTTTCAGACTTCTTTTGTCCGACAATTTTCAGATCTTTTTTTTCAGACTTCTTTTGTCCGACATTTTTCAGACTATTTTTGTCTGACATTTTTCAGATCTTTTTTTTCAGACTTCTTTTGTCCGACATTTTTCAGACTTTTTTTGTCCGACATTTTTCAAATCTTTTTTTTCAGATTTTTTTTGTCCGACAATTTTCAGATCTTTTTTTCAGACTTTTCTTGTCCGACAATTTTCAGATCTTTTTTTTCAGACTTCTTTAGTCCGACAATTTTCAGATCTTTTTTTCAGACTTTTTTTGTCCGACAATTTTCAGATCTTTTTTTCAGACTTTTTTTTCAGACATTTTCAGATCTTTTTTTTCGGACAGTTTTTTCAGACTTCTTTTGTCCGACATTTTTCAGACTTCTTTTGTCCGACATTTTTCAGAGATTCTTTCCAGACTTTTTTGGTCCGACATTTTCATATCTTTTTTTTCAGACTTTTTTTGTCCGACAATTTTCAGATCTTTTTGTTCAGACTTCTTTTGTCCGACATTTTTCAGATCTTTTTTTTCAGACTTCTTTTGTCCGACATTTTTCAGACTTTTTTTGTCCGACATTTTTCAGACTTTTTTTGTCCGACAATTTTCAGATCTTCTTTTTCAGACTTCTTTAGTCCGACATTTTTCAGACTTTTTTTGTCCGACATTTTTCAGATCTTTTTTTTCAGATTTTTTTGTCCGACAATTTTCAGATCTTTTTTTTCAGACTTTTTTTGTCCGACATTTTTCAGACTTTTTTTGTCCGACATTTTTCAGACTTTTTTTGTCCGACAATTTTCAGATCTTTTTTTTCAGACTTCTTTTGTCCGACATTTTTAGACTTTTTTTGTCCGACAATTTTCAGATCTTTTTTTTCAGACTTCTTTTGTCCGACATTTATCAGACTTCTTTTGTCCGACATTTTTCAGACTTTTTTTGTCCGACATTTTTCAGATCTTTTTTTTCAGATTTTTTTGTCCGACATTTTTCAGACTTTTTTTGTCCGACATTTTTCAGATCTTTTTTTTCAGACTTTTTTTGTCCAACATTTTTCAGATCTTTTTTTTCAGACTTTTTTTGTCCGACATTTTTCAGATCTTTTTTTTCAGACTTTTTTTGTCCAACATTTTTCAGATCTTTTTTTTCAGACTTTTTTTGTCCGACATTTTTCAGATCTTTTTTTTCAGACATCTTTTGTCCGACATTTTTTTTAAACATTTTCAGATCTTTTTTTCAGACTTTTTTGTCCGACATTTTTCAGACTTTTTTTGTCCGACATTTTTCAGACTTTTTTTGTCCGACAATTTTCAGATCTTTTTTTTCAGACATCTTTTGTCCGACATTTTTTTCAGACATTTTCAGATCTTTTTTTCAGACTTTTTTGTCCGACATTTTTCAGACTTTTTTTGTCCGACAATTTTCAGATCTTTTTTTTCAGACTTCTTTAGTCCAACATTTTTCAGACTTTTTTTGTCCGACAATTTTCAGATCTTTTTTTTCGGACAGTTTTTTCAGAATTCTTTGGTCCGACATTTTTCAGACTTCTTTTGTCCGACATTTTTCAGATATTTTTTTCAGACTTTTTTTGTCCGACATTTTTCAGACTTTTTTTTCAGACATTTTCAGATCTTTTTTTTCGGACAGTTTTTTCAGACTTCTTTTGTCCGACATTTTTCAGACTTCTTTTGTCCGACATTTTTCAGACTTTTTTTGTCCGACATTTTTCAGATATTTTTTTTCAGATTTTTTTGTCCGACATTTTTCAGATCTTATTTTTCAGACTTCTTTTGTCCGACATTTTTCAGACTTCTTTTGTCCGACATTTTTCAGATCTTTTTTTTCAGACTTTTTTTGTCCGACATTTTTCAGATCTTTTTTTTCAGACTTCTTTTGTCCGACATTTTTCAGAGATTCTTTCCAGACTTTTTTGGTCCGACATTTTCATATCTTTTTTTTCAGACTTTTTTTGTCCGACAATTTTCAGATCTTTTTTTTCAGATTTTTTTGTCCGACAATTTTCAGATCTTTTTTTTCAGACTTTTTTTGTCCGACATTTTTCAGATATTTTTTTTCAGACTTCTTTTGTCCGACATTTTTCAGATATTTTTTTTCAGACTTCTTTTGTCCGACATTTTTCAGACTTCTTTTGTCCGACATTTTTCAGACTTTTTCTGTCCGACATTTTTCAGATCTTTTTTTTCAGACTTTTTTTATCCGACAATTTTCAGATCTTTTTTTTCAGACTTCTTTTGTCCGACTTTTTTCAGATCTTTTTTTTCAGATTTTTTTTCAGACATTTTCAGATCTTTTTTTGTCCAACATTTTCATATCTTTTTTTTCAGACTTTTTTTGTCCGACAATTTTCAGATCTTTTTTTTCAGACTTCTTTTGTCCGACATTTTTCAGATCTTTTTTTCAGATCTTTTTTTTTTTCCAACAATTTCAGATCTTTTTTTCAGACTTCTTTTGTCCGACATTTTCAGATCTTTTTTTTCAGACTTCTTTTGTCCGACATTTTTCAGACTTCTTTTGTCCGACATTTTTCAGACTTTTTTTGTCCGATATTTTCATATCTTTTTTTTCAGACTTTTTTTGTCCGACAATTTTCAGATCTTTTTTTTCAGATTTTTTTGTCCGACAATTTTCAGATCTTTTTTTTCAGACTTTTTTTGTCCGACATTTTTCAGATCTTTTTTTTCAGACTTCTTTTGTCCGACATTTTTCAGAGATTCTTTCCAGACTTTTTTGGTCCGACATTTTCATATCTTTTTTTTCCGACTTTTTTTTTTCCGACATTTTTCAGACTTTTTTTGTCCGACATTTTCATATCTTTTTTTTCAGACTTTTTTTGTCCGACAATTTTCAGATCTTTTTTTTCAGACTTCTTTTGTCCGACATTTTTCAGATCTTTTTTTTCAGACTTCTTTAGTCCAACATTTTTCAGACTTTTTTTGTCCGACAATTTTCAGATCTTTTTTTTCAGATTTTTTTGTCCGACATTTTTCAGACTTTTTTTGTCCGACATTTTTCAGACTTTTTTTGTCCGACATTTTTCAGATCTTTTTTTTCAGATTTTTTTGTCCGACATTTTTCAGACTTTTTTTGTCCGACATTTTTCAGACTTTTTTTGTCCGACCTTTTTCAGATCTTTTTTTTCAGATTTTTTTGTCCGACATTTTTCAGACTTTTTTTGTCCGACAATTTTCAGATCTTTTTTTTCAGACATCTTTTGTCCGACATTTTTTTCAGACATTTTCAGATCTTTTTTTCAGACTTTTTTGTCCGACATTTTTCAGACTTTTTTTGTCCGACATTTTTCAGATCTTTTTTTTCAGATTTTTTTGTCCGACAATTTTCAGATCTTTTTCTTCAGACTTTTTTTGTCCGACAATTTTCAGATTTTTTTTTCAGACTTTTTTTCGGGCTTTTTCTCCGACATTTTTCAGATCTTTTTTTCAGATAATTTTTTTTCAGATATTTTTTTCAGATATTTTTTTTTGGACAGTTTTTTCTTCTGTCCGACATTTTTCAGATATTTTTTCCAGACTTTTTTTATCCGACATTTTTCAGATATTTTTTTTCAGACATTTTCATATCTTTTTTTTCAGACTTTTTTTGTCCGACATCTTTTGTCCGACATTTTTCAGAGATTCTTTCCAGACTTTTTTGGTCCGACATTTTCAGATCTTTTTTTTCAGACTTTTTTTGTCCGACATCTTTTGTCCGACATTTTTCAGAGATTCTTTCCAGACTTTTTTGGTCCGACATTTTCAGATCTTTTTTTTCAGACTTTTTTTGTCCGACATTTTTCAGATCTTTTTTTTCAGATTTTTTTGTCCAACAATTTTCAGATCTTTTTTTTCAGACTTCTTTTGTCCGACATTTTTCAGATATTTTTTTCAGACTTTTTTTGTCTGACATTTTTCAGACTTTTTTTTCAGACTTTTTTTGTCTGACATTTTTCAGACTTTTTTTTCAGACATTTTCAGATCTTTTTTTTCGGACAGTTTTTTCAGACTTCTTTTGTCCGACATTTTCAGATCTTTTTTTCAGATCTTTTTTTTCAGACTTTTTTTGTCCGACATTTGTCATACATTTTTTGTCCGACATTTTTCAGACTTTTTTTCGGGCTTTTTTCAGATCTTTTTTTTCAGATTTTTTTGTCCGACATTTTTCAGATCTTTTTTTCAGATCTTTTTTTTTCAGATTTTTTTTCAGACATTTTCAGATCTTTTTTTTCGGACAGTTTTTTCAGAATTCTTTGGTCCGACATTTTTCAGACTTCTTTTGTCCGACATTTTTCAGATATTTTTTTCAGACTTTTTTTGTCCGACATTTTTCAGACTTTTTTTTCAGACATTTTCAGATCTTTTTTTTCGGACAGTTTTTTCAGACTTCTTTTGTCCGACATTTTTCAGACTTTTTTTGTCCGACATTTTTCAGATATTTTTTTTCAGATTTTTTTGTCCGACATTTTTCAGATCTTTTTTTTCAGACTTCTTTTGTCCGACATTTTTCAGACTTCTTTTGTCCGACATTTTTCAGATCTTTTTTTTCAGACTTTTTTTGTCCGACATTTTTCAGATCTTTTTTTTCAGACTTCTTTTGTCCGACATTTTTCAGAGATTCTTTCCAGACTTTTTTGGTCCGACATTTTCATATCTTTTTTTTCAGACTTTTTTTGTCCGACAATTTTCAGATCTTTTTTTTCAGATTTTTTTGTCCGACAATTTTCAGATCTTTTTTTTCAGACTTTTTTTGTCCGACATTTTTCAGATATTTTTTTTCAGACTTCTTTTGTCCGACATTTTTCAGATATTTTTTTTCAGACTTCTTTTGTCCGACATTTTTCAGACTTCTTTTGTCCGACATTTTTCAGACTTTTTCTGTCCGACATTTTTCAGATCTTTTTTTTCAGACTTTTTTTATCCGACAATTTTCAGATCTTTTTTTTCAGACTTCTTTTGTCCGACTTTTTTCAGATCTTTTTTTTCAGATTTTTTTTCAGACATTTTCAGATCTTTTTTTGTCCAACATTTTCATATCTTTTTTTTCAGACTTTTTTTGTCCGACAATTTTCAGATCTTTTTTTTCAGACTTCTTTTGTCCGACATTTTTCAGATCTTTTTTTCAGATCTTTTTTTTTTTCCAACAATTTCAGATCTTTTTTTCAGACTTCTTTTGTCCGACATTTTCAGATCTTTTTTTTCAGACTTCTTTTGTCCGACATTTTTCAGACTTCTTTTGTCCGACATTTTTCAGACTTTTTTTGTCCGATATTTTCATATCTTTTTTTTCAGACTTTTTTTGTCCGACAATTTTCAGATCTTTTTTTTCAGATTTTTTTGTCCGACAATTTTCAGATCTTTTTTTTCAGACTTTTTTTGTCCGACATTTTTCAGATCTTTTTTTTCAGACTTCTTTTGTCCGACATTTTTCAGAGATTCTTTCCAGACTTTTTTGGTCCGACATTTTCATATCTTTTTTTTCCGACTTTTTTTTTTCCGACATTTTTCAGACTTTTTTTGTCCGACATTTTCATATCTTTTTTTTCAGACTTTTTTTGTCCGACAATTTTCAGATCTTTTTTTTCAGACTTCTTTTGTCCGACATTTTTCAGATCTTTTTTTCAGATCTTTTTTTTTTTCCAACAATTTCAGATCTTTTTTTCAGACTTCTTTTGTCCGACATTTTCAGATCTTTTTTTTCAGACTTTTTTTGTCCGACATTTTCAGATCTTTTTTTGTCCGACATTTTTCAAATCGTTTATTCACATCTTTTTTTCAGACTTTTGTTTCAGACATTTTCATATTTTTTTTTTCAGACAGTTTTTTCAGAATTCTTTGGTCCGACATTTTTCAGATCTTTTTTTTCAGACTTTTTTTGTCCGACATTTTTCAGATCTTTTTTTCAGATCTTTTTTTTCAGACTTCTTTTGTCCGACATTTTTCAGACTTTTTTTGTCCGACATTTTTCAGACTTTTTTTGTCCGACATTTTCCAGATCTTTTTTTCAGATCTTTTTTTTCAACCTTCTTTTGTCCGACATTTTTCAGACTTTTTTTGTCCGACATTTTTCATATCTTTTTTTTCAGATTTTTTTGTCCGACAATTTTCAGATCTTTTTTTCAGATTTTTTTGTCCGACAATTTTCAGATCTTTTTTTTCAGACTTCTTTTGTCCGACATTTTTCAGATTTTTTTTGTCCGACATTTTTCAGAGATTCTTTCCAGACTTTTTTTGTCCGACATTTTTCAGATCTTTTTTTTCAGACTTCTTTTGTCCGACATTTTTCAGACTTCTTTTGTCCGACATTTTTCAGACTTTTTTTGTCCGACATTTTTCAGACTTTTTTTGTCCGACATTTTCCAGATCTTTTTTTCAGATCTTTTTTTTCAACCTTCTTTTGTCCGACATTTTTCAGATCTTTTTTTTCAGATTTTTTTGTCCGACAATTTTCAGATCTTTTTTTCAGATTTTTTTGTCCGACAATTTTCAGATCTTTTTTTTCAGACTTCTTTTGTCCGACATTTTTCAGATTTTTTTTTCAGACTTTTTTTGTCCGACATTTTTCAGACTTCTTTTGTCCGACATTTTTCAGATCTTTTTTTTCGGACAGTTATTTCAGACTTCTTTTGTCCGACATTTTTCAGATCTTTTTTTTCGGACAATTATTTCAGACTTCTTTTTTTCCAACATTTTTCAGATATTTTTTCCAGACTTTTTTTGTCCGACAATTTTCAGATCTTTTTTTTCAATATAATTAAAGTTGTTACACAGTGTGGAAAAGTGTTCAATCATTTCTCTTTGTTGAGCGGAACGTGCCCGACGTGTTCCATGGCGTTCCTGGAGGTGGAAGCAGAGCATAGTTAGCTGCATGTGGGATTCTTCTGTTGTTGAGGGAAGATAAAAACTAAGGGACATTTGGATTTTAGGGTAAAGAAACACACTAGCTACACTTGTAAACATTACATTAAGTTAGTTTGTTTTTGTGTGAATTTATTATTATTATTCGTTGTCTGCCGAATAAGTGCAATTTGCCGTGAGCTGGAAAGAGATGGAAACATGAAACTTGGCATAGGAACTGGAATGATGTGCAGCTGCTTCTCAAGAACTATGACCCCAATCGGCCACATGGTGGCGCTGTAATTAACGCCCAAACATGTGATTTTGGAAAGGCCACGCCCCTCAAACCGTAAGTCCGATTGACTTGAAATGTGACACATATGTGCAACTCCGTGTGATCTACAATAAAGCCTCTTGGACCTCCAAAGTGCACCTGGAAATATTTTCCGCCATATTGGATTTTTTGAAAAACACATTTTTGACATCTCCTCCTAAACCGTAGGTCCGATTGCTACCAAATTTTCTGTGGATCATTATTGGACTAATGGCATCTAAAGTTGCATAAAGCGTGTTGATACCTCATTGCGTTATGAATCTGTTGACCAATGAACTTTAAGAGGGCAGGGCTCAGCACATCAGTAGCCTTTGGCCCATCGTCTCCAAACTTGAGGCGTACCAAAGCATTTTCCGCTTGACACATAGGGGGCGCCACAAATATCAGAAACTTGTATCGCAAGATCCGGTGGACAGAATTTTATCAAATTTGGTGCACATACTCTGGGGGCAAGTATTAACCAAGATCTATAGTGTCATATTGATCGGTGCATGTGGGCGTGGCCTATTTAGCATTTTATGCTAAATTATGCCTTTGCTCAATTTGCTGTGAGCTGGAATGAGCTAGAGACATGAGACTTGGTACCATAACTGTACATGATGTCATAATGCTTCACATAAAATATGAAAACAATTGGCCACATGGTGGCGCTATAACAATTTTCAAGGCCAACCCCCTCACACCATAAGTCCTATCAATTTGAAATTTGACAGACATGTGCTGCTGAATGTGATCTACAAAAAAGTCTCTTGGACCACGAAAGTCCACCGACTAAATTTTCCGCCATGCTGAAAGTTTTATTCAAATCGACCACTAGGCGGGCGCTTTGAGCGATAAAGGCTATAACCCGCGAATTGCCGCTTGCGGCTTTAATTCATTTTAAATTGATATAACTATGTGGATGTGGAAATATGTTTTATATATTTCATGTTTATTCTTTTACAATGTAATTGTAACCTGTGTTGAAATGTACCACTATACGATCACAATGTACAACTCTAGTTTTCATCACTAAGCCAAAGAATGCATTTCGCCTCAAGAAACACTGAAAAGTGGATTCATATGAAAAATGTGAAATTTCTTCACAGAAAAACATTTCTTGCATTGGAAACACACAAAAAAGGATAATTATGAAAGGGAACACAGTTTTCCAAAATCTAATATGATAGTTTTGGACTCCAGGCATCAAACTGTCAGTCTGAGCTGAATTCCATGTAAAACGCTAGTTTTCATCACTAAACTCGCTTAATATGTCTTTCTCACCCAAAAACACTCAGGAACGCATTTCTCCTCTAGAAACACTGAAATGTGCATTTATATGAAGAATATGTGATTTATTTACAGAAACACATCTGTTATACTGGAAACATACAAAAAAGAGACAGAGTATGGAAAAGAAACATTGTTTTCTCAAATTTTACATTAGAATTCGCTTCCAAGTATCAAATCTTCATTCTGAGCTGAATTCTATGCAAAACTCTTGTTTTCATCACTAAACTCGCTTAATATGTCTTTCTCACCCAAAACCACTCAGGAACGCATTTCTCCTCTAGAAACACTGAAACGTGCATTTATATGAAGAATATGTGATTTATTTACAGAAACACATCTGTTATACTGGAAACATACAAAAAAGAGACAGAGTATGAAAAGAAACATTGTTTTCTCAAATTTTACATTAGAATTCGCTTCCAAGTATCAAATCTTCATTCTGAGCTGAATTCCATGTAAAACGCTAGTTTTCATCACTAAACTCGCTTAATATGTCTTTCTCACCCAAAACTACTCAGGAACGCATTTCTCCTCAAGAAACACTGAAATGTGCATTTATATGAAGAATATGTGATTTATTTACAGAAACACATCTGTTATACTGGAAACATACAAAACAGGATGAAAATGAAAGGGAATATATTTTTACAATTTTTTTACATAATAGTTGGCTTTTCTGCATCAAACCTTCACACTGACCTCAATTCCATGTAAAACTTTAGTTTTCATCACTAAACTTGCTGAAACTGTTTTAAAAAAAATCCATTGCATGATATGTCGAAAAATTTCTTGGAAAAAAAGTCAAAGTATAGTTTTTCAAAAAATGTCATGAAAAAAAAGTTATAGCATTTTGAAATTTTTGGGAAAAAAATACAATATTGTATATATCATATGTTGAAAAAAATAATGAAAAAAGTCTAATTCTAATTCAAAATTTCCAAATTCAGCCCGTGAAAAAAAGCATACACTTGTTGTGTGCCGCCACTTTTTTTGAGTTATCGGTATGAATCATGCCCCTCGTTTCATTTTCTTCATCCCCAGCGTGACAGAAGCCACAGCGCTGGCCGCCATCTCCCGGGCTGGCCCGAAGAGGGGACCTGTCCCGATGGGAGAAACTCTCCTCGTCTGCAACCTGCGAGGAAGTGGAACAGGCGTCTTCCGATTTGCCACGAGATCCCGCCTTGGCCCTCCCTCAAACCTTCCACTGACCTACTTTGTGGAGGCAATGAGTCTGAATCATTGGCCAAAAAAAAAGTCAATAGAAGTTTTTTCAGAATTCTATTGTCCGATCTTTTTCAGATCTTTTTTTTCAGACTTTTTTTTCAGAAATTTTCAGATCTTTTTTTTCGGACAGTTTTTTTCAGACTTCTTTTGTCCAACATTTTTCAGATATTTTTTTTCAGATTTTTTTTGTCCGACAATTTTCAGATATTTTTTTTCAAACTTTTTTTGTCCAACATTTTTCAGATCTTTTTTTCAGATCTTTTTTTTCAGACTTTTTTTGTCCGACATTTTTCATACATTTTTTGTCCGACATTTTTCAGATCTTTTTTTTCAGATTTTTTTGTCCGACATTTTTCAGATATTTTTTTCAGACGTTTTTTGTCCGACATTTTTCAGATCTTTTTTTTCAGACTTTTTTTGTCCGACATTTTTCAGACTTTTTTTTGTCCGACATTTTTCAGATCTTTTTTTACAGACTGTTTTTGTCCGACAATTTCAGATCTTTTTTTTCAGACTTTTTTTGTCCGACATTTTCAGATCTTTTTTTGTCCGACATTTTTCAAATCTTTTTTTCAGACTTTTGTTTCAGACATTTTCATATTTTTTTTTTCGGACAGTTTTTTCAGAATTCTTTGGTCCGACATTTTTCAGACTTCTTTTGTTCGACATTTTTCAGATCTTTTTTTACAGACTTTTTTTGTCCGACAATTTCAGATCTTTTTTTTCAGACTTTTTTTGTCCGACATTTTCAGATCTTTTTTTCAGATCTTTTTTTTCAGACTTTTTTTGTCCGACATTTTTCATACATTTTTTGTCCGACATTTTTCAGATCTTTTTTTTCAGATTTTTTTGTCCGACATTTTTCAGACTTCTTTTGTCCGACATTTTTCAGATCTTTTTTTTCAGACTTTTTTTTCAGACATTTTCAGATCTTTTTTTTCAGACTTTTTTTGTCCGACATTTTTCAGATCTTTTTTTTCAGATTTTTTTGTCCGACATTTTTCAGACATTTTTTGTCCGACATTTTTCAGATCTTTTTTTTTTCAGATTTTTTTGTCCGACATTTTTCAGATCTTTTTTTTTTCAGATTTTTTTGTCCGACATTTTTCAGATATTTTTTTCAGACTTTTTTTGTCCGACATTTTTCAGACTTTTTTTGTCCGACAATTTCAGATCTTTTTTTTCAGACTTTTTTTGTCCGACATTTTCAGATCTTTTTTTGTCCGACATTTTTCAAATCTTTTTTTCAGACTTTTGTTTCAGACATTTTCATATTTTTTTTTTCGGACAGTTTTTTCAGACTTTTTTTGTCCGACATTTTCAGATCTTTTTTTGTCCGACATTTTTCAAATCTTTTTTTCAGACTTTTTTTTCAGACATTTTCAGATCTTTTTTTTCAGACTTTTTTTGTCCGACATTTTTCAGATCTTTTTTTTCAGATTTTTTTGTCCGACATTTTTCAGACATTTTTTGTCCGACATTTTTCAGATCTTTTTTTTTTCAGATTTTTTTGTCCGACATTTTTCAGATATTTTTTTCAGACTTTTTTTTCAGACATTTTCAGATCTTTTTTTTCAGACTTTTTTTGTCCGACATTTTTCAGATCTTTTTTTTCAGATTTTTTTGTCCGACATTTTTCAGACATTTTTTGTCCGACATTTTTCAGATCTTTTTTTTTTCAGATTTTTTTGTCCGACATTTTTCAGATCTTTTTTTTTTCAGATTTTTTTGTCCGACATTTTTCAGATATTTTTTTCAGACTTTTTTTGTCCGACATTTTTCAGACTTTTTTTGTCCGACAATTTCAGATCTTTTTTTTCAGACTTTTTTTGTCCGACATTTTCAGATCTTTTTTTGTCCGACATTTTTCAAATCTTTTTTTCAGACTTTTGTTTCAGACATTTTCATATTTTTTTTTTCGGACAGTTTTTTCAGACTTTTTTTGTCCGACATTTTCAGATCTTTTTTTGTCCGACATTTTTCAAATCTTTTTTTCAGACTTTTTTTTCAGACATTTTCAGATCTTTTTTTTCAGACTTTTTTTGTCCGACATTTTTCAGATCTTTTTTTTCAGATTTTTTTGTCCGACATTTTTCAGACATTTTTTGTCCGACATTTTTCAGATCTTTTTTTTTTCAGATTTTTTTGTCCGACATTTTTCAGATATTTTTTTCAGACTTTTTTTGTCCGACATTTTTCAGACTTTTTTTGTCCGACAATTTCAGATCTTTTTTTTCAGACTTTTTTTGTCCGACATTTTTCAGATCTTTTTTTTCAGATTTTTTTGTCCGACATTTTTCAGACATTTTTTGTCCGACATTTTTCAGATCTTTTTTTTTTCAGATTTTTTTGTCCGACATTTTTCAGATATTTTTTTCAGACTTTTTTTGTCCGACATTTTTCAGACTTTTTTTGTCCGACAATTTCAGATCTTTTTTTTCAGACTTTTTTTGTCCGACATTTTCAGATCTTTTTTTGTCCGACATTTTTCAAATCTTTTTTTCAGACTTTTGTTTCAGACATTTTCATATTTTTTTTTTCGGACAGTTTTTTCAGAATTCTTTGGTCCGACATTTTTCAGACTTCTTTTGTCCGACATTTTTCAGACTTCTTTTGTCCGACATTTTTCAGATCTTTTTTTTCAGACTTTTTTTTCAGACATTTTCAGATCTTTTTTTTCAGACTTTTTTTTCAGACAATTTCAGATCTTTTTTTTCGGACAGTTTTTTCAGACTTCTTTTGTCCGACATTTTCAGATATTTTTTTTCAGACTTTTTTTGTCCGACAATTTTCAGATTTTTTTTTCAGACTTTTTTTCGGGCTTTTTCTCCGACATTTTTCAGATCTTTTTTCAGACTTTTTTTATCCGACATTTTTCAGATATTTTTTTTTGGACAGTTTTTTCTTCTGTCCGACATTTTTCAGATATTTTTTCCAGACTTTTTTTATCCGACATTTTTCAGATATTTTTTTTCAGACATTTTCATATCTTTTTTTTCAGACTTTTTTTGTCCGACATCTTTTGTCCGACATTTTTCAGAGATTCTTTCCAGACTTTTTTGGTCCGACATTTTCAGATCTTTTTTTTCAGACTTTTTTTGTCCGACATTTTTCAGATCTTTTTTTTCAGATTTTTTTGTCCGACAATTTTCAGATCTTTTTTTTCAGACTTCTTTTGTCCGACATTTTTCAGACTTCTTTTGTCCGACATTTTTCAGACTTCTTTTCAGAGATTCTTTCCAGACTTTTTTTGTCCGACATTTTCAGATCTTTTTTTTCAGACTTCTTTTGTCCGACATTTTTCAGACTTCTTTTGTCCGACATTTTTCAGACTTCTTTTCAGAGATTCTTTCCAGACTTTTTTTGTCCGACATTTTCAGATCTTTTTTTTCAGACTTCTTTTGTCTGACATTTTCAGATCTTTTTTTTCAGACTTTTTTTGTCCGACATTTTCAGATCTTTTTTTTCAGACTTTTTTTGTCCGACATTTTCAGATCTTTTTTTGTCCAACATTTTTCAAATCTTTTTTTCAGACTTTTGTTTCAGACATTTTCATATTTTTTTTTTAGGACAGTTTTTTCAGAATTCTTTGGTCCGACATTTTTCAGACTTCTTTTGTCCGACATTTTCAGATCTTTTTTTTCGGACAGTTTTTTCAGACTTCTTTTGTCCGACATTTTTCAGACTTCTTTTGTCCGACATTTTTCAGACTTTTTTTGTCCGACATTTTTCAGATATTTTTTTTCAGATTTTTTTGTCCGACATTTTTCAGATATTTTTTTTCAGACTTCTTTTGTCCGACATTTTTCAGACTTCTTTTGTCCGACATTTTTCAGATATTTTTTTCAGACTTCTTTTGTCCGACATTTTTCAGACTTTTTTTGTCCGACATTTTTCAGATCTTTTTTTTTAGACTTCTTTTGTCCGACATTTTTCAGACCTTTTTTTTCAGACTTCTTTTGTCCGACATTTTTCAGACTTTTTTTGTCCGACATTTTTCAAATCTTTTTTTCAGACTTTTGTTTCAGACATTTTCATATTTTTTTTTTAGGACAGTTTTTTCAGAATTCTTTGGTCCGACATTTTTCAGACTTCTTTTGTCCGACATTTTTCAGATATTTTTTTCAGACTTTTTTTGTCCGACATTTTTCAGACTTTTTTTTCAGACATTTTCAGATCTTTTTTTTCGGACAGTTTTTTCAGACTTCTTTTGTCCGACATTTTTCAGACTTCTTTTGTCCGACATTTTTCAGACTTTTTTTTTCCGACATTTTTCAGATATTTTTTTTCAGATTTTTTTGTCCGACATTTTTCAGATATTTTTTTTCAGACTTCTTTTGTCCGACATTTTTCAGATATTTTTTTTCAGATTTTTTTGTCCGACATTTTTCAGATATTTTTTTTCAGACTTCTTTTGTCCGACATTTTTCAGACTTCTTTTGTCCGACATTTTTCAGATCTTTTTTTTCAGACTTTTTTTGTCCGACATTTTTCAGACTTCTTTTGTCCGACATTTTTCAGATCTTTTTTTTCAGACTTTTTTTGTCCGACATTTTTCAGACTTCTTTTGTCCGACATTTTTCAGATCTTTTTTTTCAGACTTTTTTTGTCCGACATTTTTCAGATCTTTTTTTCAGATCTTTTTTTTCAGATTTTTTTTCAGACATTTTCAGATCTTTTTTTTCGGACAGTTTTTTCAGACTTCTTTTGTCCGACATTTTTCAGATCTTTTTTTCAGATCTTTTTTTTTTTCCAACAATTTCAGATCTTTTTTTCAGACTTCTTTTGTCCGACATTTTCAGATCTTTTTTTTCAGACTTCTTTTGTCCGACATTTTTCAGACTTCTTTTGTCCGACATTTTTCAGACTTTTTTTGTCCGATATTTTCATATCTTTTTTTTCAGACTTTTTTTGTCCGACAATTTTCAGATCTTTTTTTTCAGATTTTTTTGTCCGACAATTTTCAGATCTTTTTTTTCAGACTTTTTTTGTCCGACATTTTTCAGATCTTTTTTTTCAGATTTTTTTGTCCGACAATTTTCAGATCTTTTTTTTCAGACTTTTTTTGTCCGACATTTTTCAGATATTTTTTTTCAGACTTCTTTTGTCCGACAATTTTCAGATCTTTTTTTTCAGACTTCTTTTGTCCGACATTTTTCAGAATTTTTTTTTTCCGACATTTTTCAGATATTTTTTTCAGATTTTTTTGTCCGACAATTTTCAGATCTTTTTTTTCAGACTTCTTTTGTCCGACATTTTTCAGACTATTTTTGTCTGACATTTTTCAGATCTTTTTTTTCAGACTTCTTTTGTCCGACATTTTCAGATATTTTTTTTCTGACTTCTTTTGTCCGACATTTTTCAGACTTTTTTTGTCCGACAATTTTCAGACTTTTTTTTCAGACATTTTCAGATCTTTTTTTTCGGACAGTTTTTTCAGACTTCTTTTGTCCGACATTTTTCAGACTTTTTTTGTCCGACATTTTTCAGATCTTTTTTTCAGATCTTTTTTTTTTTCCAACAATTTCAGATCTTTTTTTCAGACTTTTTTTGTCCGACATTTTTCAAATCTTTTTTTTCAGACTTTTTTTGTCCGACATTTTTCAAATCGTTTATCACATCTTTTTTTCAGACTTTTGTTTCAGACATTTTCATATTTTTTTTTTCAGACAGTTTTTTCAGAATTCTTTGGTCCGACATTTTTCAGACTTTTTTTGTCCGACATTTTTCAGATCTTTTTTTTCAGATTTTTTTTGTCCGACAATTTTCAGATCTTTTTTTCAGATTTTTTTGTCCGACAATTTTCAGATCTTTTTTTTCAGACTTCTTTTGTCCGACATTTTCAGATATTTTTTTTCAGACTTTTTTTGTCCGACATTTTTCAGATTTTTTTTTCAGACTTTTTTTCGCGCTTTTTGTCCGACATTTTTCAGATCTTTTTTCAGATAATTTTTTTTCAGATATTTTTTTCAGATCTTTTTTTTTTGGACAGTTTTTTCTTCTGTCCGACATTTTTCAGATATTTTTTCCAGACTTTTTTTATCCGACATTTTTCAGATCTTTTTTTTTGGACAGTTTTTTCTTCTGTCCGACATTTTCAGATCTTTTTTTTCAGACTTTTTTTGTCCGACATTTTTCAGACTTCTTTTGTCCGACATTTTCAGATCTTTTTTTTCAGACTTTTTTTGTCCGACATTTTTCAGACTTCTTTTGTCCGACATTTTTCAGATCTTTTTTTTCGGACAGTTATTTCAGACTTCTTTTGTCCAACATTTTTCAGATATTTTTTCCAGACTTTTTTTGTCCGACAATTTTCAGATCTTTTTTTTCAATATAATTAAAGTTGTTACACAGTGTGGAAAAGTGTTCAATCATTTCTCTTTGTTGAGCGGAACGTGCCCGATGTGTTCCATGGCGTTCCTGGAGGTGGAAGCAGAGCATAGTTAGCTGCATGTGGGATTCTTCTGTTGTTGAGGGAAGATAAAAACTAAGGGACATTTGGAGTTTAGGGTAAAGAAACACACTAGCTACACTTGTAAACATTACATTAAGTTAGTTTGTTTTTGTGTGAATTTATTATTATTATTCGTTGTCTGCCGAATAAGTGCAATTTGCCGTGAGCTGGAAAGAGATGGAAACATGAAACTTGGCATAGGAACTGGAATGATGTGCAGCTGCTTCTCAAGAACTATGACCCCAATCGGCCACATGGTGGCGCTGTAATTAACGCCCAAACATGTGATTTTGGAAAGGCCACGCCCCTCAAACCGTAAGTCCGATTGACTTGAAATGTGACACATATGTGCAACTCCGTGTGATCTACAATAAAGCCTCTTGGACCTCCAAAGTGCACCTGGAAATATTTTCCGCCATATTGGATTTTTTGAAAAACACATTTTTGACATCTCCTCCTAAACCGTAGGTCCGATTGCTACCAAATTTTCTGTGGATCATTATTGGACTAATGGCATCTAAAGTTGCATAAAGCGTGTTGATACCTCATTGCGTTATGAATCTGTTGACCAATGAACTTTAAGAGGGCAGGGCTCAGCACATCAGTAGCCTTTGGCCCATCGTCTCCAAACTTGAGGCGTACCAAAGCATTTTCCGCTTGACACAAATATCAGAAACTTGTATCGCAAGATCCGGTGGACAGAATTTTATCAAATTTGGTGCACATACTCTGGGGGCAAGTATTAACCAAGATCTATAGTGTCATATTGATCGGTGCATGTGGGCGTGGCCTATTTAGCATTTTATGCTAAATTATGCCTTTGCTCAATTTGCTGTGAGCTGGAATGAGCTAGAGACATGAGACTTGGTACCATAACTGTACATGATGTCATAATGCTTCACATAAAATATGAAAACAATTGGCCACATGGTGGCGCTATAACAATTTTCAAGGCCAACCCCCTCACACCATAAGTCCTATCAATTTGAAATTTGACAGACATGTGCTGCTGAATGTGATCTACAAAAAAGTCTCTTGGACCACGAAAGTCCACCGACTAAATTTTCCGCCATGCTGAAAGTTTTATTCAAATCGACCACTAGGCGGGCGCTTTGAGCGATAAAGGCTATAACCCGCGAATTGCCGCTTGCGGCTTTAATTCATTTTAAATTGATATAACTATGTGGATGTGGAAATATGTTTTATATATTTCATGTTTATTCTTTTACAATGTAATTGTAACCTGTGTTGAAATGTACCACTATACGATCACAATGTACAACTCTAGTTTTCATCACTAAGCCAAAGAATGCATTTCGCCTCAAGAAACACTGAAAAGTGGATTCATATGAAAAATGTGAAATTTCTTCACAGAAAAACATTTCTTGCATTGGAAACACACAAAAAAGGATAAATATGAAAGGGAACACAGTTTTCCAAAATCTAATATGATAGTTTTGGACTCCAGGCATCAAACTGTCAGTCTGAGCTGAATTCCATGTAAAACGCTAGTTTTCATCACTAAACTCGCTTAATATGTCTTTCTCACCCAAAAACACTCAGGAACGCATTTCTCCTCTAGAAACACTGAAATGTGCATTTATATGAAGAATATGTGATTTATTTACAGAAACACATCTGTTATACTGGAAACATACAAAAAAGAGAGACAGAATATGAAAAGAAACATTGTTTTCTCAAATTTTACATTAGAATTCGCTTCCAAGTATCAAATCTTCATTCTGAGCTGAATTCTATGCAAAATTCTTGTTTTCATCACTAAACTCGCCTAATATATCTTTCTCACCCAAAACTACTCAGGAACGCATTTCTCCTCAAGAAACACTGAAACGTGCATTTATATGAAGAATATGTGATTTATTTACAGAAACACATCTGTTATACTGGAAACATACAAAACAGGATGAAAATGAAAGGGAATATATTTTTACAATTTTTTTACATAATAGTTGGCTTTTCTGCATCAAACCTTCACACTGACCTCAATTCCATGTAAAACTTTAGTTTTCATCACTAAACTTGCTGAAACTGTTTTAAAAAAAATCCATTGTATGATATGTCGAAAAATTTCTTGGAAAAAAAGTCAAAGTATAGTTTTTCAAAAAATGTCATGAAAAAAAAGTTATAGCATTTTGAAATTTTTGGGAAAAAAATACAATATTGTATATATCATATGTTGAAAAAAATAATGAAAAAAGTCTAATTCTAATTCAAAATTTCCAAATTCAGCCCGTGACGTTGTGGTCAGCTGCACTGTCCCCGATGAAAAAAAGCATACACTTGTTGTGTGCCGCCACTTTTTTTGAGTTATCGGTATGAATCATGCCCCTCGTTTCATTTTCTTCATCCCCAGCGTGACAGAAGCCACAGCGCTGGCCGCCATCTCCCGGGCTGGCCCGAAGAGGGGACCTGTCCCGATGGGAGAAACTCTCCTCGTCTGCAGCCTGCGAGGAAGTGGAACAGGCGTCTTCCGATTTGCCACGAGATCCCGCCTTGGCCCTCCCTCAAACCTTCCACTGACCTACTTTGTGGAGGCAATGAGTCTGAATCATTGGCCAAAAAAAAAGTCAATAGAAGTTTTTTCAGAATTCTATTGTCCGATCTTTTTCAGATCTTTTTTTTCAGACTTTTTTTTCAGAAATTTTCAGATCTTTTTTTTCGGACAGTTTTTTTCAGACTTCTTTTGTCCAACATTTTTCAGATATTTTTTTTCAGATTTTTTTTGTCCGACAATTTTCAGATATTTTTTTTCAAACTTTTTTTGTCCAACATTTTTCAGATCTTTTTTTCAGATCTTTTTTTTCAGACTTTTTTTTTCCGACATTTTTCAGACTTTTTTTGTCCGACATTTTTCAGACTTTTTTTGTCCGACAATTTTCAGATCTTTTTGTTCAGACTTCTTTTGTCCGACATTTTTCAGACTTTTTTTGTCCGACATTTTTCAGATCTTTTTTTTCAGATTTCTTTGTCCGACATTTTTCAGATATTTTTTTCAGACTTTTTTTGTCCGATATTTTTCAGATATTTTTTTTCAGACTTCTTTTGTCCGACATTTTTCAGACTTTTTTTGTCCGACATTTTTCAGATCTTTTTTTCAGACTTTTTTTGTCCGATATTTTTCAGATCTTTTTTTTCAGACTTCTTTAGTCCGACATTTTTCAGACTTTTTTTGTCCGACATTTTTCAGATCTTTTTTTTCAGATTTTTTTGTCCGACAATTTTCAGATCTTTTTTTTCAGACTTCTTTTGTCCGACATTTTTCAGACTTTTTTTGTCCGACAATTTTCAGATCTTTTTTTCAGACTTTTTTTGTCCGACATTTTCAGATCTTTTTTTTCAGACTTTTTTTTTCCGAAATTTTTCTGATCTTTTTTTCAGATCTTTTTTTTTTTCCAACAATTTCAGATCTTTTTTTCAGACTTCTTTTGTCCGACATTTTTCAGACTTTTTTTGTCCGACATTTTTCATATCGTTTATTCACATCTTTTTTTCAGACATTTTCATATTTTTTTTTTCGGACATTTTTTCAGACTTTTTTTGTCCGACAATTTTCAGATCTTTTTTTTCAGACTTCTTTTGTCCAACATTTTTCATACATTTTTTGTACGACATTTTTCAGATATTTTTTTCAGACTTTTTTTGTCCAACATTTTTCAGACTTTTTTTGTCCGACATTTTTTGTCCAACATTTTTCAGAGATTCTTTTGTCCGACATTTTTCAGATCTTTTTTTTCAGACTTTTTTTGTCCGACATTTTTCAGAGATTCTTTCCAGACTTTTTTTGTCCGACAATTTTCAGATCTTTTTGTTCAGACTTCTTTTGTCCGACATTTTTCAGACTTTTTTTTTCCGACATTTTTCAGACTTTTTTTGTCCGACATTTTTCAGACTTTTTTTGTCCGACAATTTTCAGATCTTTTTTTCAGACTTTTTTTGTCCGACAATTTTCAGATCTTTTTTTCAGACTTTTTTTGTCCGACAATTTTCAGATCTTTTTTTTCAGAGTTCTTTAGTCCGACAATTTTCAGATCTTTTTTTCAGACTTCTTTTGTCCGACATTTTTCAGACTTTCTTTGTCCGACATTTTTCAGATATTTTTTTCAGACTTTTTTTGTCCGATATTTTTCAGATATTTTTTTTCAGACTTCTTTTGTCCGACATTTTTCAGACTTTTTTTGTCCGACATTTTTCAGATCTTTTTTTCAGACTTTTTTTGTCCGATATTTTTCAGATCTTTTTTTTCAGACTTCTTTAGTCCGACATTTTTCAGACTTTTTTTGTCCGACATTTTTCAGATCTTTTTTTTCAGATTTTTTTGTCCGACAATTTTCAGATCTTTTTTTTCAGACTTCTTTTGTCCGACATTTTTCAGATTTTTTTTGTCCGACAATTTTCAGATCTTTTTTTCAGACTTTTTTTGTCCGACATTTTCAGATCTTTTTTTTCAGACTTTTTTTTTCCGAAATTTTTCTGATCTTTTTTTCAGATCTTTTTTTTTTTCCAACAATTTCAGATCTTTTTTTCAGACTTTTTTTGTCCGACATTTTTCAGACTTTTTTTGTCCGACATTTTTCAGACTTTTTTTGTCCGACATTTTTCATATCGTTTATTCACATCTTTTTTTCAGACATTTTCATATTTTTTTTTTCGGACATTTTTTCAGACTTCTTTAGTCCGACATTTTTCAGACTTTTTTTGTCCGACATTTTTCAGATCTTTTTTTTCAGATTTTTTTGTCCGACAATTTTCAGATCTTTTTTTTCAGACTTTTTTTGTCCGACATTTTTCAGACTTTTTTTGTCCGACATTTTTCAGACTTTTTTTGTCCGACATTTTTCATATCGTTTATTCACATCTTTTTTTCAGACATTTTCATATTTTTTTTTTCGGACATTTTTTCAGACTTTTTTTGTCCGACAATTTTCAGATCTTTTTTTCAGACTTCTTTAGTCCGACATTTTTCAGACTTTTTTTGTCCGACATTTTTCAGATCTTTTTTTTCAGATTTTTTTGTCCGACAATTTTCAGATCTTTTTTTTCAGACTTTTTTTGTCCGACATTTTTCAGACTTTTTTTGTCCGACATTTTTCAGATCTTTTTTTCAGACTTCTTTTGTCCGACATTTTTCAGATCTTTTTTTTCAGACTTTTTTGTCCGACATTTTTCAGATATTTTTTTCAGACTTTTTTTGTCCGACAATTTTCAGATCTTTTTTTCAGACTTTTTTTGTCCGACAATTTTCAGATCTTTTTTTCAGACTTTTTTTGTCCGACAATTTTCAGATCTTTTTTTCAGACTTTTTTTGTCCGACATTTTTCAGACTTTTTTTGTCCGACATTTTTCAGATCTTTTTTTTCAGATTTTTTTGTCCGACAATTTTCAGATCTTTTTTTTCAGACTTCTTTTGTCCGACATTTTTCAGACTTTTTTTGTCCGACATTTTTCAGACTTTTTTTGTCCGACATTTTTCAGATCTTTTTTTTCAGATTTTTTTGTCCGACAATTTTCAGATCTTTTTTTTCAGACTTCTTTAGTCCGACATTTTTCAGACATTTTTTGTCCGACATTTTTCAGATCTTTTTTTTCAGATTTTTTTGTCCGACAATTTTCAGATCTTTTTTTTCAGACTTCTTTTGTCCGACATTTTTCAGACTTTTTTTGTCCGACATTTTTCAGACTTTTTTTGTCCGACATTTTTCAGATCTTTTTTTTCAGATTTTTTTGTCCGACAATTTTCAGATCTTTTTTTCAGACTTTTTTTGTCCGACAATTTTCAGATCTTTTTTTCAGAGTTTTTTTGTCCGACATTTTTCAGACTTTTTTTGTCCGACATTTTTCAGATCTTTTTTTTCAGATTTTTTTGTCCGACAATTTTCAGATCTTTTTTTTCAGACTTCTTTTGTCCGACATTTTTCAGACTTTTTTTGTCCGACATTTTTCAGACTTTTTTTGTCCGACATTTTTCAGATCTTTTTTTTCAGATTTTTTTGTCCGACAATTTTCAGATCTTTTTTTTCAGACTTCTTTAGTCCGACATTTTTCAGACTTTTTTTGTCCGACATTTTTCAGATCTTTTTTTCAGACTTTTTTTGTCCGATATTTTTCAGATCTTTTTTTTCAGACTTCTTTAGTCCGACATTTTTCAGACTTTTTTTGTCCGACATTTTTCAGATCTTTTTTTTCAGATTTTTTTGTCCGACAATTTTCAGATCTTTTTTTTCAGACTTCTTTTGTCCGACATTTTTCAGACTTTTTTTGTCCGACAATTTTCAGATCTTTTTTTCAGACTTTTTTTGTCCGACATTTTCAGATCTTTTTTTTCAGACTTTTTTTTTCCGAAATTTTTCTGATCTTTTTTTCAGATCTTTTTTTTTTTCCAACAATTTCAGATCTTTTTTTCAGACTTCTTTTGTCCGACATTTTTCAGACTTTTTTTGTCCGACATTTTTCATATCGTTTATTCACATCTTTTTTTCAGACATTTTCATATTTTTTTTTTCGGACATTTTTTCAGACTTTTTTTGTCCGACAATTTTCAGATCTTTTTTTTCAGACTTCTTTTGTCCAACATTTTTCATACATTTTTTGTACGACATTTTTCAGATATTTTTTTCAGACTTTTTTTGTCCAACATTTTTCAGACTTTTTTTGTCCGACATTTTTTGTCCAACATTTTTCAGAGATTCTTTTGTCCGACATTTTTCAGATCTTTTTTTTCAGACTTTTTTTGTCCGACATTTTTCAGAGATTCTTTCCAGACTTTTTTTGTCCGACAATTTTCAGATCTTTTTGTTCAGACTTCTTTTGTCCGACATTTTTCAGACTTTTTTTTTCCGACATTTTTCAGACTTTTTTTGTCCGACATTTTTCAGACTTTTTTTGTCCGACAATTTTCAGATCTTTTTTTCAGACTTTTTTTGTCCGACAATTTTCAGATCTTTTTTTCAGACTTTTTTTGTCCGACAATTTTCAGATCTTTTTTTTCAGAGTTCTTTAGTCCGACAATTTTCAGATCTTTTTTTCAGACTTCTTTTGTCCGACATTTTTCAGACTTTCTTTGTCCGACATTTTTCAGATATTTTTTTCAGACTTTTTTTGTCCGATATTTTTCAGATATTTTTTTTCAGACTTCTTTTGTCCGACATTTTTCAGACTTTTTTTGTCCGACATTTTTCAGACTTTTTTTGTCCGACATTTTTCAGATCTTTTTTTTCAGATTTTTTTGTCCGACAATTTTCAGATCTTTTTTTCAGACTTTTTTTGTCCGACAATTTTCAGATCTTTTTTTCAGAGTTTTTTTGTCCGACATTTTTCAGACTTTTTTTGTCCGACATTTTTCAGATCTTTTTTTTCAGATTTTTTTGTCCGACAATTTTCAGATCTTTTTTTTCAGACTTCTTTTGTCCGACATTTTTCAGACTTTTTTTGTCCGACATTTTTCAGACTTTTTTTGTCCGACATTTTTCAGATCTTTTTTTTCAGATTTTTTTGTCCGACAATTTTCAGATCTTTTTTTTCAGACTTCTTTAGTCCGACATTTTTCAGACTTTTTTTGTCCGACATTTTTCAGATCTTTTTTTTCAGATTTTTTTGTCCGACAATTTTCAGATCTTTTTTTTCAGACTTCTTTTGTCCGACATTTTTCAGACTTTTTTTGTCCGACATTTTTCAGACTTTTTTTGTCCGACATTTTTCAGATCTTTTTTTTCAGATTTTTTTGTCCGACAATTTTCAGATCTTTTTTTTCAGACTTCTTTAGTCCGACATTTTTCAGACTTTTTTTGTCCGACATTTTTCAGATCTTTTTTTCAGACTTCTTTTGTCCGACATTTTTCAGATCTTTTTTTTCAGACTTTTTTGTCCGACATTTTTCAGATATTTTTTTCAGACTTTTTTTGTCCGACAATTTTCAGATCTTTTTTTCAGACTTTTTTTGTCCGACAATTTTCAGATCTTTTTTTCAGACTTTTTTTGTCCGACAATTTTCAGATCTTTTTTTCAGACTTTTTTTGTCCGACATTTTTCAGACTTTTTTTGTCCGACATTTTTCAGATCTTTTTTTTCAGATTTTTTTGTCCGACAATTTTCAGATCTTTTTTTTCAGACTTCTTTTGTCCGACATTTTTCAGACTTTTTTTGTCCGACATTTTTCAGACTTTTTTTGTCCGACATTTTTCAGATCTTTTTTTTCAGATTTTTTTGTCCGACAATTTTCAGATCTTTTTTTTCAGACTTCTTTAGTCCGACATTTTTCAGACTTTTTTTGTCCGACATTTTTCAGATCTTTTTTTTCAGATTTTTTTGTCCGACAATTTTCAGATCTTTTTTTTCAGACTTCTTTTGTCCGACATTTTTCAGACTTTTTTTGTCCGACATTTTTCAGACTTTTTTTGTCCGACATTTTTCAGATCTTTTTTTTCAGATTTTTTTGTCCGACAATTTTCAGATCTTTTTTTCAGACTTTTTTTGTCCGACAATTTTCAGATCTTTTTTTCAGAGTTTTTTTGTCCGACATTTTTCAGACTTTTTTTGTCCGACATTTTTCAGATCTTTTTTTTCAGATTTTTTTGTCCGACAATTTTCAGATCTTTTTTTTCAGACTTCTTTTGTCCGACATTTTTCAGACTTTTTTTGTCCGACATTTTTCAGACTTTTTTTGTCCGACATTTTTCAGATCTTTTTTTTCAGATTTTTTTGTCCGACAATTTTCAGATCTTTTTTTTCAGACTTCTTTAGTCCGACATTTTTCAGACTTTTTTTGTCCGACATTTTTCAGATCTTTTTTTTCAGATTTTTTTGTCCGACAATTTTCAGATCTTTTTTTTCAGACTTCTTTTGTCCGACATTTTTCAGACTTTTTTTGTCCGACATTTTTCAGACTTTTTTTGTCCGACATTTTTCAGATCTTTTTTTTCAGATTTTTTTGTCCGACAATTTTCAGATCTTTTTTTTCAGACTTCTTTAGTCCGACATTTTTCAGACTTTTTTTGTCCGACATTTTTCAGATCTTTTTTTTCAGATTTTTTTGTCCGACAATTTTCAGATCTTTTTTTTCAGACTTCTTTTGTCCGACATTTTTCAGACTTTTTTTGTCCGACATTTTTCAGACTTTTTTTGTCCGACATTTTTCAGACTTTTTTTTCAGACATTTTCAGATCTTTTTTTTCGGACAGTTTTTTCAGACTTCTTTTGTCCGACATTTTTCAGACTTTTTTTGTCTGACATTTTTCAGATCTTTTTTTTCAGACTTCTTTTGTTCGACTTTTTTCAGATATTTTTTTCAGAATTTTTTTGTCCGACAATTTTCAGATCTTTTTTTCAGACATCTTTTGTCCGACATTTTCAGATCTTTTTTTTCAGACTTTTTTTTTCCGAAATTTTTCTGATCTTTTTTTCAGATTTTTTTTTTTTCCAACAATTTCAGATCTTTTTTTCAGACTTCTTTTGTCCGACATTTTTCAGACTTTTTTTGTCCGACATTTTTCAGACTTTTTTTGTCCGACATTTTTCAGATCTTTTTTTTCAGACTTTTTTGTCCGATATTTTTCAGATATTTTTTTCAGACTTTTTTTGTCCGACAATTTTCAGATCTTTTTTCAGACTTTTTTTGTCCGACAATTTTCAGATATTTTTTTCAGACTTTTTTTGTCCGACAATTTTCAGACTTCTTTTGTCCGACATTTTCAGATCTTTTTTTTCGGACAGTTTTTTCAGACTTCTTTTGTCCGACATTTTTCAGACTTCTTTTGTCCGACATTTTTCAGAATTCTTTTGTTTGACTTTTTTCAGATATTTTTTTCAGAATTCTTTTGTCCGACATTTTCAGATCTTTTTTTTCAGATTTTTTTGTCCGACATTTTTCAGATCTTTTTTTTCAGATTTTTTTGTCCGACAATTTTCAGATCTTTTTTTTCAGTCTTTTTTTGTCCGACATTTTTCAGACTTTTTTTGTCCGACATTTTTCAGACTTTTTTTGTCCGACATTTTTCAGATCTTTTTTTCAGACTTCTTTTATCCGACATTTTGCAGACTTTTTTTGTCCGACATTTTTCAGATCTTTTTTTTCAGACTTTTTTGTCCGACATTTTTCAGATATTTTTTTCAGACTTTTTTTGTCCGACAATTTTCAGATCTTTTTTTTCAGACTTCTTTAGTCCGACATTTTTCAGACTTTTTTTGTCCGACATTTTTCAGATCTTTTTTTCAGACTTCTTTTGTCCGACATTTTTCAGACTTTTTTTGTCCGACATTTTTCAGATCTTTTTTTTCAGACTTTTTTGTCCGACATTTTTCAGATATTTTTTTCAGAATTTTTTTTGTCCGACAATTTTCAGATCTTTTTTTTCAGACTTTTTTGTCCGACATTTTTCAGATATTTTTTTCAGAATTTTTTTTGTCCGACATTTTCAGATCTTTTTTTGTCCAACATTTTTCAAATCGTTTATTCACATCTTTTTTTCAGACTTTTGTTTCAGACATTTTCATATTTTTTTTTTCAGACAGTTTTTTCAGAATTCTTTGGTCCGACATTTTTCAGACTTTTTTTGTCCGACATTTTTCAGATCTTTTTTTTCAGATTTTTTTTGTCCGACAATTTTCAGATCTTTTTTTCAGATTTTTTTGTCCGACAATTTTCAGATCTTTTTTTTCAGACTTCTTTTGTCCGACATCTTCAGATATTTTTTTTCCGACTTTTTTTGTCCGACATTTTTCCGATTTTTTTTTCAGACTTTTTTTCGCGCTTTTTGTCCGACATTTTTCAGATCTTTTTTCAGATAATTTTTTTTCAGATATTTTTTTCAGATATTTTTTTTTTGGACAGTTTTTTCTTCTGTCCGACATTTTTCAGATATTTTTTCCAGACTTTTTTTATCCGACATTTTTCAGATCTTTTTTTTTGGACAGTTTTTTCTTCTGTCCGACATTTTCAGATCTTTTTTTTCAGACTTTTTTTGTCCGACATTTTTCAGACTTCTTTTGTCCGACATTTTCAGATCTTTTTTTTCAGACTTTTTTTGTCCGACATTTTTCAGACTTCTTTTGTCCGACATTTTCAGATCTTTTTTTTCAGACTTTTTTTGTCCGACATTTTTCAGACTTCTTTTGTCCGACATTTTCAGATCTTTTTTTTCAGACTTTTTTTGTCCGACATTTTTCAGACTTCTTTTGTCCGACATTTTTCAGATCTTTTTTCCAGACTTTTTTTGTCCGACATTTTTCAGATCTTTTTTTTCAGATTTTTTTGTCCGACAATTTTCAGATCTTTTTTTCAGACTTTTTTTGTCCGACAATTTTCAGATCTTTTTTTCAGAGTTTTTTTGTCCGACATTTTTCAGACTTTTTTTGTCCGACATTTTTCAGATCTTTTTTTTCAGATTTTTTTGTCCGACAATTTTCAGATCTTTTTTTTCAGACTTCTTTTGTCCGACATTTTTCAGACTTTTTTTGTCCGACATTTTTCAGACTTTTTTTGTCCGACATTTTTCAGATCTTTTTTTTCAGATTTTTTTGTCCGACAATTTTCAGATCTTTTTTTTCAGACTTCTTTAGTCCGACATTTTTCAGACTTTTTTTGTCCGACATTTTTCAGATCTTTTTTTTCAGATTTTTTTGTCCGACAATTTTCAGATCTTTTTTTTCAGACTTCTTTTGTCCGACATTTTTCAGACTTTTTTTGTCCGACATTTTTCAGACTTTTTTTGTCCGACATTTTTCAGATCTTTTTTTTCAGATTTTTTTGTCCGACAATTTTCAGATCTTTTTTTTCAGACTTCTTTAGTCCGACATTTTTCAGACTTTTTTTGTCCGACATTTTTCAGATCTTTTTTTTCAGATTTTTTTGTCCGACAATTTTCAGATCTTTTTTTTCAGACTTCTTTTGTCCGACATTTTTCAGACTTTTTTTGTCTGACATTTTTCAGATCTTTTTTTTCAGACTTCTTTTGTTCGACTTTTTTCAGATATTTTTTTCAGAATTTTTTTGTCCGACAATTTTCAGATCTTTTTTTCAGACATCTTTTGTCCGACATTTTCAGATCTTTTTTTTCAGACTTTTTTTTTCCGAAATTTTTCTGATCTTTTTTTCAGATCTTTTTTTTTTTCCAACAATTTCAGATCTTTTTTTCAGACTTCTTTTGTCCGACATTTTTCAGACTTTTTTTGTCCGACATTTTTCAGACTTTTTTTGTCCGACATTTTTCAGATCTTTTTTTTCAGACTTTTTTGTCCGATATTTTTCAGATATTTTTTTCAGACTTTTTTTGTCCGACAATTTTCAGATCTTTTTTCAGACTTTTTTTGTCCGACAATTTTCAGATATTTTTTTCAGACTTTTTTTGTCCGACAATTTTCAGACTTCTTTTGTCCGACATTTTCAGATCTTTTTTTTCGGACAGTTTTTTCAGACTTCTTTTGTCCGACATTTTTCAGACTTCTTTTGTCCGACATTTTTCAGAATTCTTTTGTTTGACTTTTTTCAGATATTTTTTTCAGAATTCTTTTGTCCGACATTTTTCAGATCTTTTTTTTCAGATTTTTTTGTCCGACAATTTTCAGATCTTTTTTTTCAGTCTTTTTTTGTCCGACATTTTTCAGACTTTTTTTGTCCGACATTTTTCAGACTTTTTTTGTCCGACATTTTTCAGATCTTTTTTTCAGACTTCTTTTATCCGACATTTTGCAGACTTTTTTTGTCCGACATTTTTCAGATCTTTTTTTTCAGACTTTTTTGTCCGACATTTTTCAGATATTTTTTTTCAGACTTCTTTTGTCCGACATTTTTCAGACTTTTTTTGTCCGACATTTTTCAGATCTTTTTTTTCAGACTTTTTTGTCCGACATTTTTCAGATATTTTTTTCAGAATTTTTTTTGTCCGACAATTTTCAGATCTTTTTTTTCAGACTTTTTTGTCCGACATTTTTCAGATATTTTTTTCAGAATTTTTTTTGTCCGACATTTTCAGATCTTTTTTTGTCCAACATTTTTCAAATCGTTTATTCACATCTTTTTTTCAGACTTTTGTTTCAGACATTTTCATATTTTTTTTTTCAGACAGTTTTTTCAGAATTCTTTGGTCCGACATTTTTCAGACTTTTTTTGTCCGACATTTTTCAGATCTTTTTTTTCAGATTTTTTTTGTCCGACAATTTTCAGATCTTTTTTTCAGATTTTTTTGTCCGACAATTTTCAGATCTTTTTTTTCAGACTTCTTTTGTCCGACATCTTCAGATATTTTTTTTCAGACTTTTTTTGTCCGACATTTTTCCGATTTTTTTTTCAGACTTTTTTTCGCGCTTTTTGTCCGACATTTTTCAGATCTTTTTTCAGATAATTTTTTTTCAGATATTTTTTTCAGATATTTTTTTTTTGGACAGTTTTTTCTTCTGTCCGACATTTTTCAGATATTTTTTCCAGACTTTTTTTATCCGACATTTTTCAGATCTTTTTTTTTGGACAGTTTTTTCTTCTGTCCGACATTTTCAGATCTTTTTTTTCAGACTTTTTTTGTCCGACATTTTTCAGACTTCTTTTGTCCGACATTTTCAGATCTTTTTTTTCAGACTTTTTTTGTCCGACATTTTTCAGACTTCTTTTGTCCGACATTTTCAGATCTTTTTTTTCAGACTTTTTTTGTCCGACATTTTTCAGACTTCTTTTGTCCGACATTTTCAGATCTTTTTTTTCAGACTTTTTTTGTCCGACATTTTTCAGACTTCTTTTGTCCGACATTTTTCAGATCTTTTTTCCAGACTTTTTTTGTCCGACAATTTTCAGATCTTTTTTTTCAATATAATTAAAGTTGTTACACAGTGTGGAAAAGTGTTCAATCATTTCTCTTTGTTGAGCGGAACGTGCCCGATGTGTTCCATGGCGTTCCTGGAGGTGGAAGCAGAGCATAGTTAGCTGCATGTGGGATTCTTCTGTTGTTGAGGGAAGATAAAAACTAAGGGACATTTGGAGTTTAGGGTAAAGAAACACACTAGCTACACTTGTAAACATTACATTAAGTTAGTTTGTTTTTGTGTGAATTTATTATTATTATTCGTTGTCTGCCGAATAAGTGCAATTTGCCGTGAGCTGGAAAGAGATGGAAACATGAAACTTGGCATAGGAACTGGAATGATGTGCAGCTGCTTCTCAAGAACTATGACCCCAATCGGCCACATGGTGGCGCTGTAATTAACGCCCAAACATGTGATTTTGGAAAGGCCACGCCCCTCAAACCGTAAGTCCGATTGACTTGAAATGTGACACATATGTGCAACTCCGTGTGATCTACAATAAAGCCTCTTGGACCTCCAAAGTGCACCTGGAAATATTTTCCGCCATATTGGATTTTTTGAAAAACACATTTTTGACATCTCCTCCTAAACCGTAGGTCCGATTGCTACCAAATTTTCTGTGGATCATTATTGGACTAATGGCATCTAAAGTTGCATAAAGCGTGTTGATACCTCATTGCGTTATGAATCTGTTGACCAATGAACTTTAAGAGGGCAGGGCTCAGCACATCAGTAGCCTTTGGCCCATCGTCTCCAAACTTGAGGCGTACCAAAGCATTTTCCGCTTGACACATAGGGGGCGCCACAAATATCAGAAACTTGTATCGCAAGATCCGGTGGACAGAATTTTATCAAATTTGGTGCACATACTCTGGGGGCAAGTATTAACCAAGATCTATAGTGTCATATTGATCGGTGCATGTGGGCGTGGCCTATTTAGCATTTTATGCTAAATTATGCCTTTGCTCAATTTGCTGTGAGCTGGAATGAGCTAGAGACATGAGACTTGGTACCATAACTGTACATGATGTCATAATGCTTCACATAAAATATGAAAACAATTGGCCACATGGTGGCGCTATAACAATTTTCAAGGCCAGCCCCCTCACACCATAAGTCGTATCAATTTGAAATTTGACAGACATGTGCTGCTGAATGTGATCTACAAAAAAGTCTCTTGGACCACGAAAGTCCACCAACTAAATTTTCCGCCATGTTGAATTTTTTGAAAAACACATTTTTGACATCTCCTCCTAAACCGTAGGTCTGATTGCTGGTATATTTTCTGCGAATCATTATTGGACCAGGCTCATCCAAGGTTGCATAAAGCTTGTTGATATGTTATTGTGTTTTGAAGATATTGACCAATTCATTTTTAAGGGGCGGGCTCAGCACATCAATAGACCTAACTTCACAAGCCTTTGGCCCATCATCTCCAAACTTGCAGCATATGTTCACAAGAGTAGCTGAAACATCTGCTGAAAGTTTCATTCAAATCGGCCACATGGTGGCGCTGTAATTAACGCCCAAACATGTGATTTTGGAAAGGCCACGCCCCTCAAACCGTAAGTCCGATTGACTTGAAATGTTACACATATGTGCAACTCCATGTGATCTACAATAAAGCCTCTTGGACCTCCAAAGTGCACCTGGAAATATTTTCCGCCATATTGGATTTTTTGAAAAACACATTTTTGACGTCTGATTGCTACCAAATTTTCAATGGATCATTATTGGACTAATGTCATCTAAAGTTGCATAAAGCGTGTTGATACCTCATTGCGTTATGAATCTGTTGACCAATGAACTTTAAGAGGGCAGGGCTCAGCACATCAGTAGACCTAACTTCACAAGCCTTTGGCCCATCGTCTCCAAACTTGAGGCGTACCAAAGCATTTTCCGCTTGACACATAGGGGGCGCCACAAATATCAGAAACTTGAATCGCAAGATCCGGTGGACAGAATTTTATCAAATTTGGTGCACATACTCTGGGGGCAAGTATTAACCAAGATCTATAGTGTCATATTGATCGGTGCATGTGGGCGTGGCCTATTTAGCATTTTATGCTAAATTATGCCTTTGCTCAATTTGCTGTGAGCTGGAATGAGCTAGAGACATGAGACTTGGTACCATAACTGTACATGATGTCATAATGCTTCACATAAAATATGAAAACAATTGGCCACATGGTGGCGCTATAACAATTTTCAAGGCCAGCCCCCTCACACCATAAGTCCTATCAATTTGAAATTTGACAGACATGTGCTGCTGAATGTGATCTACAAAAAAGTCTCTTGGACCACGAAAGTCCACCGACTAAATTTTCCGCCATGCTGAAAGTTTTATTCAAATCGACCACTAGGCGGGCGCTTTGAGCGATAAAGGCTATAACCCGCGAATTGCCGCTTGCGGCTTTAATTCATTTTAAATTGATATAACTATGTGGATGTGGAAATATGTTTTATATATTTCATGTTTATTCTTTTACAATGTAATTGTAACCTGTGTTGAAATGTACCACTATACGATCACAATGTACAACTCTAGTTTTCATCACTAAGCCAAAGAATGCATTTCGCCTCAAGAAACACTGAAAAGTGGATTCATATGAAAAATGTGAAATTTCTTCACAGAAAAACATTTCTTGCATTGGAAACACACAAAAAAGGATAAATATGAAAGGGAACACAGTTTTCCAAAATCTAATATGATAGTTTTGGACTCCAGGCATCAAACTGTCAGTCTGAGCTGAATTCCATGTAAAACGCTAGTTTTCATCACTAAACTCGCTTAATATGTCTTTCTCACCCAAAAACACTCAGGAACGCATTTCTCCTCTAGAAACACTGAAATGTGCATTTATATGAAGAATATGTGATTTATTTACAGAAACACATCTGTTATACTGGAAACATACAAAAAAGAGACAGAGTATGGAAAAGAAACATTGTTTTCTCAAATTTTACATTAGAATTCGCTTCCAAGTATCAAATCTTCATTCTGAGCTGAATTCTATGCAAAACTCTTGTTTTCATCACTAAACTCGCTTAATATGTCTTTCTCACCCAAAACCACTCAGGAACGCATTTCTCCTCTAGAAACACTGAAATGTGCATTTATATGAAGAATATGTGATTTATTTACAGAAACACATCTGTTATACTGGAAACATACAAAAAAGAGACAGAATATGAAAAGAAACATTGTTTTCTCAAATTTGACATTAGAATTCGCTTCCAAGTATCAAATCTTCATTCTGAGCTCAATTCTATGCAAAACTCTTGTTTTCATCACTAAACTCGCTTAATATGTCTTTCTCACCCAAAACCACTCAGGAACGCATTTCTCCTCTAGAAACACTGAAATGTGCATTTATATGAAGAATATGTGATTTATTTACAGAAACACATCTGTTATACTGGAAACATACAAAAAAGAGACAGAATATGAAAAGAAACATTGTTTTCTCAAATTTTACATTAGAATTCGCTTCCAAGTATCAAATCTTCATTCTGAGCTGAATTCCATGTAAAACGCTAGTTTTCATCACTAAACTCGCTTAATATGTCTTTCTCACCCAAAACTACTCAGGAACGCATTTCTCCTCAAGAAACACTGAAACGTGCATTTATATGAAGAATATGTGATTTATTTACAGAAACACATCTGTTATACTGGAAACATACAAAAAAGAGACAGAATATGAAAAGAAACATTGTTTTCTGAAATTTGACATTAGAATTCGCTTCCAAGTATCAAATCTTCATTCTGAGCTGAATTCCATGTAAAACGCTAGTTTTCATCACTAAACTCGCTTAATATGTCTTTCTCACCCAAAACTACTCAGGAACGCATTTCTCCTCAAGAAACACTGAAACGTGCATTTATATGAAGAATATGTGATTTATTTACAGAAACACATCTGTTATACTGGAAACATACAAAAAAGAGACAGAATATGAAAAGAAACATTGTTTTCTGAAATTTGACATTAGAATTCGCTTCCAAGTATCAAATCTTCATTCTGAGCTGAATTCCATGTAAAACGCTAGTTTTCATCACTAAACTCGCTTAATATGTCTTTCTCACCCAAAACTACTCAGGAACGCATTTCTCCTCAAGAAACACTGAAATGTGCATTTATATGAAGAATATGTGATTTATTTACAGAAACACATCTGTTATACTGGAAACATACAAAAAAGAGACAGAGTATGAAAAGAAACATTGTTTTCTCAAATTTGACATTAGAATTCGCTTCCAAGTATCAAATCTTCATTCTGAGCTGAATTCCATGTAAAACGCTAGTTTTCATCACTAAACTCGCTTAATATGTCTTTCTCACCCAAAACTACTCAGGAACGCATTTCTCCTCTAGAAACACTGAAATGTGCATTTATATGAAGAATATGTGATTTATTTACAGAAACACATCTGTTATACTGGAAACATACAAAACAGGATGAAAATGAAAGGGAATATATTTTTACAATTTTTTTACATAATAGTTGGCTTTTCTGCATCAAACCTTCACACTGACCTCAATTCCATGTAAAACTTTAGTTTTCATCACTAAACTTGCTGAAACTGTTTTAAAAAAAATCCATTGCATGATATGTCGAAAAATTTCTTGGAAAAAAAGTCAAAGTATAGTTTTTCAAAAAATGTCATGAAAAAAAAGTTATAGCATTTTGAAATTTTTGGGAAAAAAATACAATATTGTATATATCATATGTTGAAAAAAATAATGAAAAAAGTCTAATTCTAATTCAAAATTTCCAAATTCAGCCCGTGAAAAAAAGCATACACTTGTTGTGTGCCGCCACTTTTTTTGAGTTATCGGTATGAATCATGCCCCTCGTTTCATTTTCTTCATCCCCAGCGTGACAGAAGCCACAGCGCTGGCCGCCATCTCCCGGGCTGGCCCGAAGAGGGGACCTGTCCCGATGGGAGAAACTCTCCTCGTCTGCAACCTGCGAGGAAGTGGAACAGGCGTCTTCCGATTTGCCACGAGATCCCGCCTTGGCCCTCCCTCAAACCTTCCACTGACCTACTTTGTGGAGGCAATGAGTCTGAATCATTGGCCAAAAAAAAAGTCAATAGAAGTTTTTTCAGAATTCTATTGTCCGATCTTTTTCAGATCTTTTTTTTCAGACTTTTTTTTCAGAAATTTTCAGATCTTTTTTTTCGGACAGTTTTTTTCAGACTTCTTTTGTCCAACATTTTTCAGATATTTTTTTTCAGATTTTTTTTGTCCGACAATTTTCAGATATTTTTTTTCAAACTTTTTTTGTCCAACATTTTTCAGATCTTTTTTTCAGATCTTTTTTTTCAGACTTTTTTTGTCCGACATTTTTCATACATTTTTTGTCCGACATTTTTCAGATCTTTTTTTTCAGATTTTTTTGTCCGACATTTTTCAGACATTTTTTGTCCGACATTTTTCAGATCTTTTTTTTTTCAGATTTTTTTGTCCGACATTTTTCAGATATTTTTTTCAGACGTTTTTTGTCCGACATTTTTCAGATCTTTTTTTTCAGACTTTTTTTGTCCGACATTTTTCAGACTTTTTTTTGTCCGACATTTTTCAGATCTTTTTTTACAGACTGTTTTTGTCCGACAATTTCAGATCTTTTTTTTCAGACTTTTTTTGTCCGACATTTTCAGATCTTTTTTTGTCCGACATTTTTCAAATCTTTTTTTCAGACTTTTGTTTCAGACATTTTCATATTTTTTTTTTCGGACAGTTTTTTCAGAATTCTTTGGTCCGACATTTTTCAGACTTCTTTTGTCCGACATTTTTCAGACTTCTTTTGTCCGACATTTTTCAGATCTTTTTTTACAGACTTTTTTTGTCCGACAATTTCAGATCTTTTTTTTCAGATTTTTTTGTCCGACATTTTTCAGACTTCTTTTGTCCGACATTTTTCAGATCTTTTTTCAGATAATTTTTTTTCAGATATTTTTTCCAGACTTTTTTTATCCGACATTTTTCAGAACTTTTTTTTTGGACAGTTTTTTCTTCTGTCCGACATTTTCAGATCTTTTTTTTCAGACTTTTTTTGTCCGACATTTTTCAGACTTCTTTTGTCCGACATTTTTCAGATCTTTTTTTTCGGACAGTTATTTCAGACTTCTTTTGTCCAACATTTTTCAGATATTTTTTCCAGACTTTTTTTGTCCGACAATTTTCAGATCTTTTTTTTCAATATAATTAAAGTTGTTACACAGTGTGGAAAAGTGTTCAATCATTTCTCTTTGTTGAGCGGAACGTGCCCGACGTGTTCCATGGCGTTCCTGGAGGTGGAAGCAGAGCATAGTTAGCTGCATGTGGGATTCTTCTGTTGTTGAGGGAAGATAAAAACTAAGGGACATTTGGAGTTTAGGGTAAAGAAACACACTAGCTACACTTGTAAACATTACATTAAGTTAGTTTGTTTTTGTGTGAATTTATTATTATTATTCGTTGTCTGCCGAATAAGTGCAATTTGCCGTGAGCTGGAAAGAGATGGAAACATGAAACTTGGCATAGGAACTGGAATGATGTGCAGCTGCTTCTCAAGAACTATGACCCCAATCGGCCACATGGTGGCGCTGTAATTAACGCCCAAACATGTGATTTTGGAAAGGCCACGCCCCTCAAACCGTAAGTCCGATTGACTTGAAATGTGACACATATGTGCAACTCCGTGTGATCTACAATAAAGCCTCTTGGACCTCCAAAGTGCACCTGGAAATATTTTCCGCCATATTGGATTTTTTGAAAAACACATTTTTGACATCTCCTCCTAAACCGTAGGTCCGATTGCTACCAAATTTTCTGTGGATCATTATTGGACTAATGGCATCTAAAGTTGCATAAAGCGTGTTGATACCTCATTGCGTTATGAATCTGTTGACCAATGAACTTTAAGAGGGCAGGGCTCAGCACATCAGTAGCCTTTGGCCCATCGTCTCCAAACTTGAGGCGTACCAAAGCATTTTCCGCTTGACACATAGGGGGCGCCACAAATATCAGAAACTTGTATCGCAAGATCCGGTGGACAGAATTTTATCAAATTTGGTGCACATACTCTGGGGGCAAGTATTAACCAAGATCTATAGTGTCATATTGATCGGTGCATGTGGGCGTGGCCTATTTAGCATTTTATGCTAAATTATGCCTTTGCTCAATTTGCTGTGAGCTGGAATGAGCTAGAGACATGAGACTTGGTACCATAACTGTACATGATGTCATAATGCTTCACATAAAATATGAAAACAATTGGCCACATGGTGGCGCTATAAACAATTTTCAAGGCCAACCCCCTCACACCATAAGTCCTATCAATTTGAAATTTGACAGACATGTGCTGCTGAATGTGATCTACAAAAAAGTCTCTTGGACCACGAAAGTCCACCGACTAAATTTTCCGCCATGCTGAAAGTTTTATTCAAATCGACCACTAGGCGGGCGCTTTGAGCGATAAAGGCTATAACCCGCGAATTGCCGCTTGCGGCTTTAATTCATTTTAAATTGATATAACTATGTGGATGTGGAAATATGTTTTATATATTTCATGTTTATTCTTTTACAATGTAATTGTAACCTGTGTTGAAATGTACCACTATACGATCACAATGTACAACTCTAGTTTTCATCACTAAGCCAAAGAATGCATTTCGCCTCAAGAAACACTGAAAAGTGGATTCATATGAAAAATGTGAAATTTCTTCACAGAAAAACATTTCTTGCATTGGAAACACACAAAAAAGGATAAATATGAAAGGGAACACAGTTTTCCAAAATCTAATATGATAGTTTTGGACTCCAGGCATCAAACTGTCAGTCTGAGCTGAATTCCATGTAAAACGCTAGTTTTCATCACTAAACTCGCTTAATATGTCTTTCTCACCCAAAAACACTCAGGAACGCATTTCTCCTCTAGAAACACTGAAATGTGCATTTATATGAAGAATATGTGATTTATTTACAGAAACACATCTGTTATACTGGAAACATACAAAAAAGAGACAGAGTATGAAAAGAAACATTGTTTTCTCAAATTTTACATTAGAATTCGCTTCCAAGTATCAAATCTTCATTCTGAGCTGAATTCCATGTAAAACGCTAGTTTTCATCACTAAACTCGCTTAATATGTCTTTCTCACCCAAAACTACTCAGGAACGCATTTCTCCTCAAGAAACACTGAAATGTGCATTTATATGAAGAATATGTGATTTATTTACAGAAACACATCTGTTATACTGGAAACATACAAAAAAGAGACAGAATATGAAAAGAAACATTGTTTTCTCAAATTTTACATTAGAATTCGCTTCCAAGTATCAAATCTTCATTCTGAGCTGAATTCTATGCAAAACTCTTGTTTTCATCACTAAACTCGCTTAATATGTCTTTCTCACCCAAAACCACTCAGGAACGCATTTCTCCTCTAGAAACACTGAAATGTGCATTTATATGAAGAATATGTGATTTATTTACAGAAACACATCTGTTATACTGGAAACATACAAAAAAGAGACAGAATATGAAAAGAAACATTGTTTTCTCAAATTTTACATTAGAATTCGCTTCCAAGTATCAAATCTTCATTCTGAACTGAATTCTATGCAAAACTCTTGTTTTCATCACTAAACTCGCTTAATATGTCTTTCTCACCCAAAACCACTCAGGAACGCATTTCTCCTCTAGAAACACTGAAATGTGCATTTATATGAAGAATATGTGATTTATTTACAGAAACACATCTGTTATACTGGAAACATACAAAAAAGAGAGACAGAATATGAAAAGAAACATTGTTTTCTCAAATTTGACATTAGAATTCGCTTCCAAGTATCAAATCTTCATTCTGAGCTGAATTCTATGCAAAATTCTTGTTTTCATCACTAAACTCGCCTAATATATCTTTCTCACCCAAAACTACTCAGGAACGCATTTCTCCTCAAGAAACACTGAAACGTGCATTTATATGAAGAATATGTGATTTATTTACAGAAACACATCTGTTATACTGGAAACATACAAAACAGGATGAAAATGAAAGGGAATATATTTTTACAATTTTTTTACATAATAGTTGGCTTTTCTGCATCAAACCTTCACACTGACCTCAATTCCATGTAAAACTTTAGTTTTCATCACTAAACTTGCTGAAACTGTTTTAAAAAAAATCCATTGTATGATATGTCGAAAAATTTCTTGGAAAAAAAGTCAAAGTATAGTTTTTCAAAAAATGTCATGAAAAAAAAGTTATAGCATTTTGAAATTTTTGGGAAAAAAATACAATATTGTATATATCATATGTTGAAAAAAATAATGAAAAAAGTCTAATTCTAATTCAAAATTTCCAAATTCAGCCCGTGACGTTGTGGTCAGCTGCACTGTCCCCGATGAAAAAAAGCATACACTTGTTGTGTGCCGCCACTTTTTTTGAGTTATCGGTATGAATCATGCCCCTCGTTTCATTTTCTTCATCCCCAGCGTGACAGAAGCCACAGCGCTGGCCGCCATCTCCCGGGCTGGCCCGAAGAGGGGACCTGTCCCGATGGGAGAAACTCTCCTCGTCTGCAGCCTGCGAGGAAGTGGAACAGGCGTCTTCCGATTTGCCACGAGATCCCGCCTTGGCCCTCCCTCAAACCTTCCACTGACCTACTTTGTGGAGGCAATGAGTCTGAATCATTGGCCAAAAAAAAAGTCAATAGAAGTTTTTTCAGAATTCTATTGTCCGATCTTTTTCAGATCTTTTTTTTCAGACTTTTTTTTCAGAAATTTTCAGATCTTTTTTTTCGGACAGTTTTTTTCAGACTTCTTTTGTCCACTATTTTTCAGATATTTTTTTTCAGATTTTTTTTGTCCGACAATTTTCAGATATTTTTTTTCAAACTTTTTTTGTCCAACATTTTTCAGATCTTTTTTTCAGATCTTTTTTTTCAGACTTTTTTTGTCCGACATTTTTCATACATTTTTTGTCCGACAATTTTCAGATCTTTTTGTTCAGACTTCTTTTGTCCAACATTTTTCAGATCTTTTTTTCAGATCTTTTTTTTCAGACTTTTTTTGTCCGACATTTTTCATACTTTTTTTGTCCAACATTTTTCAGATCTTTTTTTCAGATCTTTTTTTTCAGACTTTTTTTGTCCGACATTTTTCATACATTTTTTGTCCGACAATTTTCAGATCTTTTTGTTCAGACTTCTTTTGTCCGACATTTTTCAGACTTTTTTTTTCCGACATTTTTCAGACTTTTTTTGTCCGACATTTTTCAGACTTTTTTTTTCCGAAATTTTTCTGATCTTTTTTTCAGATCTTTTTTTTTTTCCAACAATTTCAGATCTTTTTTTCAGACTTCTTTTGTCCGACATTTTTCAGACTTTTTTGTCCGACATTTTTCATATCGTTTATTCACATCTTTTTTTCAGACATTTTCATATTTTTTTTTTCGGACATTTTTTCAGACTTTTTTTGTCCGACAATTTTCAGATCTTTTTTTCAGACTTCTTTAGTCCGACATTTTTCAGACTTTTTTTGTCCGACATTTTTCAGATCTTTTTTTTCAGATTTTTTTGTCCGACAATTTTCAGATCTTTTTTTTCAGACTTTTTTTGTCCGACATTTTTCAGACTTTTTTTGTCCGACATTTTTCAGATCTTTTTTTTCAGACTTTTTTTGTCCGACAATTTTCAGATCTTTTTTTCAGACTTTTTTTGTCCGACAATTTTCAGATCTTTTTTTCAGACTTTTTTTGTCCGACAATTTTCAGATCTTTTTTTTCAGAGTTCTTTAGTCCGACAATTTTCAGATCTTTTTTTCAGACTTTTTTTGTCCGACAATTTTCAGATCTTTTTTTCAGACTTTTTTTGTCCGACAATTTTCAGATCTTTTTTTCAGACTTTTTTTGTCCGACATTTTTCAGACTTTTTTTGTCCGACATTTTTCAGATCTTTTTTTTCAGATTTTTTTGTCCGACAATTTTCAGATCTTTTTTTTCAGACTTCTTTTGTCCAACATTTTTCATACATTTTTTGTCCGACATTTTTCAGATCTTTTTTTTCAGATTTTTTTGTCCGACAATTTTTCAGACATTTTTTGTCCGACATTTTTCAGATATTTTTTTCAGACTTTTTTTGTCCAACATTTTTCAGACTTTTTTTGTCCGACATTTTTTGTCCGACATTTTTCAGAGATTCTTTTGTCCGACATTTTTCAGATCTTTTTTTTCAGACTTTTTTTGTCCGACATTTTTCAGAGATTCTTTCCAGACTTTTTTTGTCCGACAATTTTCAGATCTTTTTGTTCAGACTTCTTTAGTCCGACATTTTTCAGACTTTTTTTGTCCGACATTTTTCAGACTTTTTTTATCCGACAATTTTCAGATCTTTTTGTTCAGACTTCTTTTGTCCGACATTTTTCAGACTTTTTTTTTCCGACATTTTTCCGACTTTTTTTGTCCGACATTTTTCAGACTTTTTTTGTCCGACAATTTTCAGATCTTTTTTTCAGACTTTTTTTGTCCGACAATTTTCAGATCTTTTTTTCAGACTTTTTTTGTCCGACAATTTTCAGATCTTTTTTTTCAGAGTTCTTTAGTCCGACAATTTTCAGATCTTTTTTTCAGACTTCTTTTGTCCGACATTTTTCAGACTTTCTTTGTCCGACATTTTTCAGATATTTTTTTCAGACTTTTTTTGTCCGATATTTTTCAGATATTTTTTTTCAGACTTCTTTTGTCCGACATTTTTCAGACTTTTTTTGTCCGACATTTTTCAGATCTTTTTTTCAGACTTTTTTTGTCCGATATTTTTCAGATCTTTTTTTTCAGACTTCTTTAGTCCGACAATTTTCAGATCTTTTTTTTCAGACTTCTTTTGTCCGACATTTTTCAGATCTTTTTTTTCAGATTTTTTTGTCCGACAATTTTCAGATCTTTTTTTTCAGACTTCTTTTGTCCGACATTTTTCAGACTTTTTTTGTCCGACAATTTTCAGATCTTTTTTTCAGACTTTTTTTGTCCGACATTTTCAGATCTTTTTTTTCAGACTTTTTTTTTCCGAAATTTTTCTGATCTTTTTTTCAGATCTTTTTTTTTTTCCAACAATTTCAGATCTTTTTTTCAGACTTCTTTTGTCCGACATTTTTCAGACTTTTTTTGTCCGACATTTTTCATATCGTTTATTCACATCTTTTTTTCAGACATTTTCATATTTTTTTTTTCGGACATTTTTTCAGACTTTTTTTGTCCGACAATTTTCAGATCTTTTTTTCAGACTTCTTTAGTCCGACATTTTTCAGACTTTTTTTGTCCGACATTTTTCAGATCTTTTTTTTCAGATTTTTTTGTCCGACAATTTTCAGATCTTTTTTTTCAGATTTTTTTGTCCGACAATTTTCAGATCTTTTTTTTCAGACTTTTTTTGTCCGACATTTTTCAGATCTTTTTTTTCAGATTTTTTTGTCCGACAATTTTCAGATCTTTTTTTTCAGACTTTTTTTGTCCGACATTTTTCAGACTTTTTTTGTCCGACATTTTTCAGATCTTTTTTTCAGACTTCTTTTGTCCGACATTTTTCAGAATTTTTTTGTCTGACATTTTTCAGATCTTTTTTTTCAGACTTTTTTTGTCCGACAATTTTCAGATCTTTTTTTCAGACTTTTTTTGTCCGACAATTTTCAGATCTTTTTTTCAGACTTTTTTTGTCCGACAATTTTCAGATCTTTTTTTTCAGAGTTCTTTAGTCCGACAATTTTCAGATCTTTTTTTCAGACTTTTTTTGTCCGACAATTTTCAGATCTTTTTTTCAGACTTTTTTTGTCCGACATTTTTCAGATCTTTTTTTTCAGATTTTTTTGTCCGACAATTTTCAGATCTTTTTTTTCAGACTTCTTTTGTCCAACATTTTTCAGACTTTTTTTGTCCGACATTTTTCAGATCTTTTTTTTCAGATTTTTTTGTCCGACAATTTTTCAGACATTTTTTGTCCGACATTTTTCAGATATTTTTTTGTCCAACATTTTTCAGACTTTTTTTGTCCGACATTTTTTGTCCGACATTTTTCAGAGATTCTTTTGTCCGACATTTTTCAGATCTTTTTTTTCAGACTTTTTTTGTCCGACATTTTTCAGAGATTCTTTCCAGACTTTTTTTGTCCGACAATTTTCAGATCTTTTTGTTCAGACTTCTTTAGTCCGACATTTTTCAGACTTTTTTTGTCCGACATTTTTCAGACTTTTTTTATCCGACAATTTTCAGATCTTTTTGTTCAGACTTCTTTTGTCCGACATTTTTCAGACTTTTTTTTTCCGACATTTTTCCGACTTTTTTTGTCCGACATTTTTCCGACTTTTTTTGTCCGACAATTTTCAGATCTTTTTTTCAGACTTTTTTTGTCCGACAATTTTCAGATCTTTTTTTCAGACTTTTTTTGTCCGACAATTTTCAGATCTTTTTTTTCAGAGTTCTTTAGTCCGACAATTTTCAGATCTTTTTTTCAGACTTCTTTTGTCCGACATTTTTCAGACTTTCTTTGTCCGACATTTTTCAGATATTTTTTTCAGACTTTTTTTGTCCGATATTTTTCAGATATTTTTTTTCAGACTTCTTTAGTCCGACATTTTTCAGACTTTTTTTGTCCGACATTTTTCAGATCTTTTTTTTCAGATTTTTTTGTCCGACAATTTTCAGATCTTTTTTTTCAGACTTCTTTTGTCCGACATTTTTCAGACTTTTTTTGTCCGACAATTTTCAGATCTTTTTTTCAGACTTTTTTTGTCCGACATTTTCAGATCTTTTTTTTCAGACTTTTTTTTTCCGAAATTTTTCTGATCTTTTTTTCAGATCTTTTTTTTTTTCCAACAATTTCAGATCTTTTTTTCAGACTTCTTTTGTCCGACATTTTTCAGACTTTTTTTGTCCGACATTTTTCATATCGTTTATTCACATCTTTTTTTCAGACATTTTCATATTTTTTTTTTCGGACATTTTTTCAGACTTTTTTTGTCCGACAATTTTCAGATCTTTTTTTCAGACTTCTTTAGTCCGACATTTTTCAGACTTTTTTTGTCCGACATTTTTCAGATCTTTTTTTTCAGATTTTTTTGTCCGACAATTTTCAGATCTTTTTTTTCAGACTTTTTTTGTCCGACATTTTTCAGACTTTTTTTGTCCGACATTTTTCAGACTTTTTTTGTCCGACATTTTTCAGATCTTTTTTTCAGACTTCTTTTGTCCGACATTTTTCAGAATTTTTTTGTCCGACATTTTTCAGATCTTTTTTTTCAGACTTTTTTGTCCGACATTTTTCAGATATTTTTTTCAGACTTTTTTTGTCCGACAATTTTCAGATCTTTTTTTTCAGAGTTCTTTAGTCCGACAATTTTCAGATCTTTTTTTCAGACTTTTTTTGTCCGACAATTTTCAGATCTTTTTTTCAGACTTTTTGTCCGACAATTTTCAGATCTTTTTTTCAGACTTTTTTTGTCCGACATTTTTCAGACTTTTTTTGTCCGACATTTTTCAGATCTTTTTTTTCAGATTTTTTTGTCCGACAATTTTCAGATCTTTTTTTCAGACTTCTTTAGTCCGACATTTTTCAGACTTTTTTTGTCCGACATTTTTCAGATCTTTTTTTTCAGATTTTTTTGTCCGACAATTTTCAGATCTTTTTTTTCAGACTTTTTTTGTCCGACATTTTTCAGACTTTTTTTGTCCGACATTTTTCAGACTTTTTTTGTCCGACATTTTTCATATCGTTTATTCACATCTTTTTTTCAGACATTTTCATATTTTTTTTTTCGGACATTTTTTCAGACTTTTTTTGTCCGACAATTTTCAGATCTTTTTTTCAGACTTCTTTAGTCCGACATTTTTCAGACTTTTTTTGTCCGACATTTTTCAGATCTTTTTTTTCAGATTTTTTTGTCCGACAATTTTCAGATCTTTTTTTTCAGACTTTTTTTGTCCGACATTTTTCAGACTTTTTTTGTCCGACATTTTTCAGACTTTTTTTGTCCGACATTTTTCAGATCTTTTTTTCAGACTTCTTTTGTCCGACATTTTTCAGAATTTTTTTGTCCGACATTTTTCAGATCTTTTTTTTCAGACTTTTTTGTCCGACATTTTTCAGATATTTTTTTCAGACTTTTTTTGTCCGACAATTTTCAGATCTTTTTTTTCAGAGTTCTTTAGTCCGACAATTTTCAGATCTTTTTTTCAGACTTTTTTTGTCCGACAATTTTCAGATCTTTTTTTCAGACTTTTTTTGTCCGACATTTTTCAGACTTTTTTTGTCCGACATTTTTCAGATCTTTTTTTTCAGATTTTTTTGTCCGACAATTTTCAGATCTTTTTTTTCAGACTTCTTTTGTCCGACATTTTTCAGACTTTTTTTGTCCGACATTTTTCAGACTTTTTTTGTCCGACATTTTTCAGATCTTTTTTTTCAGATTTTTTTGTCCGACAATTTTCAGATCTTTTTTTTCAGACTTCTTTAGTCCGACATTTTTCAGACTTTTTTTGTCCGACATTTTTCAGATCTTTTTTTTCAGATTTTTTTGTCCGACAATTTTCAGATCTTTTTTTTCAGACTTCTTTTGTCCGACATTTTTCAGACTTTTTTTGTCCGACATTTTTCAGACTTTTTTTGTCCGACATTTTTCAGACTTTTTTTTCAGACATTTTCAGATCTTTTTTTTCGGACAGTTTTTTCAGACTTCTTTTGTCCGACATTTTTCAGACTTTTTTTGTCTGACATTTTTCAGATCTTTTTTTTCAGACTTCTTTTGTTCGACAATTTTCAGATCTTTTTTTCAGACATCTTTTGTCCGACATTTTCAGATCTTTTTTTTCAGACTTTTTTTTTCCGAAATTTTTCTGATCTTTTTTTCAGATCTTTTTTTTTTTCCAACAATTTCAGATCTTTTTTTCAGACTTCTTTTGTCCGACATTTTTCAGACTTTTTTTGTCCGACATTTTTCATATCGTTTATTCACATCTTTTTTTCAGACTTTTGTTTCAGACATTTTCATATTTTTTTTTTCGGACAGTTTTTTCAGAATTCTTTTGTCCGACATTTTCAGATCTTTTTTTTCAGATTTTTTTGTCCGACATTTTTCAGATATTTTTTTCAGACTTTTTTTGTCCGACAATTTTCAGATATTTTTTTTCAGACTTCTTTAGTCCGACATTTTTCAGACTTTTTTTGTCCGACATTTTTCAGACTTTTTTTGTCCGACATTTTTCAGATCTTTTTTTTCAGACTTTTTTGTCCGATATTTTTCAGATATTTTTTTCAGACTTTTTTTGTCCGACAATTTTCAGATCTTTTTTCAGACTTTTTTTGTCCGACAATTTTCAGATCTTTTTTTCAGACTTTTTTTTTCCGACAATTTTCAGATCTTTTTTTCAGACTTTTTTTGTCCGACAATTTTCAGATCTTTTTTTCAGACTTTTTGTCCGACAATTTTCAGATCTTTTTTTCAGACTTTTTTTGTCCGACATTTTTCAGACTTTTTTTGTCCGACATTTTTCAGATCTTTTTTTTCAGATTTTTTTGTCCGACAATTTTCAGATCTTTTTTTCAGACTTCTTTAGTCCGACATTTTTCAGACTTTTTTTGTCCGACATTTTTCAGATCTTTTTTTTCAGATTTTTTTGTCCGACAATTTTCAGATCTTTTTTTTCAGACTTTTTTTGTCCGACATTTTTCAGACTTTTTTTGTCCGACATTTTTCAGACTTTTTTTGTCCGACATTTTTCATATCGTTTATTCACATCTTTTTTTCAGACATTTTCATATTTTTTTTTTCGGACATTTTTTCAGACTTTTTTTGTCCGACAATTTTCAGATCTTTTTTTCAGACTTCTTTAGTCCGACATTTTTCAGACTTTTTTTGTCCGACATTTTTCAGATCTTTTTTTTCAGATTTTTTTGTCCGACAATTTTCAGATCTTTTTTTTCAGACTTTTTTTGTCCGACATTTTTCAGACTTTTTTTGTCCGACATTTTTCAGACTTTTTTTGTCCGACATTTTTCAGACTTTTTTTGTCCGACATTTTTCAGACTTTTTTTGTCCGACATTTTTCAGATCTTTTTTTCAGACTTCTTTTGTCCGACATTTTTCAGAATTTTTTTGTCCGACATTTTTCAGATCTTTTTTTTCAGACTTTTTTGTCCGACATTTTTCAGATATTTTTTTCAGAGTTCTTTAGTCCGACAATTTTCAGATCTTTTTTTCAGACTTTTTTTGTCCGACAATTTTCAGATCTTTTTTTCAGACTTTTTTTGTCCGACATTTTTCAGACTTTTTTTGTCCGACATTTTTCAGATCTTTTTTTTCAGATTTTTTTGTCCGACAATTTTCAGATCTTTTTTTTCAGACTTCTTTTGTCCGACATTTTTCAGACTTTTTTTGTCCGACATTTTTCAGACTTTTTTTGTCCGACATTTTTCAGAACTTTTTTTTCAGATTTTTTTGTCCGACAATTTTCAGATCTTTTTTTTCAGACTTCTTTAGTCCGACATTTTTCAGACTTTTTTTGTCCGACATTTTTCAGATCTTTTTTTTCAGATTTTTTTGTCCGACAATTTTCAGATCTTTTTTTTCAGACTTCTTTTGTCCGACATTTTTCAGACTTTTTTTGTCCGACATTTTTCAGACTTTTTTTGTCCGACATTTTTCAGACTTTTTTTTCAGACATTTTCAGATCTTTTTTTTCGGACAGTTTTTTCAGACTTCTTTTGTCCGACATTTTTCAGACTTTTTTTGTCTGACATTTTTCAGATCTTTTTTTTCAGACTTCTTTTGTTCGACTTTTTTCAGATATTTTTTTCAGAATTTTTTTGTCCGACAATTTTCAGATCTTTTTTTCAGACATCTTTTGTCCGACATTTTCAGATCTTTTTTTTCAGATTTTTTTGTCCGACATTTTTCAGACTTTTTTTGTCCGACATTTTGCAGACTTTTTTTGTCCGACATTTTTCAGATCTTTTTTTTCAGACTTTTTTGTCCGACATTTTTCAGATATTTTTTTCAGACTTTTTTTGTCCGACATTTTTCAGATCTTTTTTTCAGACTTCTTTTGTCCGACATTTTTCAGACTTTTTTTGTCCGACATTTTTCAGATCTTTTTTTTCAGACTTTTTTGTCCGACATTTTTCAGATATTTTTTTCAGAATTTTTTTTGTCCGACAATTTTCAGATCTTTTTTTTTAGGACTTTTTTTTTCAGAAATTTTCAGATATTTTTTTTTGGACAGTTTTTTCAGACTTCTTTTGTCCGACATTTTTCAGATCTTTTTTTCAGATCTTTTTTTTTTTCCAACAATTTCAGATCTTTTTTTCAGACTTCTTTTGTCCGACATTTTCATATATCTTTTTTCAGACTTTTTTTGTCCGACATTTTCAGATCTTTTTTTGTCCGACATTTTTCAAATCGTTTATTCACATCTTTTTTTCAGACTTTTGTTTCAGACATTTTCATATTTTTTTTTTCAGACAGTTTTTTCAGAATTTTTTGGTCCGACATTTTTCAGACTTTTTTTGTCCGACATTTTTCAGATCTTTTTTTTCAGATTTTTTTTGTCCGACAATTTTCAGATCTTTTTTTCAGATTTTTTTGTCCGACAATTTTCAGATCTTTTTTTTCAGACTTCTTTTGTCCGACATTTTTCAGATTTTTTTTTCAGACTTTTTTTAGGGTTAGGGTTAGGGTTAGGGTTAGGGTTAGGGTTAGGGTTAGGGTTAGGGTTAGGGTTAGGGTTAGGGTTAGGGTTAGGGTTAGGGTTAGGGTTAGGGTTAGGGTTAGGGTTAGGGTTAGGGTTAGGGTTAGGGTTAGGGTTAGGGTTAGGGTTAGGGTTAGGGTTAGGGTTAGGGTTAGGGTTAGGGTTAGGGTTAGGGTTAGGGTTAGGGTTAGGGTTAGGGTTAGGGTTAGGGGTTAGGGGTTAGGGTTAGGGTTAGGGTTAGGGTTAGGGTTAGGGTTAGGGTTAGGGTTAGGGTTAGGGTTAGGGTTAGGGTTAGGGTTAGGGTTAGGGTTAGGGTTAGGGTTAGGGTTAGGGTTAGGGTTAGGGTTAGGGTTAGGGTTAGGGTTAGGGTTAGGGTTAGGGTTAGGGTTAGGGTTAGGGTTAGGGTTAGGGTTAGGGTTAGGGTTAGGGTTAGGGTTAGGGTTAGGGTTAGGGTTAGGGTTAGGGTTAGGGTTAGGGTTAGGGTTAGGGTTAGGGTTAGGGTTAGGGTTAGGGTTAGGGTTAGGGTTAGGGTTAGGGTTAGGGTTAGGGTTAGGGTTAGGGTTAGGGTTAGGGTTAGGGTTAGGGTTAGGGTTAGGGTTAGGGTTAGGGTTAGGGTTAGGGTTAGGGTTAGGGTTAGGGTTAGGGTTAGGGTTAGGGTTAGGGTTAGGGTTAGGGTTAGGGTTAGGGTTAGGGTTAGGGTTAGGGTTAGGGTTAGGGTTAGGGTTAGGGTTAGGGTTAGGGTTAGGGTTAGGGTTAGGGTTAGGGTTAGGGTTAGGGTTAGGGTTAGGGTTAGGGTTAGGGTTAGGGTTAGGGTTAGGGTTAGGGTTAGGGTTAGGGTTAGGGTTAGGGTTAGGGTTAGGGTTAGGGTTAGGGTTAGGGTTAGGGTTAGGGTTAGGGTTAGGGTTAGGGTTAGGGTTAGGGTTAGGGTTAGGGTTAGGGTTAGGGTTAGGGTTAGGGTTAGGGTTAGGGTTAGGGTTAGGGTTAGGGTTAGGGTTAGGGTTAGGGTTAGGGTTAGGGTTAGGGTTAGGGTTAGGGTTAGGGTTAGGGTTAGGGTTAGGGTTAGGGTTAGGGTTAGGGTTAGGGTTAGGGTTAGGGTTAGGGTTAGGGTTAGGGTTAGGGTTAGGGTTAGGGTTAGGGTTAGGGTTAGGGTTAGGGTTAGGGTTAGGGTTAGGGTTAGGGTTAGGGTTAGGGTTAGGGTTAGGGTTAGGGTTAGGGTTAGGGTTAGGGTTAGGGTTAGGGTTAGGGTTAGGGTTAGGGTTAGGGTTAGGGTTAGGGTTAGGGTTAGGGTTAGGGTTAGGGTTAGGGTTAGGGTTAGGGTTAGGGTTAGGGTTAGGGTTAGGGTTAGGGTTAGGGTTAGGGTTAGGGTTAGGGTTAGGGTTAGGGTTAGGGTTAGGGTTAGGGTTAGGGTTAGGGTTAGGGTTAGGGTTAGGGTTAGGGTTAGGGTTAGGGTTAGGGTTAGGGTTAGGGTTAGGGTTAGGGTTAGGGTTAGGGTTAGGGTTAGGGTTAGGGTTAGGGTTAGGGTTAGGGTTAGGGTTAGGGTTAGGGTTAGGGTTAGGGTTAGGGTTAGGGTTAGGGTTAGGGTTAGGGTTAGGGTTAGGGTTAGGGTTAGGGTTAGGGTTAGGGTTAGGGTTAGGGTTAGGGTTAGGGTTAGGGTTAGGGTTAGGGTTAGGGTTAGGGTTAGGGTTAGGGTTAGGGTTAGGGTTAGGGTTAGGGTTAGGGTTAGGGTTAGGGTTAGGGTTAGGGTTAGGGTTAGGGTTAGGGTTAGGGTTAGGGTTAGGGTTAGGGTTAGGGTTAGGGTTAGGGTTAGGGTTAGGGTTAGGGTTAGGGTTAGGGTTAGGGTTAGGGTTAGGGTTAGGGTTAGGGTTAGGGTTAGGGTTAGGGTTAGGGTTAGGGTTAGGGTTAGGGTTAGGGTTAGGGTTAGGGTTAGGGTTAGGGTTAGGGTTAGGGTTAGGGTTAGGGTTAGGGTTAGGGTTAGGGTTAGGGTTAGGGTTAGGGTTAGGGTTAGGGTTAGGGTTAGGGTTAGGGTTAGGGTTAGGGTTAGGGTTAGGGTTAGGGTTAGGGTTAGGGTTAGGGTTAGGGTTAGGGTTAGGGTTAGGGTTAGGGTTAGGGTTAGGGTTAGGGTTAGGGTTAGGGTTAGGGTTAGGGTTAGGGTTAGGGTTAGGGTTAGGGTTAGGGTTAGGGTTAGGGTTAGGGTTAGGGTTAGGGTTAGGGTTAGGGTTAGGGTTAGGGTTAGGGTTAGGGTTAGGGTTAGGGTTAGGGTTAGGGTTAGGGTTAGGGTTAGGGTTAGGGTTAGGGTTAGGGTTAGGGTTAGGGTTAGGGTTAGGGTTAGGGTTAGGGTTAGGGTTAGGGTTAGGGTTAGGGTTAGGGTTAGGGTTAGGGTTAGGGTTAGGGTTAGGGTTAGGGTTAGGGTTAGGGTTAGGGTTAGGGTTAGGGTTAGGGTTAGGGTTAGGGTTAGGGTTAGGGTTAGGGTTAGGGTTAGGGTTAGGGTTAGGGTTAGGGTTAGGGTTAGGGTTAGGGTTAGGGTTAGGGTTAGGGTTAGGGTTAGGGTTAGGGTTAGGGTTAGGGTTAGGGTTAGGGTTAGGGTTAGGGTTAGGGTTAGGGTTAGGGTTAGGGTTAGGGTTAGGGTTAGGGTTAGGGTTAGGGTTAGGGTTAGGGTTAGGGTTAGGGTTAGGGTTAGGGTTAGGGTTAGGGTTAGGGTTAGGGTTAGGGTTAGGGTTAGGGTTAGGGTTAGGGTTAGGGTTAGGGTTAGGGTTAGGGTTAGGGTTAGGGTTAGGGTTAGGGTTAGGGTTAGGGTTAGGGTTAGGGTTAGGGTTAGGGTTAGGGTTAGGGTTAGGGTTAGGGTTAGGGTTAGGGTTAGGGTTAGGGTTAGGGTTAGGGTTAGGGTTAGGGTTAGGGTTAGGGTTAGGGTTAGGGTTAGGGTTAGGGTTAGGGTTAGGGTTAGGGTTAGGGTTAGGGTTAGGGTTAGGGTTAGGGTTAGGGTTAGGGTTAGGGTTAGGGTTAGGGTTAGGGTTAGGGTTAGGGTTAGGGTTAGGGTTAGGGTTAGGGTTAGGGTTAGGGTTAGGGTTAGGGTTAGGGTTAGGGTTAGGGTTAGGGTTAGGGTTAGGGTTAGGGTTAGGGTTAGGGTTAGGGTTAGGGTTAGGGTTAGGGTTAGGGTTAGGGTTAGGGTTAGGGTTAGGGTTAGGGTTAGGGTTAGGGTTAGGGTTAGGGTTAGGGTTAGGGTTAGGGTTAGGGTTAGGGTTAGGGTTAGGGTTAGGGTTAGGGTTAGGGTTAGGGTTAGGGTTAGGGTTAGGGTTAGGGTTAGGGTTAGGGTTAGGGTTAGGGTTAGGGTTAGGGTTAGGGTTAGGGTTAGGGTTAGGGTTAGGGTTAGGGTTAGGGTTAGGGTTAGGGTTAGGGTTAGGGTTAGGGTTAGGGTTAGGGTTAGGGTTAGGGTTAGGGTTAGGGTTAGGGTTAGGGTTAGGGTTAGGGTTAGGGTTAGGGTTAGGGTTAGGGTTAGGGTTAGGGTTAGGGTTAGGGTTAGGGTTAGGGTTAGGGTTAGGGTTAGGGTTAGGGTTAGGGTTAGGGTTAGGGTTAGGGTTAGGGTTAGGGTTAGGGTTAGGGTTAGGGTTAGGGTTAGGGTTAGGGTTAGGGTTAGGGTTAGGGTTAGGGTTAGGGTTAGGGTTAGGGTTAGGGTTAGGGTTAGGGTTAGGGTTAGGGTTAGGGTTAGGGTTAGGGTTAGGGTTAGGGTTAGGGTTAGGGTTAGGGTTAGGGTTAGGGTTAGGGTTAGGGTTAGGGTTAGGGTTAGGGTTAGGGTTAGGGTTAGGGTTAGGGTTAGGGTTAGGGTTAGGGTTAGGGTTAGGGTTAGGGTTAGGGTTAGGGTTAGGGTTAGGGTTAGGGTTAGGGTTAGGGTTAGGGTTAGGGTTAGGGTTAGGGTTAGGGTTAGGGTTAGGGTTAGGGTTAGGGTTAGGGTTAGGGTTAGGGTTAGGGTTAGGGTTAGGGTTAGGGTTAGGGTTAGGGTTAGGGTTAGGGTTAGGGTTAGGGTTAGGGTTAGGGTTAGGGTTAGGGTTAGGGTTAGGGTTAGGGTTAGGGTTAGGGTTAGGGTTAGGGTTAGGGTTAGGGTTAGGGTTAGGGTTAGGGTTAGGGTTAGGGTTAGGGTTAGGGTTAGGGTTAGGGTTAGGGTTAGGGTTAGGGTTAGGGTTAGGGTTAGGGTTAGGGTTAGGGTTAGGGTTAGGGTTAGGGTTAGGGTTAGGGTTAGGGTTAGGGTTAGGGTTAGGGTTAGGGTTAGGGTTAGGGTTAGGGTTAGGGTTAGGGTTAGGGTTAGGGTTAGGGTTAGGGTTAGGGTTAGGGTTAGGGTTAGGGTTAGGGTTAGGGTTAGGGTTAGGGTTAGGGTTAGGGTTAGGGTTAGGGTTAGGGTTAGGGTTAGGGTTAGGGTTAGGGTTAGGGTTAGGGTTAGGGTTAGGGTTAGGGTTAGGGTTAGGGTTAGGGTTAGGGTTAGGGTTAGGGTTAGGGTTAGGGTTAGGGTTAGGGTTAGGGTTAGGGTTAGGGTTAGGGTTAGGGTTAGGGTTAGGGTTAGGGTTAGGGTTAGGGTTAGGGTTAGGGTTAGGGTTAGGGTTAGGGTTAGGGTTAGGGTTAGGGTTAGGGTTAGGGTTAGGGTTAGGGTTAGGGTTAGGGTTAGGGTTAGGGTTAGGGTTAGGGTTAGGGTTAGGGTTAGGGTTAGGGTTAGGGTTAGGGTTAGGGTTAGGGTTAGGGTTAGGGTTAGGGTTAGGGTTAGGGTTAGGGTTAGGGTTAGGGTTAGGGTTAGGGTTAGGGTTAGGGTTAGGGTTAGGGTTAGGGTTAGGGTTAGGGTTAGGGTTAGGGTTAGGGTTAGGGTTAGGGTTAGGGTTAGGGTTAGGGTTAGGGTTAGGGTTAGGGTTAGGGTTAGGGTTAGGGTTAGGGTTAGGGTTAGGGTTAGGGTTAGGGTTAGGGTTAGGGTTAGGGTTAGGGTTAGGGTTAGGGTTAGGGTTAGGGTTAGGGTTAGGGTTAGGGTTAGGGTTAGGGTTAGGGTTAGGGTTAGGGTTAGGGTTAGGGTTAGGGTTAGGGTTAGGGTTAGGGTTAGGGTTAGGGTTAGGGTTAGGGTTAGGGTTAGGGTTAGGGTTAGGGTTAGGGTTAGGGTTAGGGTTAGGGTTAGGGTTAGGGTTAGGGTTAGGGTTAGGGTTAGGGTTAGGGTTAGGGTTAGGGTTAGGGTTAGGGTTAGGGTTAGGGTTAGGGTTAGGGTTAGGGTTAGGGTTAGGGTTAGGGTTAGGGTTAGGGTTAGGGTTAGGGTTAGGGTTAGGGTTAGGGTTAGGGTTAGGGTTAGGGTTAGGGTTAGGGTTAGGGTTAGGGTTAGGGTTAGGGTTAGGGTTAGGGTTAGGGTTAGGGTTAGGGTTAGGGTTAGGGTTAGGGTTAGGGTTAGGGTTAGGGTTAGGGTTAGGGTTAGGGTTAGGGTTAGGGTTAGGGTTAGGGTTAGGGTTAGGGTTAGGGTTAGGGTTAGGGTTAGGGTTAGGGTTAGGGTTAGGGTTAGGGTTAGGGTTAGGGTTAGGGTTAGGGTTAGGGTTAGGGTTAGGGTTAGGGTTAGGGTTAGGGTTAGGGTTAGGGTTAGGGTTAGGGTTAGGGTTAGGGTTAGGGTTAGGGTTAGGGTTAGGGTTAGGGTTAGGGTTAGGGTTAGGGTTAGGGTTAGGGTTAGGGTTAGGGTTAGGGTTAGGGTTAGGGTTAGGGTTAGGGTTAGGGTCTAGGGTAGGGTTAGGGTTAGGGTTAGGGTTAGGGTTAGGGTTAGGGTTAGGGTTAGGGTTAGGGTTAGGGTTAGGGTTAGGGTTAGGGTTAGGGTTAGGGTTAGGGTTAGGGTTAGGGTTAGGGTTAGGGTTAGGGTTAGGGTTAGGGTTAGGGTTAGGGTTAGGGTTAGGGTTAGGGTTAGGGTTAGGGTTAGGGTTAGGGTTAGGGTTAGGGTTAGGGTTAGGGTTAGGGTTAGGGTTAGGGTTAGGGTTAGGGTTAGGGTTAGGGTTAGGGTTAGGGTTAGGGTTAGGGTTAGGGTTAGGGTTAGGGTTAGGGTTAGGGTTAGGGTTAGGGTTAGGGTTAGGGTTAGGGTTAGGGTTAGGGTTAGGGTTAGGGTTAGGGTTAGGGTTAGGGTTAGGGTTAGGGTTAGGGTTAGGGTTAGGGTTAGGGTTAGGGTTAGGGTTAGGGTTAGGGTTAGGGTTAGGGTTAGGGTTAGGGTTAGGGTTAGGGTTAGGGTTAGGGTTAGGGTTAGGGTTAGGGTTAGGGTTAGGGTTAGGGTTAGGGTTAGGGTTAGGGTTAGGGTTAGGGTTAGGGTTAGGGTTAGGGTTAGGGTTAGGGTTAGGGTTAGGGTTAGGGTTAGGGTTAGGGTTAGGGTTAGGGTTAGGGTTAGGGTTAGGGTTAGGGTTAGGGTTAGGGTTAGGGTTAGGGTTAGGGTTAGGGTTAGGGTTAGGGTTAGGGTTAGGGTTAGGGTTAGGGTTAGGGTTAGGGTTAGGGTTAGGGTTAGGGTTAGGGTTAGGGTTAGGGTTAGGGTTAGGGTTAGGGTTAGGGTTAGGGTTAGGGTTAGGGTTAGGGTTAGGGTTAGGGTTAGGGTTAGGGTTAGGGTTAGGGTTAGGGTTAGGGTTAGGGTTAGGGTTAGGGTTAGGGTTAGGGTTAGGGTTAGGGTTAGGGTTAGGGTTAGGGTTAGGGTTAGGGTTAGGGTTAGGGTTAGGGTTAGGGTTAGGGTTAGGGTTAGGGTTAGGGTTAGGGTTAGGGTTAGGGTTAGGGTTAGGGTTAGGGTTAGGGTTAGGGTTAGGGTTAGGGTTAGGGTTAGGGTTAGGGTTAGGGTTAGGGTTAGGGTTAGGGTTAGGGTTAGGGTTAGGGTTAGGGTTAGGGTTAGGGTTAGGGTTAGGGTTAGGGTTAGGGTTAGGGTTAGGGTTAGGGTTAGGGTTAGGGTTAGGGTTAGGGTTAGGGTTAGGGTTAGGGTTAGGGTTAGGGTTAGGGTTAGGGTTAGGGTTAGGGTTAGGGTTAGGGTTAGGGTTAGGGTTAGGGTTAGGGTTAGGGTTAGGGTTAGGGTTAGGGTTAGGGTTAGGGTTAGGGTTAGGGTTAGGGTTAGGGTTAGGGTTAGGGTTAGGGTTAGGGTTAGGGTTAGGGTTAGGGTTAGGGTTAGGGTTAGGGTTAGGGTTAGGGTTAGGGTTAGGGTTAGGGTTAGGGTTAGGGTTAGGGTTAGGGTTAGGGTTAGGGTTAGGGTTAGGGTTAGGGTTAGGGTTAGGGTTAGGGTTAGGGTTAGGGTTAGGGTTAGGGTTAGGGTTAGGGTTAGGGTTAGGGTTAGGGTTAGGGTTAGGGTTAGGGTTAGGGTTAGGGTTAGGGTTAGGGTTAGGGTTAGGGTTAGGGTTAGGGTTAGGGTTAGGGTTAGGGTTAGGGTTAGGGTTAGGGTTAGGGTTAGGGTTAGGGTTAGGGTTAGGGTTAGGGTTAGGGTTAGGGTTAGGGTTAGGGTTAGGGTTAGGGTTAGGGTTAGGGTTAGGGTTAGGGTTAGGGTTAGGGTTAGGGTTAGGGTTAGGGTTAGGGTTAGGGTTAGGGTTAGGGTTAGGGTTAGGGTTAGGGTTAGGGTTAGGGTTAGGGTTAGGGTTAGGGTTAGGGTTAGGGTTAGGGTTAGGGTTAGGGTTAGGGTTAGGGTTAGGGTTAGGGTTAGGGTTAGGGTTAGGGTTAGGGTTAGGGTTAGGGTTAGGGTTAGGGTTAGGGTTAGGGTTAGGGTTAGGGTTAGGGTTAGGGTTAGGGTTAGGGTTAGGGTTAGGGTTAGGGTTAGGGTTAGGGTTAGGGTTAGGGTTAGGGTTAGGGTTAGGGTTAGGGTTAGGGTTAGGGTTAGGGTTAGGGTTAGGGTTAGGGTTAGGGTTAGGGTTAGGGTTAGGGTTAGGGTTAGGGTTAGGGTTAGGGTTAGGGTTAGGGTTAGGGTTAGGGTTAGGGTTAGGGTTAGGGTTAGGGTTAGGGTTAGGGTTAGGGTTAGGGTTAGGGTTAGGGTTAGGGTTAGGGTTAGGGTTAGGGTTAGGGTTAGGGTTAGGGTTAGGGTTAGGGTTAGGGTTAGGGTTAGGGTTAGGGTTAGGGTTAGGGTTAGGGTTAGGGTTAGGGTTAGGGTTAGGGTTAGGGTTAGGGTTAGGGTTAGGGTTAGGGTTAGGGTTAGGGTTAGGGTTAGGGTTAGGGTTAGGGTTAGGGTTAGGGTTAGGGTTAGGGTTAGGGTTAGGGTTAGGGTTAGGGTTAGGGTTAGGGTTAGGGTTAGGGTTAGGGTTAGGGTTAGGGTTAGGGTTAGGGTTAGGGTTAGGGTTAGGGTTAGGGTTAGGGTTAGGGTTAGGGTTAGGGTTAGGGTTAGGGTTAGGGTTAGGGTTAGGGTTAGGGTTAGGGTTAGGGTTAGGGTTAGGGTTAGGGTTAGGGTTAGGGTTAGGGTTAGGGTTAGGGTTAGGGTTAGGGTTAGGGTTAGGGTTAGGGTTAGGGTTAGGGTTAGGGTTAGGGTTAGGGTTAGGGTTAGGGTTAGGGTTAGGGTTAGGGTTAGGGTTAGGGTTAGGGTTAGGGTTAGGGTTAGGGTTAGGGTTAGGGTTAGGGTTAGGGTTAGGGTTAGGGTTAGGGTTAGGGTTAGGGTTAGGGTTAGGGTTAGGGTTAGGGTTAGGGTTAGGGTTAGGGTTAGGGTTAGGGTTAGGGTTAGGGTTAGGGTTAGGGTTAGGGTTAGGGTTAGGGTTAGGGTTAGGGTTAGGGTTAGGGTTAGGGTTAGGGTTAGGGTTAGGGTTAGGGTTAGGGTTAGGGTTAGGGTTAGGGTTAGGGTTAGGGTTAGGGTTAGGGTTAGGGTTAGGGTTAGGGTTAGGGTTAGGGTTAGGGTTAGGGTTAGGGTTAGGGTTAGGGTTAGGGTTAGGGTTAGGGTTAGGGTTAGGGTTAGGGTTAGGGTTAGGGTTAGGGTTAGGGTTAGGGTTAGGGTTAGGGTTAGGGTTAGGGTTAGGGTTAGGGTTAGGGTTAGGGTTAGGGTTAGGGTTAGGGTTAGGGTTAGGGTTAGGGTTAGGGTTAGGGTTAGGGTTAGGGTTAGGGTTAGGGTTAGGGTTAGGGTTAGGGTTAGGGTTAGGGTTAGGGTTAGGGTTAGGGTTAGGGTTAGGGTTAGGGTTAGGGTTAGGGTTAGGGTTAGGGTTAGGGTTAGGGTTAGGGTTAGGGTTAGGGTTAGGGTTAGGGTTAGGGTTAGGGTTAGGGTTAGGGTTAGGGTTAGGGTTAGGGTTAGGGTTAGGGTTAGGGTTAGGGTTAGGGTTAGGGTTAGGGTTAGGGTTAGGGTTAGGGTTAGGGTTAGGGTTAGGGTTAGGGTTAGGGTTAGGGTTAGGGTTAGGGTTAGGGTTAGGGTTAGGGTTAGGGTTAGGGTTAGGGTTAGGGTTAGGGTTAGGGTTAGGGTTAGGGTTAGGGTTAGGGTTAGGGTTAGGGTTAGGGTTAGGGTTAGGGTTAGGGTTAGGGTTAGGGTTAGGGTTAGGGTTAGGGTTAGGGTTAGGGTTAGGGTTAGGGTTAGGGTTAGGGTTAGGGTTAGGGTTAGGGTTAGGGTTAGGGTTAGGGTTAGGGTTAGGGTTAGGGTTAGGGTTAGGGTTAGGGTTAGGGTTAGGGTTAGGGTTAGGGTTAGGGTTAGGGTTAGGGTTAGGGTTAGGGTTAGGGTTAGGGTTAGGGTTAGGGTTAGGGTTAGGGTTAGGGTTAGGGTTAGGGTTAGGGTTAGGGTTAGGGTTAGGGTTAGGGTTAGGGTTAGGGTTAGGGTTAGGGTTAGGGTTAGGGTTAGGGTTAGGGTTAGGGTTAGGGTTAGGGTTAGGGTTAGGGTTAGGGTTAGGGTTAGGGTTAGGGTTAGGGTTAGGGTTAGGGTTAGGGTTAGGGTTAGGGTTAGGGTTAGGGTTAGGGTTAGGGTTAGGGTTAGGGTTAGGGTTAGGGTTAGGGTTAGGGTTAGGGTTAGGGTTAGGGTTAGGGTTAGGGTTAGGGTTAGGGTTAGGGTTAGGGTTAGGGTTAGGGTTAGGGTTAGGGTTAGGGTTAGGGTTAGGGTTAGGGTTAGGGTTAGGGTTAGGGTTAGGGTTAGGGTTAGGGTTAGGGTTAGGGTTAGGGTTAGGGTTAGGGTTAGGGTTAGGGTTAGGGTTAGGGTTAGGGTTAGGGTTAGGGTTAGGGTTAGGGTTAGGGTTAGGGTTAGGGTTAGGGTTAGGGTTAGGGTTAGGGTTAGGGTTAGGGTTAGGGTTAGGGTTAGGGTTAGGGTTAGGGTTAGGGTTAGGGTTAGGGTTAGGGTTAGGGTTAGGGTTAGGGTTAGGGTTAGGGTTAGGGTTAGGGTTAGGGTTAGGGTTAGGGTTAGGGTTAGGGTTAGGGTTAGGGTTAGGGTTAGGGTTAGGGTTAGGGTTAGGGTTAGGGTTAGGGTTAGGGTTAGGGTTAGGGTTAGGGTTAGGGTTAGGGTTAGGGTTAGGGTTAGGGTTAGGGTTAGGGTTAGGGTTAGGGTTAGGGTTAGGGTTAGGGTTAGGGTTAGGGTTAGGGTTAGGGTTAGGGTTAGGGTTAGGGTTAGGGTTAGGGTTAGGGTTAGGGTTAGGGTTAGGGTTAGGGTTAGGGTTAGGGTTAGGGTTAGGGTTAGGGTTAGGGTTAGGGTTAGGGTTAGGGTTAGGGTTAGGGTTAGGGTTAGGGTTAGGGTTAGGGTTAGGGTTAGGGTTAGGGTTAGGGTTAGGGTTAGGGTTAGGGTTAGGGTTAGGGTTAGGGTTAGGGTTAGGGTTAGGGTTAGGGTTAGGGTTAGGGTTAGGGTTAGGGTTAGGGTTAGGGTTAGGGTTAGGGTTAGGGTTAGGGTTAGGGTTAGGGTTAGGGTTAGGGTTAGGGTTAGGGTTAGGGTTAGGGTTAGGGTTAGGGTTAGGGTTAGGGTTAGGGTTAGGGTTAGGGTTAGGGTTAGGGTTAGGGTTAGGGTTAGGGTTAGGGTTAGGGTTAGGGTTAGGGTTAGGGTTAGGGTTAGGGTTAGGGTTAGGGTTAGGGTTAGGGTTAGGGTTAGGGTTAGGGTTAGGGTTAGGGTTAGGGTTAGGGTTAGGGTTAGGGTTAGGGTTAGGGTTAGGGTTAGGGTTAGGGTTAGGGTTAGGGTTAGGGTTAGGGTTAGGGTTAGGGTTAGGGTTAGGGTTAGGGTTAGGGTTAGGGTTAGGGTTAGGGTTAGGGTTAGGGTTAGGGTTAGGGTTAGGGTTAGGGTTAGGGTTAGGGTTAGGGTTAGGGTTAGGGTTAGGGTTAGGGTTAGGGTTAGGGTTAGGGTTAGGGTTAGGGTTAGGGTTAGGGTTAGGGTTAGGGTTAGGGTTAGGGTTAGGGTTAGGGTTAGGGTTAGGGTTAGGGTTAGGGTTAGGGTTAGGGTTAGGGTTAGGGTTAGGGTTAGGGTTAGGGTTAGGGTTAGGGTTAGGGTTAGGGTTAGGGTTAGGGTTAGGGTTAGGGTTAGGGTTAGGGTTAGGGTTAGGGTTAGGGTTAGGGTTAGGGTTAGGGTTAGGGTTAGGGTTAGGGTTAGGGTTAGGGTTAGGGTTAGGGTTAGGGTTAGGGTTAGGGTTAGGGTTAGGGTTAGGGTTAGGGTTAGGGTTAGGGTTAGGGTTAGGGTTAGGGTTAGGGTTAGGGTTAGGGTTAGGGTTAGGGTTAGGGTTAGGGTTAGGGTTAGGGTTAGGGTTAGGGTTAGGGTTAGGGTTAGGGTTAGGGTTAGGGTTAGGGTTAGGGTTAGGGTTAGGGTTAGGGTTAGGGTTAGGGTTAGGGTTAGGGTTAGGGTTAGGGTTAGGGTTAGGGTTAGGGTTAGGGTTAGGGTTAGGGTTAGGGTTAGGGTTAGGGTTAGGGTTAGGGTTAGGGTTAGGGTTAGGGTTAGGGTTAGGGTTAGGGTTAGGGTTAGGGTTAGGGTTAGGGTTAGGGTTAGGGTTAGGGTTAGGGTTAGGGTTAGGGTTAGGGTTAGGGTTAGGGTTAGGGTTAGGGTTAGGGTTAGGGTTAGGGTTAGGGTTAGGGTTAGGGTTAGGGTTAGGGTTAGGGTTAGGGTTAGGGTTAGGGTTAGGGTTAGGGTTAGGGTTAGGGTTAGGGTTAGGGTTAGGGTTAGGGTTAGGGTTAGGGTTAGGGTTAGGGTTAGGGTTAGGGTTAGGGTTAGGGTTAGGGTTAGGGTTAGGGTTAGGGTTAGGGTTAGGGTTAGGGTTAGGGTTAGGGTTAGGGTTAGGGTTAGGGTTAGGGTTAGGGTTAGGGTTAGGGTTAGGGTTAGGGTTAGGGTTAGGGTTAGGGTTAGGGTTAGGGTTAGGGTTAGGGTTAGGGTTAGGGTTAGGGTTAGGGTTAGGGTTAGGGTTAGGGTTAGGGTTAGGGTTAGGGTTAGGGTTAGGGTTAGGGTTAGGGTTAGGGTTAGGGTTAGGGTTAGGGTTAGGGTTAGGGTTAGGGTTAGGGTTAGGGTTAGGGTTAGGGTTAGGGTTAGGGTTAGGGTTAGGGTTAGGGTTAGGGTTAGGGTTAGGGTTAGGGTTAGGGTTAGGGTTAGGGTTAGGGTTAGGGTTAGGGTTAGGGTTAGGGTTAGGGTTAGGGTTAGGGTTAGGGTTAGGGTTAGGGTTAGGGTTAGGGTTAGGGTTAGGGTTAGGGTTAGGGTTAGGGTTAGGGTTAGGGTTAGGGTTAGGGTTAGGGTTAGGGTTAGGGTTAGGGTTAGGGTTAGGGTTAGGGTTAGGGTTAGGGTTAGGGTTAGGGTTAGGGTTAGGGTTAGGGTTAGGGTTAGGGTTAGGGTTAGGGTTAGGGTTAGGGTTAGGGTTAGGGTTAGGGTTAGGGTTAGGGTTAGGGTTAGGGTTAGGGTTAGGGTTAGGGTTAGGGTTAGGGTTAGGGTTAGGGTTAGGGTTAGGGTTAGGGTTAGGGTTAGGGTTAGGGTTAGGGTTAGGGTTAGGGTTAGGGTTAGGGTTAGGGTTAGGGTTAGGGTTAGGGTTAGGGTTAGGGTTAGGGTTAGGGTTAGGGTTAGGGTTAGGGTTAGGGTTAGGGTTAGGGTTAGGGTTAGGGTTAGGGTTAGGGTTAGGGTTAGGGTTAGGGTTAGGGTTAGGGTTAGGGTTAGGGTTAGGGTTAGGGTTAGGGTTAGGGTTAGGGTTAGGGTTAGGGTTAGGGTTAGGGTTAGGGTTAGGGTTAGGGTTAGGGTTAGGGTTAGGGTTAGGGTTAGGGTTAGGGTTAGGGTTAGGGTTAGGGTTAGGGTTAGGGTTAGGGTTAGGGTTAGGGTTAGGGTTAGGGTTAGGGTTAGGGTTAGGGTTAGGGTTAGGGTTAGGGTTAGGGTTAGGGTTAGGGTTAGGGTTAGGGTTAGGGTTAGGGTTAGGGTTAGGGTTAGGGTTAGGGTTAGGGTTAGGGTTAGGGTTAGGGTTAGGGTTAGGGTTAGGGTTAGGGTTAGGGTTAGGGTTAGGGTTAGGGTTAGGGTTAGGGTTAGGGTTAGGGTTAGGGTTAGGGTTAGGGTTAGGGTTAGGGTTAGGGTTAGGGTTAGGGTTAGGGTTAGGGTTAGGGTTAGGGTTAGGGTTAGGGTTAGGGTTAGGGTTAGGGTTAGGGTTAGGGATAGGGTTAGGGTTAGGGTTAGGGTTAGGGTTAGGGTTAGGGTTAGGGTTAGGGTTAGGGTTAGGGTTAGGGTTAGGGTTAGGGTTAGGGTTAGGGTTAGGGTTAGGGTTAGGGTTAGGGTTAGGGTTAGGGTTAGGGTTAGGGTTAGGGTTAGGGTTAGGGTTAGGGTTAGGGTTAGGGTTAGGGTTAGGGTTAGGGTTAGGGTTAGGGTTAGGGTTAGGGTTAGGGTTAGGGTTAGGGTTAGGGTTAGGGTTAGGGTTAGGGTTAGGGTTAGGGTTAGGGTTAGGGTTAGGGTTAGGGTTAGGGTTAGGGTTAGGGTTAGGGTTAGGGTTAGGGTTAGGGTTAGGGTTAGGGTTAGGGTTAGGGTTAGGGTTAGGGTTAGGGTTAGGGTTAGGGTTAGGGTTAGGGTTAGGGTTAGGGTTAGGGTTAGGGTTAGGGTTAGGGTTAGGGTTAGGGTTAGGGTTAGGGTTAGGGTTAGGGTTAGGGTTAGGGTTAGGGTTAGGGTTAGGGTTAGGGTTAGGGTTAGGGTTAGGGTTAGGGTTAGGGTTAGGGTTAGGGTTAGGGTTAGGGTTAGGGTTAGGGTTAGGGTTAGGGTTAGGGTTAGGGTTAGGGTTAGGGTTAGGGTTAGGGTTAGGGTTAGGGTTAGGGTTAGGGTTAGGGTTAGGGTTAGGGTTAGGGTTAGGGTTAGGGTTAGGGTTAGGGTTAGGGTTAGGGTTAGGGTTAGGGTTAGGGTTAGGGTTAGGGTTAGGGTTAGGGTTAGGGTTAGGGTTAGGGTTAGGGTTAGGGTTAGGGTTAGGGTTAGGGTTAGGGTTAGGGTTAGGGTTAGGGTTAGGGTTAGGGTTAGGGTTAGGGTTAGGGTTAGGGTTAGGGTTAGGGTTAGGGTTAGGGTTAGGGTTAGGGTTAGGGTTAGGGTTAGGGTTAGGGTTAGGGTTAGGGTTAGGGTTAGGGTTAGGGTTAGGGTTAGGGTTAGGGTTAGGGTTAGGGTTAGGGTTAGGGTTAGGGTTAGGGTTAGGGTTAGGGTTAGGGTTAGGGTTAGGGTTAGGGTTAGGGTTAGGGTTAGGGTTAGGGTTAGGGTTAGGGTTAGGGTTAGGGTTAGGGTTAGGGTTAGGGTTAGGGTTAGGGTTAGGGTTAGGGTTAGGGTTAGGGTTAGGGTTAGGGTTAGGGTTAGGGTTAGGGTTAGGGTTAGGGTTAGGGTTAGGGTTAGGGTTAGGGTTAGGGTTAGGGTTAGGGTTAGGGTTAGGGTTAGGGTTAGGGTTAGGGTTAGGGTTAGGGTTAGGGTTAGGGTTAGGGTTAGGGTTAGGGTTAGGGTTAGGGTTAGGGTTAGGGTTAGGGTTAGGGTTAGGGTTAGGGTTAGGGTTAGGGTTAGGGTTAGGGTTAGGGTTAGGGTTAGGGTTAGGGTTAGGGTTAGGGTTAGGGTTAGGGTTAGGGTTAGGGTTAGGGTTAGGGTTAGGGTTAGGGTTAGGGTTAGGGTTAGGGTTAGGGTTAGGGTTAGGGTTAGGGTTAGGGTTAGGGTTAGGGTTAGGGTTAGGGTTAGGGTTAGGGTTAGGGTTAGGGTTAGGGTTAGGGTTAGGGTTAGGGTTAGGGTTAGGGTTAGGGTTAGGGTTAGGGTTAGGGTTAGGGTTAGGGTTAGGGTTAGGGTTAGGGTTAGGGTTAGGGTTAGGGTTAGGGTTAGGGTTAGGGTTAGGGTTAGGGTTAGGGTTAGGGTTAGGGTTAGGGTTAGGGTTAGGGTTAGGGTTAGGGTTAGGGTTAGGGTTAGGGTTAGGGTTAGGGTTAGGGTTAGGGTTAGGGTTAGGGTTAGGGTTAGGGTTAGGGTTAGGGTTAGGGTTAGGGTTAGGGTTAGGGTTAGGGTTAGGGTTAGGGTTAGGGTTAGGGTTAGGGTTAGGGTTAGGGTTAGGGTTAGGGTTAGGGTTAGGGTTAGGGTTAGGGTTAGGGTTAGGGTTAGGGTTAGGGTTAGGGTTAGGGTTAGGGTTAGGGTTAGGGTTAGGGTTAGGGTTAGGGTTAGGGTTAGGGTTAGGGTTAGGGTTAGGGTTATTAGGGTTAGGGTTAGGGTTAGGGTTAGGGTTAGGGTTAGGGTTAGGGTTAGGGTTAGGGTTAGGGTTAGGGTTAGGGTTAGGGTTAGGGTTAGGGTTAGGGTTAGGGTTAGGGTTAGGGTTAGGGTTAGGGTTAGGGTTAGGGTTAGGGTTAGGGTTAGGGTTAGGGTTAGGGTTAGGGTTAGGGTTAGGGTTAGGGTTAGGGTTAGGGTTAGGGTTAGGGTTAGGGTTAGGGTTAGGGTTAGGGTTAGGGTTAGGGTTAGGGTTAGGGTTAGGGTTAGGGTTAGGGTTAGGGTTAGGGTTAGGGTTAGGGTTAGGGTTAGGGTTAGGGTTAGGGTTAGGGTTAGGGTTAGGGTTAGGGTTAGGGTTAGGGTTAGGGTTAGGGTTAGGGTTAGGGTTAGGGTTAGGGTTAG